>JAPDSC010144567.1:444173-559230 GCA_026290005.1 Latrodectus geometricus
AATTAAAATTTCACAGTTGAAAGAATCTTTATTCAAATGTGAAATTTCATTAGCAGTCCCGAAAATAAAATCACTTTTTCAAAAACTTTTATTTTTCATATTATAGCTTCAGTCATCCTTTCATTTTTGTGTTTAGGAAAATAAACGTTTTGTCATAGCATTTGTATCGATATTTGTGAGTGATAGCTATTATCTTTCCTTCTCATTTCAGAATAAAACCCACGTTTTGAGGAAGGAAAAGTTCCCAAAGCTTTTCATTTCGTAGATAATTCTCCGATAAGTTAACCTTGATTTGGATCGCGCTTACAAAGAGGCTGGTAGTGAACTCATCCGCTAATCCGTCTGCTTCAATCCCACGGTTGTTGACATTTCATTCTGATAGAGTTGAAGAAACTGATTCACTCACTGATGAACCTGGGATTGCACATCAGTGAGTTGATTTAAAATAGACTTGCAAGTCAATAAAGGTAGGCACGTCGGATAAGAATTTTCCGGTGAATTGAAATCTGTCTCTTCAATTATCTTTCAATTAAACATCGATAATATTAATCCAATTGAGAAAAATATGCCAGATAAAATTTAAATATAGGAGGATCTTACACCAGTTAAGGACCATTATAGTGATAGAATATATGTTTGCTAATTACCCATAATTTAACACATTTTTGATAGAGTAATATAGAAATTTATGTGAAAAAAAAAACGTATTGAAAAGGGAGATAATTTTACTGCCATTCATAATTGAAAGTATTATTATTTTGAATGGAGAGTAACCAAGAAAATATGAATCAGATCTATGATTTCAGATAAGTTATAAAAAGAATGTTGATAAAATGTATACAACTTTTAATTAAACTAAACCACCGAGCTTTGAATTGTAGCTTTAAAATGAGTTTTTAACTATACTTCTCAAATATCAACCAATGACTTTAAACGGCGTGTCTGAGACTGTATCTCAGTACGATCATATTTCCTTCTATATAATTCTGTTGATGTTAGATAAATATAAAAATGTAGATATTTTAAACTCTTTCATCTCATTATAAGCAATCCTTTATTACGCTAATTAGTCTGCATAATTCTGATGTATTTTCTACGGTTTATTTCATATCTCTTGCTCTCATTTGACTGTCACCTCTTTTATTTCGTTTGTAAGAGAACTGGGCTATATCTTTACAGATATTAAAATACCGCGCGACAACGTTGAGAGGGAAATAACTCGGGAGTTTTGAAATGAAGCTAGGAAAACTAAAAATATAGATGATTGATTTAAATTTATATTTCAGACTGATAAAAATTCGATAAATTTAAAATTATAAAATATTTTACTTGTTGAAAGAAAATAATGAAAAATATTTTACTTTAATTTTAATCCGTTATTTTTTTTATAAAGTTTGTATTCGAATTAAATTGGATATTTCTTAAAAAGTTGAAGATATACCAATTATAAGATGGGCTACTAAGTCTACTCAATATACCACAGCAATCTAAAAATAAATTATATATTTATCTTTCATTTATTGTAATTTACAATTTCAAATTAAAATAATTAATTTTTTCTTATTTCATATGATAAACGTTTATTTATTTAGACCCCAAATATTATACGATTAAAATTCCATTATTTAATTTCTTTGTACTTTAATAAATTTTATAAACGAAAAAATGACAAGTTTATACATTTTATTTTGTAATGTTGTTAAACAATATTACATTTTGTTTAAATGTCTAATAACGTTCATTCAATTGAATATGAAAATAATTAAAACATAATCAGACAGATACATTTAAAATGAATTTCTTAAATAGTATTTAAATTAAGTAAATGAAGCCACGTGAATTTATTTACAATATTTTTAAAATGAATTCACAAAACAGCTAAGACTTAATGAAGTTATAAATACCAAAATAACTTTTAGAATAATTAGTGAAATACCGATCATAATTTTTTGACTTAATTCTAAACTGTAGTAAAATAATACAATAATAATCAAGTAAAAATAGTGCAGTGAAACATTTGAAATGCAAATATTTTTCTCTAACTTTCACTGAATGCTACCATTTGCTTATTATTAAAAGCAAATAATATGTCATGTTTCTGAAGCTCTTAAGTAATTTCTAAAAGTTTAAAAAATTCTTAATAATCTTAAATTTCTTTTCTTTCGAAAATTCAATTTATTCCAGAGGATGAACTATTTCTGTTTTCGTTCATGTTTTACATAATCATTTATCATTTCTCTGCATCATTTAACAAATAAAAATAATCATCCATATGATTAAATAACATACTCGACAGTTTTAATTCCATTAAATAGATATCTTGGTTATTTGTTAGAAACTTCTTACGAAGTCATAAACTAGAAAGAAATCTAATTTTATTTATTAACATTTTCTTAATCATGTTTTCTGTAAGCACTTTATCATTTCTCTGCGTTGTTTGTTTAGAAGTCTTAATTCAGGGGTTGGCAGCCCTTTCAAGAACACGCGAGCTATTTCTAATTTTTTATTTGTCTCACGATCGCCTTCAATGACAATCGGGGTTAAACAAGTATATTTTTAGTTATGAGGATCATAAAAATTAGTATCAGCAATCACCCAAAATATTTCCGGTAGGTCACGATCTCCTTAATGCTTATCAATCAATATAATCTGATCTAAAATGATGACAGCAGGCCCGCATTTATTTGACATGGGGATCGGAAAATTGGACAAAAGCGAACGTATTGATAAAGTTCATAATATATATATATATATATATAACATAAAGAAACACATTAGAAGTATTTAATCACTATAAAAATGATGAAAATTTGTCTGACAAGATAACTATATAGGTTGCTTCTTTTGACAGGGTTTTTTTTAATATGTTTCAATTATAAAAGAATTGGGGAAATACAGTTGTACTATCAGCATCAGTCATTCTGCAATTGTAATTCTAGACCACAATCATATATCTCCATATTGGAAAGGAATTTCTCAGTACTGGAAAGCAATCTTTCCTAACATAGCTCCCATTATTGTACTGATGAGGTCTATCAAATTAAAATGCACATTTCTATTTTAGTTCAGTACTGAATTAGAGAATACAGAGAATCAGAGAGTTTTATAGATACAACTTCTGTGGAGGATTTTGAAAATATAAGTGTGTATATCTACGATTATTCTGAATGTTAGCAATATCACTCCCTATCCAGCCAATAAACAAATATTATACCTTAGAAAGAGATTAAGAATTAGAAATAGTCATTTTAATTTAACATCCAATTGAATTAAATTCGTTATTGCTGCCAAAAGTACTAGTTGTGTAAAATACTCACTGTACACTCTGAACTTTAAAATACCTGCCAATTAAATCATGTCTTCCTGTTAGTAAATCTTACATGCATAATAAATAACATTTTGTGCTACTCGCTTTCTTTCCTGATATAGTGTTCTTAACGTTCTGAGTGCAGTTCTTTTGTTGCTCACTGAATAATGACATTTTTTTTTATATTAGTGAAAAAATATTTTCTAAATCAGTTATCATAGACAGTATAATTATAATTGTTTGGCCAAAATAATAGAAACCATCATTACTATGAACAATTGAATAATTTTTGCGTCATCAAAAGAAGTACATACGATTAATTAATCCTACATAAAAATGGAAAATAGATTAGAAGTTTCATATTTAGTTAACATTTTCAGAATAAGTTTTTAGTAAAGAGTTAACGAATTTTTAGAAAAATAAATTTTGATTCGACAAAAGAAATATTCATACGATTATATTATTAATTGAAGAAAATTAAGTAGATTTGGTTTTCTTGCATCGAAACAAAAACAAAAAAAAAAAAAGATTAGTTAAAAATATGCACAATTTAATTAGAATCTCCCATACTTTTCTACAATTAGATGTATATAAAAAAAAAAAAACTTATATTTTCAGCGTTCAAAGTGTGCCTGAAAGACGGGATGGGGTAGGGTACTTGAGTTAAATTCCACCGATAAAGAAAAAAAAAAAAATGGAGCCAAACTACAAGATTTTTTGCCAATGATAGGAAACTATATATCATATGTATAGTTGTTACCTTGTTAAACTTTGTATTTCTTTAAACTAAAATTAAATTCTATAAGCTATTTCTCTGCACTATACCATAAATGAAGAAAAGTTTTATTATTCATTTAAACAGGGTTATTTTTTCTGTTTCTAAACAGGCTGCTGTTAAAATGATAATACTTAATTTTTTGTTTAATTTTGCAAATAAACTGTCACATTTTTTCATAGTATGTTCTGAAATACTGATTTTATAAAATAAAGCCCTTTTTTGAAAAAAATAATTTTTGTTTAATGTTTTAATTTTAGTTAAATATGCAATGGAATACAATATTTAATGCAATAAACGATTTAGTGTCAATCTTGGAATTTCCATCAATTTTCTTGTTGAAGGGTTCCACCAGTACTGATGGTGAATTTGATGACTGCATTTTCCGATTTAAATTCTGGTTACTGTAAACTCTCACACAAGATAAGAAAACTTCCGACCCAGATTAGAAAGTTCTTCTAAACCAAATCTTCCAGAAAACACTGCGGGAAGGTTCGCACGAACAACCCTTCTGACTAAACAATTACTGTGGTTGTTAATCAACCACTAAGTACTCCGCGTGACCTCGAAAGGCAAGCACCAAATCTGATGACGAGGGAAAGTTCTCTTTGTTCATCTCTTCCTCGAGGAAAAAAAGTAAAAAGAGGGGAAGGGAATGAAGCTTATCTGAAGTGATTGCAAAGAGGTCGAGAGTGAAACATAATTAGAGCACACAGTGCATGAGAGAAAAAGAAGCAAAATTCATCTTTGAAATAAGGTTTGGGATATCGACCTCACTTGTCATTTTTCACGTGATTTTAGATGCATCGTGCTGCAAAATTAGGAGAAATATTTTGAACAAATGAATCATTCTAGAACTTGAATTGCGTAAATATTACTAGTTTTCTAAAGAGACAATATCCATGGCTTTATTTTTTTACGAATAAAACAGCTACTTTCGGGGAAATGAGAACGAATATAAATTACATTAGCAACATCTAGTTTCGATACTTATTTATAGTTTATGTTCCAATTGCATAAACTCGTTTTCTCTTATTCTACACTAGGGGTTAATTGATGTTTTGTTTATCTTTTCTAAGAGTTGAAAAATCGAAATGAAGTTCAATAAAATGGCTCCATTTAAATATCTTTCAAAAAATATTTGTTTTAGATATGGATTTTTTTTCTGTAAAAAAAAAAAAAGCAAAATAATTATAATTTTTTTAAAATACTAACCGTATATTTACATTGTCTTTAATTTTAATGGAAGAACAATAATCAATATTTGCTGCAATACTGTTATTACACATTCTTTATAAATAATAACTTTTGGATTTAATTTCTTGAAAATTCGGTTAAAATATTATTGATTACGATGATTAATGATTAATATCTGTCATTTTATAAATATTAAAATCTATATTTGACGGAATAGCAATTATTACTTAAAATTGTTTTATTTATCATGCTGACAAATTTAACTGTGAGCATTTGCAAATCTATATACATACGGCAAAATAAAACTTATTGTTATAATGAAACACATTATGTTTCTAAACGTTGGAAAAAAAAAAAAAAAAAAAAGTATTTATTTTATTTGCCGAATAAATTTAATTTTCTCGTTAAGGATAATATGCATAGAAAATATTATAATAAAAAGTTTATTTATTTTTTTAGCAGCATATATAAATTTTTATTTAAATACAACAAACATTATTATTAAATTACGGTTTAAAATTACACACATTTATAGTTTGAGGAAATTTGTTTTATGAATTTCAATTTTTATCAATGAAATTTTAGAAATTTACGATAACAGGGAAATTCAGTGAACTTCCAGATATTTGATACAAAAAGAATTTTGCCAATTTTCCCCCCTGCTTATTTATTTTCTTATGAAGTAATATTGACACATAGATTTATATAAATTTTATTTTCAGAAATAGCGGGTAAGTATTCTAAGAAGTTCCCAAATTTTTTTTAATTTCTAGAAACATGTTGCAAAAAGCAGAATATTAACCAAAACCAAGAGCTTTTGTTTTCATACCAGGCGTGGGATAGAATTTGCACACGGTTTCACGAGGAGTTGGTTTTGATGGTAGAGGCTCCCCGGATAGCAGAAGTCTTGTTCAGGATGCATGTAAAAATGAATACTTTTATATGTAGTGAAAGCATTTAAATTAACGTTAATTATTTTGCATTTAATTTATAATAAATGTGACATCTTAAAATCAAGTGTTTTGATTATTCAAGTATCTAGGAGCAAACAGGATCATTAGACACTCACCCCATGTGAATAAAATAAAAAATTTCTTTTCATGGATCCTTTTAAATTGATTGAAAAATGTAAACCCATATTTATTATCACCAGCTAATTGTTTTAACTCTTTGTTATTTTAAATTTCGGTTGATTAATATTTGTGGATCGATAATGTAAAACTGACTCAATGTATAATGCAGCTTGATTACTAAAAATATTTTAGTTTTTAATTTTCACCAATCTATTTTTTTTTCACGATTCAATATCTATATATTCTGTTTGCATATTGTTCATCCACTTTCATTAGTCAAGAATCTATTACTTCTTTCTTTAAAACGCAAAATATAGTTCCAATGAAATAACTTCATTTTTATAATTCTGATGACATTTTCTTTAATTTTTCTACTAGAGTATCAATATTTCAAACAAATAAACCCCCAGCAAGGCTAGAAATGCATTTTTTAACTACAATTTATTCGTAACTTTTTATATTACATTTTATTTTTATATTTTTGAGTATATTTTATTCTTCCTGATTCCTAACACTTCCTGGCAGAGATATTAGATGATTTTAGGGAAAACTTACTCATCAATTGCTTATTCCAGAACTCTATTGTAATCCACAATTTTAAGAGTAAAACACAAATATTGGTAGTTATCTGAGATGTTAATGCTCATTTTTTTATGCATTTCAGTATGTTTTCAGTTACTTCTGCTGACCAAATCAGCTTAAATACAGCCACACGTCATAAAACTTTAAATTGTGTTCAAGTAATGAGATCAAAATTCAAGTAATGAGGTCCTGCATAGGTATACCATGGCTTAGAGAAGGGAGTGAGGTAGAACACTCTTCTCTAAGCCATGCTACATCAGCACAGGGATATCTGTAGAATTTTTAATGTGCACAAGATCTCTTAGTATGACAGTTTTGGATTGCATCAAATATCAAATCTGCTATTTCCTGGTTATCAAAAACTTTTTTTTTCAACTACCAAGCTACCATATCTTTTTGAAATTTTAGATCAAATATAAGTTTTTACTGTTGTCAACATGAAAAATTCGTTTGAAAGTATACCTTATGTGTGGAAAATAACTCTTACAAGTAATTGGTTTACAAACAAATAATTGTGAAACAAAAAAGATATTTTGATACACCAGATCATTGAGAATTTGCATCGTAGATTATTTTTATCAGCAACAAACATAATTTAGGACACGAAGTAATGAGCTGGAGCTTAAGAATTCAATTATGTTTGCTTCAGGAATTCATAGGTGCTTTTAATATTTTACACACTTACAATTATCTTATCGCAGATGCAATGAGTGACAGATGTATATTAATTTACTACAAAATTTCCTGCTGGTTACTATGCTACTTGTTTCTGCTTCACATTTTCTGTAAGTCAATCTAAATAAGACCTGAAACTAATAATAAAAGTCAAAGGACTGCAGCGTAAGGTGACATATGATGCTACAGTATTTTATTTACACTTTTGAATCAGCAGATTATCATTCTAAATATGGAGGCTTTGCACCTTAAAATGATTGCAAATAACACCATGAATTTATTTGTCTATGATCTTCTATGGTACTCATGTGGTGACTAGATGTGAAAGAATATTCTCAATGTAGCTCGTGCATGTTGTAAGAAGCAACTAAAATAGGCACCCAGAGCCTGGGGTTATTAGGTGCAGGGCTAACCAATCTGCCTTGTAAAAACTCTGAATTCCGAAAACTCAAAAAGAATATTTTGACTGACATTTTCGTCATTGACCTAGCATGATATCGAATTTGTTTTTTGGAAAAATGAACTTAAACTGTTCTCTTTTAAGGGTGAACTGATGGAAAGATGTTGTGTGATATAGGATCAGGATGAGGAAGCTGGAGAGGCAGCCTTGAATTGTAACAGGCTATATATCTCACAAAAAGAAGATCTTCTATGGATAAATGACAATTTATTTCAAGCGCACTTATTAAATACAAATTGATTAAATCGAAACTTACTAAGTAAACAAATGATTCTTTAGACATTCTTATAAGAATCATTTGAATTTTGATTTAAACAGGCAAAATTTCTTCGGGATTAATGATATTGTAAAATTAAGAAAGAAATGCATAATGCATCCTGATCATACTTATTCGAACTATTTGGTTTGTCGCCTTTTATTCCATTACCAAAAATATCATTTTTACATCTTTATAACAGTGTCTCGACGATTTTCAGGAGTATTTTAAAATTATTTACAACACAATATTTTTTACTTGAAAAAATTTTCTAGAACATAAAATTATTTTCTTTGTAACTTCAATAGAGTTCAATACAATGCTGTTTTCTGAACTAATGTACTTTTACAGTCATTGTGAAAGCTTTACATAAATTTTACATGTTTTTACTCAGAATTTAAATGCTTTAAATTTTCATAGAAATGTATATGTAATTTGATTAGCATAATACAAAATTTTTTGTGAATGAGCATAACATTAAACAATTTTTTTTACACAGCTATTTGATGTTGTACTATATAACACACACATGTATTATATAATGAAATTCAGCTTTATGAAAATCTGTACATAATTATTTGCTTTGTCATCTTACGGTCAAATTAAGCACAAATGGGCTGATTCTAAAGGTTGACAGATATAAACTACACTAAAAATTAAAGTTTAAACTGCTAGGAACATCCATGTCCAAGGTGAGTGATGAATTAAAAAACAACTAAATTATGTGGTGATCATTCAATGATGTGCTCAAATTCTTTAAGTAATTTTTTTTATTAATTGTTCAATAATGTTAATTTAATCAGTGGAATTTAATCTAAAATTACTATATAGAATTTTTCTCTATTCTGAGATAGAAAACAAATTCTGTCATTTACTGCTGTGTAAGTGAATGGTGAAAGTAATAAAAATGAAAAATAATGAATAAAATATTGATTTATTTTAAAATAAAATATAAAATTTGAACATTTGAGGAAACCAATGTGATATAGGTTTTTTATAACTTCCATACATTCTTTGTTGGTAGAAATCTTAAGTAATAAAACGAAATAGAAAAATATCTGACTTATAATACAATGAATTATGAAGAAATGGTAAGAGTATTTATAATACATCTATAATAAATTTGCAATATTTACATGCATATATAGTTCATTTAAACAATACTTTATAAACAAAGGATTAAACATAAGATATTCTAAGTCACACTTGAATTTATTTTATTATAAAATATACTCTAAAAACAATTTGCTTTATTAGAAAATAGTTATGTTATTCAGTTGAATTATAATAAACAGAGGATTAGAGAATTCTTGTTCAATTAATATATTAAATTGATAATTTCTTCAAACTTTATTAAATTTGTTTATTTATTTAAAATGATGAAAAAACAATTATATACCTTTTTATATACAATGCAATACACACAATAAAAGTTATAATTTGTAATAACAGTAAAGGGTCTATGAATATTAGATATGAAATATGAATTTAACAAATCAATTTAAGGGGGGAATGCCAATTTGGAATGGTAAAAAATATTTAAGTAAAGTTTAACTGAACTATAGCAATAATTTTTTATGAATTTTGTACCAATTTAATAAAGAATTATCATTGAAATAAAAAGATACTTAAAAAGTTTACAATAGAAATTTCAATACATAAACTTATGTACATATAGATGCAATTACAATTGTGTAAGATTTTATTTTATAAAACCACAATCTAAAAAGGTAGTTAGCATTTATATTAGTTTCTTAATTCTTGTTTTCCTACTCTAATAGCTTTCAAAAAATGTAAAGCTTTTAAATTTATTTTCATAACTTATTATCAAAAATGAAATTTCTTATTGTACAAAAATATACAGTATCACATCTTTGATGAAACACTTGCATCAAATTTACTCTTTGGAGACAAGAGAAAATTTTTACTAACATGAAAATTAACAAGTTTACTTTAAGAATTTAAAGGAACATTTTTACAGTAGTGAAATCCAAATATAGAAAAACAAAACACTTTTTATTACCGTAAAAATATTTCATAATACTAATGGATTTATTAAAACAAAAACACTGGACAATAGCCTTTGTTTACTGTTTATTTATAACTTGTATGAACATTATCACAAGAGAGAAATATTAAAAAGATGCCACACAGTGAACTGATTTAAGTTTAAAAAATGTGGAAAAGTGCTAAGAGACAAAATGATTTTGACTCACAACATTAGCAGATTGTAATTTCTAAAGTAAAATTTGATGAGTGGAACATATGTAAAAATATACAGAAATTATATTTAAACTATTTATTAAAGGAATAATTTAGATTACTAATTAAGAGATTAAATTTATGATCTTAAAAAAGCCTGCATAGAATACTGAATAAATTTAAAATATGGACAACTATCATTAATTTAACAATACATAATATATATAACTTAGTGCAAAATTAAATCTCAAAAAAGATATGTATATTAATAATCTCAAGGATACAGAATAATGCATCAAAAAATATATAAAGAAGACAGATCTACATTGCAAATAAGACTATAATATCATGGTCTGAAAGAAAGTACATAGTAAAAATATCTTGCAGTAAAATATGGAAAAAATAAAAAAAACTCAAACCATAATTGGTAACTTTGCTTGTGGTACAAAAGAAAAATAACATTCTACTTTTTTGAAGCACTACCATGTGGACTAAACTGAAAAAAAAAAATAATAAATAAATATATTATAAAGTAAAATGAAGAAAAAGTTTGTTAATTGAAAAAAAAAGGATACTCATATTTAAAAATATAGAAAATAAAACTTACAATCAAGCGTATGGCGAAATGTGTGTCTTGATCTGCTCCACTAGTTGCAATACAAGATTTCATCTGACCATTTGGCATAATTGCTAAATATCTCCCTCGTTCAGATACACATTCTAAAGTAATAAACTGATTTTGCATCAAAACTTCTTTGATTTTAAATCTGCATTCAGGAGTAGGAAGCCCACCTGGACCCTGAAACATTAATCATAATTAAGTTAATATTGTGATTCTAATAAACAAATACCAAAACTAAAGCCATCAATGCCAAGCAACACAGCATTTAATGATTTCTTCACTAATAACATGAAAATTAAGCAAATTAAGATTTATTTCAATATTTTACTATTTGATGTATTTCATTCATTAAATTTATTAATTCATTCAAATTTAAAAGGAACAAAACAATATTTATTCATTTTTATTAATAACAAATAAAAATATCAAAATACATTTACTTTTTATAATTTGTTATGTCCTTTTAAATGATTAGAAAAACTAAATAAGCAAATAAAATTTCAATAATTCAATGTGATTAGAAATAAAAATTATTTATTGTTATAATATTAAAGCTTCAAAAATATAGACAATGGCATATATTTTTAACTGTAAAAAGAGCTCGATTCAGATAACTTTAAATTATAATTAAATATATTTTTATCAGGTTGAAATAAAAAAAAAATATATATTTTTTTTTAATATAAAAATATATAATTAATCTCGACATTTACCTATATTACACACTTTCATATTTTGGTTTATAAATCATAAATACAAAAATTATTTTATAAAAACAAAAGTTATTTTTCTCTGGAGATTATTTTATAAGTAAATATTTTAGTAAAATTCTAGTATATATAATGCATCAGGTGTGATTTAAAAAAATGTCGTTGATGGTAAATTGAGGTGTTGAAGCGTGTTGCTAACATCGAAATCATGTTTTTATGATTGTTGTGTTTTCAAATTTTTGCGCCAAGTGGTGCACAATTATTACAACAACTTAAATTATGTCACCATGGGCAATATCTGGTTATAAAATACCAATCAAACTTAACTTTGCAATTGCACACTATTTTAGACTTCAAAATTTTTAATATTTTATTATAATTACTTACTACAGAATTATTAAAATGTTAATAATTAGAAACTAATTTCACAGAGATTACATTATAAAAAGCAAATATAAAGTAAGTACCACACAGTCTACTATGAGTTACAACTGGGCAATAAAATTTAATCAATTACATAAATATCAAACAATAGGGTAGTAGCATGAAACTTTAAAAAACTTCAGTGTAGTTCACTCTAATTTTGAAGTAAACTGGGCAATAAAGCTAAGTCTAAAACAAAAATGATATGCTTTTTATAAAAACTCAGATTTTAATTAACCGGACAGAGGCACCCACCTTTAAAATATATACATATATATAAATATTAAAAAAAAAAAAAGAAAAACAGAGTTTAGCAATAATTGAAGTAAACTAAACAATAAAGCTGAATCTATAAAATAAACATACACTTTTATAAGGACTAGAGTTTCTAAATAACCATTCTGAATAAATTAAATACATCAAATACTTAGTATTTAATTTATTCAGTTACGTAATCAGTAAAAAATAATACTTAAATACAATAGCAATATTAGTTACATACATAAAATAAATCACCTTATTATTCCTGCAGAATCATTGGCGCCGGTCTGACATTAGATTTTATAGCTTCCAAAAATTCTAACACAATATTTTCTGAATGATTAAATTGCTATATATACTCCATAAAGTACAAATCAAATTTCACTCATCAAACTTTTCAAAACAAACACAGATTCAATTTATTATTATTCATACTTATCTATCGCTAGCTACACACAATACTAAAACTCATATTATAATGAAAAATAAAAATTTTATAAAAGTTAATATAAGCTTTCAACATAAATTTCACTTAAAAAACTCAAAATTCACAGCAAACATTTTAAAATTTAACTTTCAAAATATAAATACTAAATCATTCACTTCAAAAGATTAAATTTTAACAAAATGAAATAAATTACAAATCAAATGTTTCAAAAGTTATCAGCATGCAAAATAAAAAAATAAAATAAAAAAAAAAAAAAAGGTGCACATACATAATTATATTATGACATACAATGCAAAAAACAATCTGATGTGGTAACCCAGTTTGGCACAATTTATTGCCAGCTGAGGACAATAAAAATAAGCCACAAATAATTATGAATCTTGAAATTGCAATACATATAAACATTCCTACCAAATCTCACCAAATCAACAAAGACAGACTGCAAAATTTATCACTATCATAAATGTCACGAAACATCATTAATGTTGCCAAATCCAACCCATTACAGATACTAGGATTCAGTCAATATTTTACAGTACGATAGAGTTCTCCAAAATTCCTTAATAAAATTTAATAACATGTAATAAGAAATTTATTACTGACATTGCACTTAAATTAAAAAAATTTAGAATAATGGAATAATAGATTAATTATTAAATTAGAAAAAAGCTTGTTTCATCTCTAACAGCCCAAGATATACTGCCCACATTTTCAAAAACAATATAACAAGTTTAAGCTTCTTAAATAAGTATTAACAGCATGTTATTTTTAAATAAAACTAAATTTTTTCCTCATATTATTCCCTTGATGTCTTAACATATAACATGAAACTAACTATTATATTTTTTCTACAATTACATTTTAATTTCACAAAATTATTTTGAACAAAAAATTAGAAAATGATGAATAAAAATATGACACTGAAATAACTATTTATGATTGATAATTAAAAATAAACTGAACTGTAAAATAAATTTTTTTAAATCAAATTTAATTGAAAAATTGTTTGTTACACAGTTTTTGTCTGAAATATTCAAAAACTTTGAATAAATTTTATGCAAAGTAACAATTTGAAGTTTTCTTAAGAGGAAGGATAAATATTCAGTTGTAACAAAAGTGTTCTACCAAATAAATTTTCTAATAACAATAGAAAAAAAAACAGGAAAGCAACATTTTTAGTGTGTGTAATAATCACCACCTAAATCTATGATTTTATGCCAATATTAACAGTAGTATTTTGAAGCCTTCGGAACAGATACTTGGTATCTGCGAGATTAAATTAAAAAAAAAAAACCCTATCTCATTATGGATGTCCAGCGTGAAATCAAAAATAGCACCAGTAATATGTAATTGTAGATTTGAAAAAGGTAGAAAACCAAAGGAACAATATTGGGGATATATAGTGAGTTTGGTAAAAATCCCATTGGAGTCCAGCTGATGAATATGAACACATATGGTTTTGCATTGTCTTGATGATACACTCTATGACCAGAACTCAATTTAACATTTTGTATTTGAAAGTGGTATCAATATGGACTAGCATCTCTTTGTAAACCTTACTGCTGATGGTTTTACTCTTTTCTAAATGCTCTTCGTGGATAACACAACAATCCCACCAAATGCAAAGCACAATCTTTTTGTTAGTTGAATTGCATTTTGCAACAATACTGACAGGATCACCAGGCTAATAACACTACCATTTTTGGCTTGTGTTGTTAAAGTAAATCCACTTTTCATAAGAAGTGACTTGGGTTCAGACTTTTATCCTTATGTTAATATTCAAGCAAATTAGTGGGGACTTGAACTTGTTTGTTCTTATCTGTTTAAGCCAGCTCATAGACTCAGCTCAAGAGATTAAAGAGAATCAAGTTTATATGATATATAGAATGACTAATGGATATCGTACTAATGTCTATTGCGCGCACAGAAGCTACATACGAGCCTCAAGAAATTTAAACATTTAGTTGCCCTTGTTTGGCAACACTTGTATATAAAAGAAAAAAGGAATTCTAAATAAATAAAAAAAGAGACGAAGTTTAGCCATTTTTTGTTCCTGAATTACTTTTACTTTTTACTACCTTTTATGCAATCTTCAGTATAGTGGTGCCAAATATACTCAACTACGAACCAGACTGTTTGACTTATACGGTCGAATTATCACATTTACGGAACATAAAACACTCGCGAATTCGAAACTTCTATGCGAACAAGAATGGTGACACCCGAAGCAACTGTTGACGACAAAGCCTTTGCAAGTATAAAAAGAAAACGCATTTATGTGTGCGGCAATATTACTTGCTTTTTCACGGACATTGACAATTTTATGGACGCTTCAAAGCCTGAAGATATTGAATATGCACATTATCAGTTAACAAACACTTTGAAGGACATGCATTTACTAGACGATGAATACCACTCTTACTTGGAAGATGGAGAGTATGAGGGCAGCATAAAACAATGTGAAACCTACACCGACATTGCAGAGAAAGGCCTTTTTAAAGGTAAGAAGATGATTGAACGCAAAACCTTGTCAACTACTTCTGTGAATAACGAAAGTTCTAGTTCATCTACATTTACGTAATCTGTTGCTGTTCCCTATGTTGTTTCTACTCAAAACCACACTGTGTAACTACCAACGATCCGATTGGAACCTTTTACAGATGACGTAAAACAGTGGCAAAACTTCTGGGAACAATTTCAACCATTGATCGATACTAATCCCTATCTGTCAGAAATTGACAAACACATATTCCTACGTGGCTACCTTCAGAGTGAACCCAAGAGATTGGTGGATGATATCAACATTGTAACAGCAACATATGAAACAACTAAAAAACTAATCGCAAAAAAGTATGGTGACAAAAAGCGAATAATACAAGCCCACTTGAACTTCTTGGAGAACATACCACCAAAAAGCGATACATCAGCTACAGCCTTGAATGACACCTACATCGAGTGTAATTGACGAGTTCAAGCACTACGTGCACTTGGGGAAAATATCAACAATTATGGCCGTGTGCTAGCTCCAAAACTACTGCGAGCGTTTACTGGCGATATTTGTAAAGAATGGATCATACATGTCAAACGACAGAAATTAGCTGAAGATAATGGATTTCATATCATAAGTACAAAGTGTGCAGACTACATCAAAAATCAGAGGTGATGTTTCTGTATCTTTTCATCCCACTACTGCATTCAATGTACAGACAAAGCTTTCTTCTACAACCAAGAAGAAGACTCATACTCCCTTTTGTGCATTCTGTAAAACTTCTTGCCACTGGGCTCAAAACTGTAACACAATTACTGACTATGACACTCGCATACAGAAGCTGAAAAGTTCTAACCGCTGCTTCTTATGCACTAATCGAGGACACAGACTGTCCAACTGCCCTCGTAAAAACATAGCTTGTTGCACAAAGTGCAAAAAACAACACCATGTCTCTATTTGCTCATCAACCTCTACTGATACGACCACAAACAATGCTGTATATCACATTGACATACCCAAAACTACATCCACACACTTACAAACTGCACGGGTTTATATTACTGGTCCCACAGGTCTGACAAAGCTTACTAGATGTATCTTAGACACTGGTAGCCAAACTAGCTTTGTGAATGCAAATCTTATTGATGAACTGAAGTTCAAAATTGTCAGCTCTGGGCAGCTACACGTTCATGCATTTGATTCTCCTACTACTTCATGAGATATGAGGAGATATGTACAGCTTTCAGTTACAAGTTTGTGGAATAAAAACTGTGCTTTGATAACAGCCTTTGAGAGTACAAACAAATACGTTACACACCCAGCTGCTCCTGTTGATGTCTTTCACTTTGCTCATAGCCAAAAGCTGATTCTTGCTGATCCTCCAGGAGACGACAACTTACCTATTGAATTGCTAATTGGAGGTAACTTCTACTGGCATGTAATCACTTCCAAACCTCCAATCAAGATCACGGACTCTTTTGCTATTGTACCTTCTATTTTTGGTTGGGTTCTCAATGGGTCAAAACACACACCACTATTGCACCTGTTTCATCAGTTCATCATGTTTCTGTGCAGATTCCTGGTGACTGTTTGGACGATCAAGTTGCTTATGTTGCTTATGGGAATTGGACTACATTGGAATCAAAGACACTCAGCTTAGGAACAAGACTGTCCGAGAGAATGAAATTATGCAAAGTTTCAAGAGACATACTAGACTGAAGGAAATCTTAGAGTTGTATCTCTGCCGAGAAAGCCTACAACATCACCTTTGTTGACTAACATGACTACTGCAGAAAAATGCTAGGTATCTCTCCAGAAACGATTAGCATCTGATAGTGTTATGAAGAAAGAATACAACAAATGTATGCTGGACTACATTTCACAGGGACAAGTTGAAATTTGCGAGCCCTCCAGCGAAGACCTCGTGTTCTACTTGCCTCATCATGTTGTGAAAAAGGTAGCACTAACAGATATCAAATGGAGAATAGAATTTGATGCCTTGTCACATGAGCCAGGATTACCATCGCTAAATGACACTTTAGAGATTGGCCCTAACCTGTTACCGGAAACAGTCGGATGCCTTCTTCGACTGAGACTACACAAATTTGCTATAACAGGTGATGGAAAACAAGCATTCCTGCAGCTGAGCTTGAACAAGAAAGACAGAGACTCCACAAGATTCTTATGGTTCAAGTTAGCAGAGGATTCTACTTTCACAGATGAAATAATGACATACAGATTTACTCATTTACCCTTTGGTTTAGCATGCAGCCCCTTCTTGTTATATGCCACGGTATGTGAATTAGCTTCAAATCACATACAAGATTTCCCAACTGCTGCTCCCATGATTGACAAACATCTATACATGGACGATTATGTTGCTAGTGTAAAAGCAGAATCTGAAATTGTTACAATGTGCAGAGAAGTCAAAGAGATGATGCAATTGATTGAAATTCCAATGGGTAAATGGGCTACTAACTCCACACTGCTCCAGAACCATCTACAAGATGAAGGATTCAAGATAACTGTTAAAGTATTGGGTATAGAATGGAACACAGAAACTGACACTTTAGGAAATACATTCACTACCTCTCTATGTGCTGTTGAAAACAAACCACTAACAAAGAGATGGTTACTCCATTGTATAGCAAGTTACAACAACCCACTAGGACTGCTTTCCCCTTTTACAATTCATTCATAACTGCAAAACACAAGACAAAATAGTTGGTGAGTTGAATGCCACAGAAATCAATCAAGCTTGCAACTATTAGAAAGAAACCGTTCAAAAAGAGTTATTTCCTTTGGAATATGAAGCCTTGTCGAATTCAAAGTCTCTTTCAAAGAACTCGAAATTGGAAAAATTTAACCCAATTTTTGACAACAAATTGATACGTCTTGGTGGTTGACTGCAATTTTCTGATTTATCTGAATCTGATAAACACCTGATCTTACTAGAAGGATCTGATCCTTTCACGAGTCTATTTATACACAAAACACACTTACAATTGCATCGCCTTGGGGTCTGGATTGTACTTTCTCAGCTTTGTTCTGAATTTTGGATATTGAGAGCAAGACAGGCTATTAAAAAGGTCATACACTCTTGTCTTCCTTGCAAGATACTGAAGCAAAAGCGTGTTGAACAGATAGAAGCTCCATTACCCGCTGAGAGAATTCAGAAGTCGACCCCATTTGAAACCACAGGAATTGACTTTGCAGGAGCCCTCCACGTGAAGAACAGCAAATTGGTAACAAAAGCTTACATCGTCATATTTACTTGTGCTACAACCTGAGCCATATATTTACAAGTTGTTTGTAACTTAAGCACTGATGATTTTTTACTTACACTACAGTGATTTGTGTCTCGACACTCACTTCTTCACACAGTTTACACAGACAATGCAAAAAACTTCTGAACAGCAGACAGAAAATTGAAGTCCTTGTGGAACATCTCTTCTTCCAAAGTATACCAGTTCTATGCTCATCACAATGTAATCTAGAAATTCATCGCCCCTTAAGCTGCTTGGTTGGGAGGATAATGGGAGAGAATGATTGGGACTATCAAACAGTGTCTGCGAAAGCCCCTCGGCAAAGCTTGTCTGGATACCACTGGACTGACGACTATACTGTGCGATATAGAGGCCGCCGTGAACAGCAGACCGATTGTCCACAAATATGGCTTGACGGATGATCCTGAGGAAGCTCTTACCCCAGCACACTTTCTAATAGAAAAATGACTCACAATGATCCCAACTGGACCACCAATGGTTGGTTGGTTGAGTTTTATGGCGCAAGGAACTGGACCACCAAATTCCCGCTCTGACCATACACGAATTTGGAGGAGTTGTCAACAATTTATGGACTCCTTCTGGAGACGATGGCAAAGGGAATATTTGATGGACCTAAGATCATTCCATCATGTGAGAAACCCACCGAAACTACCCGAAATCTGTGTTGGAGACATAGCACTAGTACAGGAGAACATCAGACTTCGACATACCTGGAAGAAAGCACGTCGAGGCAGTAATCCTTGGCTGCAACAACAAGGTCCGTACGTGCAAACTGAAAACCAACGGACAGACCATGTCCCAGCTAGTGCGGCTGGTCACCCCCCTTGAGGTTGACCAGGGTGGGGAGGATGTTGCGCGCATGGAACTACATAACAGTCTCAAGAGATTTAAACGATGTTGCGCACACGGATAAATCATCACGGATAATCTCCTGAAGCTACATACCAGCTTCAAGAGAGTTAAACATTTAGTTACCCTTGTATATAAAAGAAAAAAAGAATGTAAATAAATAAAAAAGAGACGAATTTATTTTGCCATTTTTTGTTCCTGAATTACTTTTACTTTTTACTACCTTTTATGCAATCTTCAATAATGTCTAACTCCTAAAGCTAAAAATTGAGTGGTTGAATTTTTTTCACAAGCTCTTGTAAGTGGGTTTCATCAATATCAATAGACCAGTCAGATCACTCTTGTCATTGAATATAATAGTGCTTGTTTTAAGCCTTTGGTTCTAAGCCTTCACAGTACCAATGATACAACAGCAGCCATTTTGTAGCTGCTTTTTTACAACAGAAATGGAAATAAATGTAGGGTCTAATATGTGTAGTAGCATGAAAACTACATTTCAGACACCCTGTACTTAATAATGACATGTTTTCACAGATTTCAAATAGTGTTTCAAAACAAGTCTATTTTTCAAATACTAAAATCTTCTGACAGAATATAAACAAACATGTTAACATAAACTATTTGCACAGACAATATTAATGGTGGGGGAAAACTGTTTACAACATCAATGCTTTTTAAAAAGAAGCACTTAAATAATAATTGAGATAATCAATTATTATTTAAGTGCTTCTTTTTAAAAAGCATTGATGAAATTACATTATATTGTTTTATCTTACTCTACATAACAATATTAACTTTCAAATAAAGTGATGCAAGAATTTACTAATAAAAAATACTTACAGCGGAGTAAAGTTGAGCAATCCCATCTTTAATTGCCAAATAATTAAAGTTATTATGAAGCAAAAAGTATCCTTCTCTGTCTTGTACAATAGTAAAATGAGCTTTATTAAAGAAATTAATCAAAAATTACAACCAATAAAGAGGCATTTTCATAAAAACAAATACAATAAACTTAAACAATAGAAATTAGAATCTTGTCAATGGAATTTTTTTAAATTTATAATAAAGAAAAAAATAAAAAGTTTCAGAAGAAATTAACTTCGTTTTTTCAAACATAGCCATCTCCAAAAAATATCTTTTGCTATGGGGTAAGTTCGATTTAGTTTCCTTATCACTCAACAATCATTTTTTTGCATACAAAAGCTAATTAGACAAGGACATACAATGTAAAAAGGGTTCTTAACCACTACTACAAATATTTATGCTGAAGGTGAGATTCAAATCATGAATTGTTGAGCTGAAGACAAGAGTTATAATCACTCAGCTGCCAGTTTGGCTAGCTATAGGGTAAAAGCATTTTTCATTTGTTAGTATGATGGAAAGGAGAGTAATAATTTTTCAATTTAAAAGTAAAGATTTCACTCAAACAAAATGAAATTACTTTATGTTAAGGTTACAACCAGAAGTAAATTCACCCACAGGATTAGAATTTAATATTTTTTATTTTCTAAATAACAATTTGTTAAAGTGCATGAATTATAAAATATAATAAATATTCCCATGAATTACTATTTAGGATAATTTGATAAGGCCCTCTTACAGGAATGAAATATTTTGACTTGTAATATTTGAAATTTTAGAGTTTTTAATTTTGTAAATTTTGTAGTTTGCACGATAATTTAAATGAAATTGTGTAAGAATTAATACATTTTTGTACATGACCAGATTTTAATAATTTTTAAAATGCATAATTCTGATAATTAACCAACTAAAATTTTAATTTAAATCTTAATTATTTTTTTCGAAAATAACCCACTTATAACTACTTGATTAGATACTTCTACTTTTTAAGCAAAGAAAAAAAAATTTTTTTTTGAAAATTTGAATATTTTTACCTAAATATGTACTTTTATTACTAATGAAACACTTTTTCAAATGTTTTATTCTAATTACAATACATAAAATGGCTATTGCGGTAAAATATCATACCATTAACAAATTGATGACCATCTCCCCCAAGGCAATCAAGAACTAATCGACCATCAGGTGACTGAAGAATCTGCAAAGACTGCCCTGTGATGCGAGAAATAAACTGCACAACATTTCCACTTTTTATATTGTCCTATATGAAAAATACTAATTTAAGCCCTAATATATATATGGCACTAACAAGCAAAGTATGATTTGGAACACTATTTTGAAATTCAAATATTGAAATTTCGTTTATTTCATTAAAATTACTCACTGCAGAAATATTAAAATGCTAATATCTAGGAATTATTTATACAATAATTACATAATAAAAAATATAAATTAAGTATCCCACAGTAAACAACAATTTACATTCGGACAATAAAGCTAAATCTATAACGTAAATAAAATGCAGTTTTATGAAGCTCTAATTTTAATTAATTGTGCAGTAGCGCCCACCTCAAGAAAACATCAGTGTAGTGCAACCTTGGATTACACTGAACTGGACTATAAAGCTATATCTGTAATGCAAATAAAATGCACTTTTATGAAAATTTCAATTTTAAACAATTGACAATGGCACCAAAAAAAAAAAAAAAAAAAAAAAAAAATCAGTGTAGTGCATCCTATCTCCCATTTAAATATCAATAAAAATAAATAATGTAAATATACATTTCTACAAAAACTAGTTTCTAATCAAGCAACATTACTGTTCTGAACAATACTTAATTTATAACATAAAACAGCAATAAAAAAAAAGATAAAATAATTTACCAAATCTTTGCTTACAGAATCATTGGCACCGGTCAGACAACAGATTTTATAACTCCTAAAAATTCCTCCACCATATACTAGAAATGAGTGTGCCACTATATATACCTCCATTAGGAAAATAACAATTTTGAATAATATTTCAAAAAAATAAAAACGATAGGAAAATAAATTCTTTTTTTAAATGTTCAAAATAAATTTTTACTTAAAAAACTTAAAACAAAATTCACTGTAAATTTATCTTAAGAAACTTAACTTTTAAGAAAAAATTTTAAAACACAAACAATAAATCATTCACTTCAAAAGTTTAGACTGCATTCAAATAAAAACAAATTACTAATCAAAGGTTCAAGGGTTTTTAGCACACATAACAAATTTCGCACATGTACACAATCATATTACATTATAAAACAAAAGTTATGTCATGCAAACACATTCCAACAGGTAAGTCATTTTGATATATTTTATCACTAATACAGGCACCTAATCTCTTTGGCCTTTATTATAAGCATAATATCATTTATTTATAACAAATGTTGCAGAAAATGTGTTTTTGGTAGTAATGAAAGCAATAATAAGTTAATAAAAAATATTGATTTAAAATTAATTATTTCTAGATACAATGGCAATCTTTTAGTAATTTTAAATCAAAAATAAAATTAATTTAAAACAAATATTAAGTGTTAATCAATTAAATTTTATCTTTGATACCATCATTATAGTTTAAAATACATTCTAAACTACATTATTAGTAAAATTCTATTCAGAAAGTGATTGTTATCTAAAAAACTTTTAACAAATAAAATCCTCACTGAATTTTAATAAAGTTAAGCAAAAAATTAAATAAAAAGATGAAAAATTCATGTTGAAAACAATATATGTACTAAAGAGAAAAATTTCTGAAACTCTATTTTTTGAGAAATTTAATTTATAAGGCCAATTTTGTAACTACAATTCTTAACATTATTTAATATACAGGATTGATAGTGAATCATATTTCAGAAAAAATTGCCATTATTATATTTACCTAAATTATATAGAATGAAAGTGACTCTGAATGTTCTGAAAATGTTATATTTATTAAAGAAGACATTTTTAAGAAAAAGCAACAAAATTTTTATAGGCACTCTTGCATCCTTAATTAATTTATATCATTGCTAATTCTTTCACTTATTATGCTTCTCCAATATAAAGAATCAAAAATTTTCTAGTGGGAAGAAATTAAAAAAATAGTTTATAGTTAAATAAAAATATTGCACTAAGCTGAATCTAACAATTCTATAAATAGAGTGATGTGACTATTTTTCAACAACTTAAAAAGAGGGAAATATAAGAAGTCAATTAAAGCACATAATGTTCAAGAATTCAATCCTGATTGTTTATGAATATGATAAATCAGAAAAATATCACATTTTGAGCAAAAAAATCAAAATTTGAGAAGTTTTAAATATGTCTATTAAAAAGTTTGGAAAAAAGTTTGATCGACAGATATTTTCCGCATTATATTTGGATTGAATGTGATTGACAAGAACTAAAATATTGGCTGGTTGATTTTATTTATTTATTTATTTTTTTTTTACAAAAATGTTTTTAAAATAAGTTTTTTATTACCTGAATAAAAATTTCATTTGTCAGTAATGCATGCCATTATAAATATATAAAATATCATTTCCATCAGGGATTTATTTTCGAATTTATAATTGTGAATGAAAAATAGGAAAGAAATCTAAATAGGATTTCTGCTGTATATTTCTTTAGTTTTCAAGTAAACAGCCTTTTCTCTTTTTTGGGGGTCACACAAAAAGAGAACAAGAATGACCATTGTAAGATACTGCACACCACAGTAAAATGTTTCATAGGAAATAAATTGAAGTTTAAATAAATTAAATCATTATTGCACTTGCCATTTATTTTCTAAATGAAATAAATGGAAAAATGACTAAATAAAAAGCATAATTTCCTATAGAATGAGCTAGCTAGAAATTAGTTTATAGCATAAATAAAGCCAAAAATTTTTTTATTACCAGTTCTTATTATTTGTAGACAACATAATATAAAAAGAAGAAACAAGAAAATTTAGATGAAAAATCAATTTATAAACATTTTACTAAAATATTTTTAAATAAGGTACATATTCTCAAATTAGTGTTTTGAATTTACAAAGAAAAATTATATAAATAAATGTAGATTAAATTTAGAAGATTAAATAATTATAAACTTACTAATGTTGGGTGATCTAAGACTTTATTTAAAGCTTTAGCACCAGCTTTTGTTAGTCCTTTCAAGACTCCCCCAACTTCTTTTGTTACAGATGATAATGTTCCTTGCAATCCCTTAATATAAATAGTAAAAAAAATTTTAAATTATTAATTTAAAATATGTAAATGATATCATACAAGTTTGAGAGTTTTAAACTTATAGGCAAAATCAAATATTAAGGAAATACCCATCTCCTCATAGCTAACTCCAACTCATTCTTTTCTAAAATTTTAATAAATTATTTTAAATAGTTGCTTATATAACATTTAAATAAAAGTAACATTTTTAAAAAGCTGAAATTTACTTATCAGCCATTATAATAGAACTACAAATGAATTAATAAATATTAATAATTTTGTATTTATTTACTATCATTATGGAATAGAAAGATTTGTAATATTCTGTTTGGAATTAGTATTAATTTGCTCAAAAACCTTATACAGCATTTTTGAGAAACAATTTTTTCTAACTAAAAAATTCAATTAACTATATTTGATCAAGTTGTTTCCAATTATTTGATTAATTTTTTAGAGAATTGTATAACACTTTATACAGCAGAGTATTTACGGTGGACACTGTAGTAGAAAATTCAGTTAGTCATGAGATTACTCATAAGATTTAGAGTAATGAATAATAAGGAAAAATTCACTTACCCCAACAGGATAAGGAGAACTTGATGGAGGCACATAACTAGCCTACAGAAAATATGACAACATTAATTAAATATTAACGAATATAGAATAAGTAATTATAATGAAAAAATTCCTTACTGCTGGTGGAATATTTGTTCGTTGAGGAGGTGGTGTTCTAGGAGAATAGTTTGAAGTTGGGGAAGGAAGAAATTGATCGTTTGGTAAATTTGGATAACCAGCCATTCTTGAAAGGAAATAAAGAAAATATCAGTAATTTTTTCTTAAACTACATATAAATAATTACTTAAAATTAAATTAAATATTAAAGACTAAATTGGCAATAATTAATTAGGCAGAAAAATTAATCATGCATATCAATAAAAATTATCGAACTCAAAATTAATTTCATTTTACTTATGTGAACGAATTTCTTTAATTTGATTAATTGGTAAAAGTTCAAGCAAAAATAACGAAACTCACATATAAAAAGTTACAAGTTCCGTTAACAGACGAACTTTTGACAACTATTGTGCAATCAAGATAAAATTCTCATTGCCACATGACTCACACTTTTGAATATAACATTATTTTATAGCATTCCCTAGTTTTTATTTTAAAATGAAGAAAATATTTTTCTGATATTTTATACAACGTAAAATTTGTATTAAAACAACAATTGAAAAATTATTTTTTAAATAGTTTAGAGCAAAGTTTGAACAACTTTATGTAACCAAAGAGATGAAATTACAACCGTGACGCATTTGCAAGTTTTGTATTTGTGAATGGTTTCAAAAACTGTCTGCTTTATTTACGGTTTAGATTTACAAATTTCGCTTAAAGATTTTGACTGAAATATTATTTAGTTTTGTGTTATCCATTTTTTAAATCCGATTAAAGAATCCAAATTAAAATGACATGAATTGTTAAATTAGTGGGTTAATCGCTAGCTTAATAATGTTATTGTGATGGCTGTATTCAGGTTAGATCCCTGTGGTATAATTTGCATAATATTAACTTACGTCTCTGTGTTATATGCCGATTATGCTGTCGTGAAATGGATGGTTATGCCTACTATGTCATCAAGGTACTTTGATTAGAATACCTTCTATTAATTCTATTCTATACTCATCTAAAGTTTCTATGACATTTAGAATGATATATGTTGAATTCTAAGGCAATTTATACTCCCAGAATAATTGAAAATTTAAAAAAAATTAATTGAACGTTAAGTTTTTTATTTTAAGTTTTAAATCCAAAATACGCTGTTTCGCCAAATAAGTTATTCTACTTGACATTTTCGTTATTTACGAAAACTATATCATAAAAATTTAATGTTCTTTAAGAGTGGTTAAATTGAAAAATCTTTTCTTCATTAATATTCGTTTATAGATATTCAGAGATCATACCAGGTCTAAAAAGAACATGGTTTTTAAATGAAGGGGGTCATGAATGGTTTTTTTTTTTTTTTTTTGATAAGGGGTGTTTCTAACATTGTCTAAATGTTGTTTAAAGAGGTTATTATTTTAATAGCTAAATTAATGTAAAAAATATTTAAAATAATTATAGATAATTATATAAATTAATTTTTTTCAAGGGTGTATAAAAGTTAAAGAAAGCCTAATGAAAGTTTAATCAAAGAGCATCTTGGGCTATATCTTGCATATAATTGGCATTAGTTAACTCACCTCACTGTACCTTGTGTCTTTTAGGAGCTTTTATGAACTTTATTCATTTGACAAGCTGTCCTGAACTTTCTTTTTTGAACTGTTTACCCGACAACTTCCACAATAAGGCTAATTCTTATTGGGCTGCCAGAAGACTCATGGCTGATAAGGCAGCTGTCCTGACATAAAAAAAATATATCTTGCATATACTTTTAAAGTGTTTGCTTGATGCTTTTAAATGCTTAAAACTACAACCTACATTGTGAAACTAAACTTTTTGGGATTTATCTCCTCTTAAGTGTGAAGCTGTCTATCCAATGGTTAGCATTTTGACTTTCAATTCAACAGGTCATGGGTTCTATTCTTTTATTGGGTCTGGATATTTCTAATAGTTCAGAATCCACTTTAAATTGTAAGTCCCCCATATTTATAGCAGAAGAGGACTGATAAGAAATAGAGCTCTTCTGCTATAAATGGCTGTTGAATGACAAGAAAACCAAACCATCTTTTTAAATGCTGTATATCGTGGCATATTATGCACACTTATAATTTGTTTTACATACTTTATCTTTTTAAAGTGAATCCTTTTTTTATGAAAAAATCTGTAATGCATTTTGTAATTCTATTCTTTTGAAGTTGTTCATTTGTCAATTTTTTTTCCAAGTTTAATATATTGAATGAGTATGAATATTAATATATTGAAATGGCAAGCAATAAGGGAAACAAATACTTTAGAAGAAAAGATTTAAAATAGTTAATAATTTTAAAAACTAAATGAGTTTTATTCAATACATGTATTCATAAGTATATAAATTCAAAATTTTCAAAACAAGACAATTATTTTATTGAAATAAATTCTCAGAATTAAGGGTTAGGTACGTTTTCTAATCATTTGAACTTGATTATAAAGTGGACCTTGAATGCTTTAGTAAATCGACATTTGTTTTAATTCAACTACAATTGATTTAATGTGCCTAGTAGTAATATTAGCTTTGGCAAACAAAGCAAAGTTAGTACTGGTTTCAAGTGTACATTTAATTTAAAAGTAAAAAATTATTCAAATTTATTAATCAATTTCTCTTGAATATTAAAAAAGTAAATAAATACAAAGTCATAATTTTAAATGGAAATTTTATTGGAATAAGAATTTTCATTGTTCATGAAAGCTTTGATTCTGAATAAAAAGGAATATAATCACAATCATTAATGCAACAACAAGTAAATATGTTTTGTTTATAGAATAATGAAATGATTTAAAAGAAAGTGTTAATTATTCCTTGGAAGTCAGTAAGAGGAAACAACATGTGTATTTACTCTGCGATGGGTGAAAAATGCAAATGGTATCAGAAATTTTAAACCAACTTTGAATGATGTAATTTATTTAAGGTATGGAATAATGTAGTTCTGTGAGAAAAAAATTATGCCTACTTCTGTAAAACTTGGATTGCAAATTGATAAATTTCAATAAATATATTATTAGAATGATTATTTACTAACACAAACTGGAAGTATGTTTGAAAATCTAATATTTCTTATAATGAGAAATTAAATATTTGATTTAAAAAATAAAAAACAATGGTTTACTTAAACCATCACTTCTTTTTCAAGTTTCCTGCTTAGACGATGATATAAAAACTATTGTTTTCTTAAAAGAAAGGAAAGGCCAAAATATAATTTCTCAAATGAGGTTTTCATTTATGGGCCAAAATGGTATAAAACTGAAGATAAAAACTGTTTTGCAAAAACATTCTCATATAGTATAATATCATTTTTATACTTAATATATAGTATATTTCCATAGCTTTGATTTTATTTTTGTTAAAATTGTGCATTGTGTAGCATTGTACTTCATAAATATTTTCAATGCAAGTGATGAGACTTTTCAAATTTGTTTTATTTATATTTAATTTATCATTTCAAAAGAAAATATATTAAATATGTTCATAGACAGTAGAAATAAAAAATATACAATTACACATTCATATTAACTCTTTAAGTACTTACTGCTTTAAGCTAACATTCTAGTTTTGGGTGGTTCAGTATTTGAAATTAATATTTATGTAAATAAATGATAAAAATTAATTCGCATTAAGAAGAATACTTTAAATAATTTAGATATAATAATATGATTTAAAAATATTCCGTATGCAAAGTTTCTAATCTGGTTTATAATAATCATCTGTAAAATTTTAATAAATGGTGAAAATTCCATTATAGTTTTCAGGCTGAGCTTAAATAATATGAATGGACAGCAAAAAATGAATCTCTCCCTATAAAATTCTCAATTTTGCCAGTGGGAAAGGAAATAATTGATATATTTTGTATGTAATATATTAATTACATATTTATTTGGAAAGAGTGTACAACATTTCTTTAAAAAGAAAACAGACATCACTTTCAATTTGTTTAATTCATTATTCTGAGGTTACAAATTCTAATTCTTCTTCAACTAAAGATTGGTTGTGTTCATTAATGACAGTTGTAAAGTAGGTTGTTGTCAAAATATCTTCCAAGAGAAATGATTTCTTGGGATGTCAGAAATTTGAAGGTTTTCTGCTTGATCCTTGCTATTAAATTAAAAAATACTAATTATTTTTGATGCTAAAATTGTAAATTCATTGGGTGTGTTACTATATAAGGTGCCATCAATTCTGCCCCCTTCTTGTACCACATTTTCATGCATATAATCTGGGTTTTGTGTTAAAAAGTTTCAAATTTCACTTGAAATTTTTTAACACAATGGTAGTTGATTTTATGTGGTAGTTGTACATATTCTACCACAGATAATCTGTTAAGAAACATTCTCCATCAGAAAAGCATACAATAAAGTTTTGAAGGAAATGCTGTTTTTAATGTTTTATAAAATAAGTAACAGATGGTGCAAAGACTCGGCTGACTTATTTTAGCTATAGTCAGTTTTGTCCTAGTATGTTCAAGAACATATTACATCTATTTGCTATTGTCATTTTGTCTTGATCTGAACTGTTTCATACTGGAATTATTCAAGTTCATATATCGATATGTGGCAAGAAAAGTATATAAGTTACACAGCAAATTTTAAACTAAAAGCTGTAGAGAAGAGAAGTAAAAAAAATGGAGACAAACGTTAATGTAAAGCATTCTTAGTAGATAAGAAAAATGTATCTAATATAATCTAAAGGCCTGTGAAACTGAAATGTAAATGCTTTGAAAATTTGATGTAGAAAAATAAATCGAAACTTTTATTTTAGTTCTTGAATAATTAAATGAATTTTGCTTTTGACAAAATTTTTTTTAATAATATTTATGATCATTATAAAAATAAGTTAATGTATGTTAATTTAGATATTATTATTTTAGCTTGTGGGGTGCTTTCAATGTTGTTTGCTTCAACACAATAGTATTTTTACTTATAATGGCCCACACAAGAGCAGTTTTCTCTGATCCTGGTATTGTACCTTTTCCTGACAATAACTTGGATTTCTCTGATATGCATAGTGGAGCTGGTTCACCAGTAGCTAAGGTTAATGTTAGATATTTTTAAATAATCAAGTTATATATATAAATACAAATTATAAGGATATTTGTGATTTGTTATCCTTAAATTTTTGATTTATATTAAATTTAATAATATAATAATAATTTAAAAGGTAATGCTTTTAAAAAAAATTAACATAATGCTTACTTAAAAAATTTATCCTAACAGCAATGCACCAATCTAATCTGTATGATGAATAATTTTTCATTTCAAAATTTTTGTGTAGAAACTTTTTCATATTTACGTAACAAATTTCCAGTTTTTTAAGTTACCTTTGTGGAATATTTTAATTTAAGTGCTGCATAATGATACATATATTTTAAAACTTTAATTGTTTCTCACATGTATTTTAATGTATATTTATTCTGTTAAAAACTGAAAAAAATCCTTTAAACAAAATGTATTAAATTAGCATTCCTTTTAAGCCTCCCATCTTATATCATTATGCAATATAATTGTATAGAAATTCAGTTTTTTGAATTGTTATTCATAGAATTACAGATTTTATTTGTACCATTTTGAAAGTATATTGTGGGAATTATATTTACTGTATTTTCCTGTATATAAACTGCAAAATATGTGTTAAAAAGTTCCGAATTTTGTTGTGCATATTATATGCTGCCACAGATAATCTGATAAAAAAACATTCTCCATCAAAAAAGCTTATAAGAAAGTGTTGAAAGGAATACAGTTTATGTTTCATAAAATGAATAACATGTGGCACCATGACACAGCTGATATATTTCAACTATAACCATCTTTTTCCAACTACTTTCAGGAATGAATTCAGTTCTTCAGAAAATATTACAGTTGTAATTCGCTAACATCATTCCGTACTTTGTCTTCACGTGAGCTGAGCTCCTCTTTAATAAAGTCAAATGAAAGGGAAAAGTTGCAAAGCATATTTTAAATGAAAAAGCTATAATGAAAGCAAATAAAAAAATGGTGATAAATAGGCTATGTGAGATGAAAAACAAAGCATTTGCAGTACAAAAGAAAAATGTATCCAATACACAGTTCGAAAATAGTCCATTTCTTTTTTCTTTTATTATTAACGAAGAAAATATATTTTAATTTTAAGATATGTCTAACATCATTTTAAAAGTTATAAAAAATTAAAATTCAATAAGTTTTTATAGAATCTTCTCGGATTTATCGGTCTTGATCGATGTCATGGTTTCATCTCAGTTTGTCGCACATTTCAATGAGGTGGATCCACAGAAATCTTTTTTAATATAAATGTTTTCCCTGTAGAATTTGCTATATTTTAAATTAAACTGTGCACATTTTATTATTTCATGTGACACTAATATTATCAACAATTCGACTACTCTTTGAAAAAGTTGTGGTTGATTATACGACGCTGCAGATCATGCCTTGCTGTTTTTTCTTTTACTCGAAAAAAAAAGGTTTTGCAGATAATGTGTCGCTGCAGACTATATTCAGGAAAATATGGTAATTAAAGCATGTATTTAAAAAATAATTCACATAAATGCTTAGGAGGACTGGACCGTCTGTGCTCGTTGTGAAACTTACAGACCACCTAGAGCTCATCACTGCAGAATATGCCGTCGTTGCATAAGACGAATGGATCACCATTGTCCTTGGTAAGTTTCAATCGATATTTACATAAAAACTAGCGCTTTTACCAGTCTCTTATTTTTAGTTAAATAAATGAAATAGAAGATGCTGTTTAAAAATAATATCTATATAAAAATCAAATTTTTTATGCAAAAATCAATTTAATTCACTATCTGTAGAAATATCAATGATATTCCTACTTTTATATTCTTCTTACAAACAAGCAACTGTAACTTTTATGCATTAGCAATATATTCATACTTGTCAAATTCTAGTATAAATTACTTAAATATATTTAGACGTACTTCAAAAATTAAAGCATTCAATTTTATACATATGGTGTGAATATCTGGAAAAATAGAGGGATTAAATATTATAATTATAAAGCTTGGGAATAAAAGTACTGATTATTCTTCAAAGAAAAATATTATCCTTTTGTAACTGACAGAAAACTTTTTTCAAAAGAAATTAGATTAATACATTAAGATTTTATTAATGTTAGACTTGTCTTGTGTCCAAACTATATAAACAGGGTCATCTAATGGTCTAGTGATAAGACAATATTATTCAGAGCATGAGGTTCTGGATTTAATTCCAGACACTATTGAACAATAGCAGAGGGATGTTTCATTTCTGCATTATGTCTCTCAGGATGCATGCTTGGGGAATTTTGTATTTCCTGCTCCCTTATTATACATGAACAAGATTCACTATGTGCAAAGTTTTCCCAGACAGCAATTTCACAGTGGATATTAAAATGTCTTACAACGGTATATGTCCATTTGGTGTATACTTCTCATTGTCAAGAAAAGGGTCATTAAATGAAATCAAGATTATTTAGGCTCAAGGACAACAATCAATCATGAAACTAATGCCATTAAAACTTAATCTACATGTGTGATACTAATTCCCATCAAAATGTTTTCCTTTTGAGTACCTACATTGAATGGTAATTTTATTATGTATGATATTTAATTTTACTTTTGTTAATGCAAAACATGCCTAGTGTTTTTGCAGATATAAATTATTTCACTGAGTTCAATGCTTATGGGTTCAAATCCCATTTTTGGCATGGATGTTTGTATTAATTCAGAATACACTGTAAACTGTAGGTTGAAGTCTAATTAGCCTTTGAGTGCAAGAAACAAAGCAATCACTTTACTGTTCAGAAAAAAATAGTTTTTAAAATAATAAAAGTTTATATATCATGTTATAAAACACATGAGATTCAAAATATTATTTTTTAAATCTGCACTGTTTACCCTAATTACATAAACTATATGAAGAAAGTTTTGTGTTTGAAATTTATAGCAGCTTTTAAAGCTTCAGGAAAAAAAATGTGCAGCTTTATGAATTGATAAACTACAACTATTTCTATAAAAAATATCTAAAAGTGGAAAGTTTCTATAAAAAGTTGAATTATGGGTTAAAATGCATATTACAAATACAGCCTCGCCAATTGGCGAAAATATTTTTGCCAAGCAGAGAAGACAAAGTTATTGGGATTTTGATGGCAATCCACAATGTGTGCCAATCGATGGTTTGAAAAGAATAACAACCATAAGAAATGTTGGATTTTCCATAGTTCTAATTCTTCTAGTTGGGTTTAAAGTGGAACTGGGCATCTCTTCATTCTAACTGCTAAGCCTAACACTAAATAAGAAAACAGTAACCCTATTAAGAATTAATTAAAAGTTTCTATTTCAAAATATTTCAGCATTAAAATTGAAGGAAATATAAGGAAATAAACTAGCAAAAATAATTAAAAAATAAAAATTACATATAATAAGATCTATTCAGAATTAATAAATGAATTTTTTATATATTGTATAAAATTTTGATTTGATTTTTTACAACATAAAAATATATATTTTCAAATTTCGCATGACAATTTTATACATTATGTCAACCATAAAGTATAAAATTGTCAAACATTTATAAATATTTAGAATTTAATTTAAGTGAAAATTATAGTTTATACAAAAATATCTTTTCAAGCGATTTCACAAATTTAACAATTTCTGCTTAAATTAAAAAAACAAATCTGGAATAATTTGAAAAATAGAACAATTTTGTAATAATAAAAATTATTGAAAATTTAATTACTTAAAATACAATTCTAGGAATTTCAAAAACTGAAAATTTCTGTAATTTTGTTTATTATTAAAAATTTAGATATTTAAAATACAATTCTAGGAGTTCTATGCTTGCATAAAAATAATTTGAATAAAATTCTTACCTTTAGTCTTCTTTTGTATTATTACAATTAGCTGTCGGATAAATATGAATAACAGAACATATAAAATCTTTAAAGATATTACTGGATGTGGAATGTTTTTTTGCTATATGTAGTCAGCGAGGTAGAAATCGAGGTATTCCCTACTTGCCTGCTTCATAGTATCTATTTCAACTCACAATATGCAGATGATCTCAAATTTTAAGAACATGGAACATCATAAATAGCGAAAATGTGGAGTTAAAGCAAGGTACCTCGGTTTGGCGATAAATTGCTTTTGGTGAGGGAAAAAATAGCCAAATTTTACTGCATTTGTCCCTGGCGAGCTGTTTGTAATATGCATTTTAACTAAATTATTAAGTTATATGAGCAAGAAAATCATAATATAAATTTGATGATACAATGACATTTTTTCTCCTCTTTAATAAAGTCAAAACATTTAATCCTAATGTACCAAGAATTCATTTTGCATTTGGTAATAATTTTTATATTTTTTTCCTGGATGTAAAATCTCATGACCATTGATAGCATGATAAATTTGGTATTCTTTAGTCTAGTTTTTTCATTGCATATAGATATTAACAAAAATTGATTAAATCCACTATGTAAACATATTTTAGTCAATTCCAACTTTAGTTTATATTGCTTCTTTTACGTTCAATATTATACAGGAAATTTCTGTTAATAAATATTAATTATAATATAAAACTATTGACATTAGAATTTTAATTCTTTTTTCTCATGTTTTTATTTAAATCATTTATATCATATATTAATTTTCATGTTTATTTTAGGATAAATAATTGTGTTGGTGAACTGAATCAAAAATATTTTATCCAGTTCTTAATATTTGTTGGTATGTATTATTGTAAACTATAGTATATTACTTGGTGTAAAGAATATTTTAACTTAATTTTTATTGCACCTTTTATTTAGGTTTAGCTAGTTTATATTCTGTGTGCATGGTTGTGATTTCCTGGCTAATTGATTGTATAGACTGTAAAAAAGAGATAATTTATAGGCAACATAGAGTGTAAGTATATTTTTCCAAATTAATTTATAATTTTATATTGATAGAAATATTCATATTGCAACCTTTTTAAATTTTAATAGTTCAAAATAATTAATTGTCTTAGCTTGAATGTTACTTCATTTATTAATATTTTATGTGTTTTACTAATTTGATTTCTTGATCACAATGAAATTATGATCATGAAATCAACATTTCGAAATGTGAATGATTAGATATGCAATGATACCAATATTTTATTCAACAGATAATTTTTAAGCTGAAAAAAATTTGTACTGAAAGCATCATCATTAATTGTAAATTTCTCTTAATTATTACATCAATTTATATACTTATCTCAAATCTTAGCCCTAATTTTTTTATGAGTTTCTTTCCAAAAATATTAATTCCAATATATTTGTTCTTGTCTCACCTAAGTAATTTAAAACAGCAAGTTTTTATTTAAAATATTTTAAATAAATTTATACTATATAAAATAATTTTGTATCAAATGATTCTTAAAGTTAAAAGTATTTGATTTACTATTTATTATTAAAATGTTTATTGATATAAGATATAATTTATTTATACTTTATGAATATGTATAGTAAAATATCTTATTTCCAATTTTAATGGATATTTTAAAGAATAGAAGTTTTTAAAAAAATTTTTTATTCAGATTTCAATTTAGGAAAATATATAAAACATTAATTTACACTTTTATGAACAAGCATTACTTCTTCAGTAAAAAGAAAATAATTTTTTTGACATGAAGCACGATTTGTCTTAATAAATTTAGTAATAGTAAAATGGATGATTGTCTTTTTTTATTTACATATATTTTTGTGATACATCTATATTTCTTAAAACCACTAATTTACAAAATTAAAAAACATTATTTTGTTTTTTCTATCAAACCTGTTTTATATATGATTTTAATTTATAACTTTAAAAATTATACCTATAATTTAAAATATACATTTTTTTATTTTTAAGATTCTAAATCTGTTACTGTTTATCGATTTTAGGATACATACTGTTCTTTTATCTATTGAAAGTATTTTGTTTGGAGTATTTGTAATAGCAATAATGTGCGATCAAGTAAGTAATTTGATTATTTTATAAGATACAGTATGTTAAAATTATTGTGGGATTGATTTGAAATAATAATAAAAATTTGTATTTTTTAATAATAGAAAAATTAAAAATTATATTAGATTGTATATTATATACATTTTATGATTACTATAATTTTAATTGGATCTAACTTTTTTAAAATTAAGAACATCTGTACTTCCTTTTATCATTAAAAATAATTTTTTAATTGACATTATATGATTTTATGCTAGAACAAATTAATCAACAGTGAATTTTAAAACTAATATTTTTATATTACTGTTTAATTTCTTATTTATAAATGATTAGTTCTGAGAATTTAGAGGAGTGTGTTTATTCATATTAATTTCTACAAATACTTCATGACAATATTACATTTAAATATATAAATTTAAATTTCTTTTAATTCATTTTATTTTATAAAACATTAAAGATAATTTGCAATATATCATATCTGAAATGTTATCTTCAAAATTTCTGATTTAAAGAGCACATTGTTACAAAATACTAGTTTTCCAAATTGTTATTTAGTTAACTATAAAACTAAGTACTTCAGGTTATGATATAGTTACAAATGTCACGTATTAAGTATATTATACATTTTTATGCAACTACAACATTTACAGGGTTTCTTATAAAATATGTTTGCTAATTTACTTTTATGCAATTTAAGAGCAATGCTATTTTTTATTCCAATTTTCATTACTGCATTAAAATTTTGTTACTAATGTAAGGAAAAATACAATTATAAAATTTACAAAAATTTTAACTGGAATATCATTTAATAACTAAATAAACTTAAAAGTTTTTTTATAATACTTTTTTAGACTAAAAATAAATGTATAACTTTTGATACATTTTTTTATTTAGTTTCAAGCTATATTATCAGATGAGACAGCTATTGAACAAATACAGAAAAAAGGACCTCATAGGCCCAGGAAGCCTAAAATGGCTCTGTTAAGTGAAGTTTTTGGAAGAGGTAACTCTGTTTTAAAACTAAAATAGTATAAACTACAAAGTATACATTAAGTATAATTCTCGTAAGATTTCCTAATAATTTATAAAAAGGAATCACTTATAGATTATAAGTTGTATTTAATGATCATCATTAATTAAAAAATTATTTATATTTTTTTAAGATTGCCAAATAGAAATGTATATGGTATATTTACTGTATCCATAATCTTATTTAAGTATTACTAAGCAAATATAAAAATGTAAGAATAATTTAAATATTAAATACTGAATTAATTATATTTATTGTTTAAAATTGAAATACATAACACAGTTCAAGATTGAACAATAACAATTTATAAATTTTTAAATTATTTAAAATTTCTATGTTAAATTGGTTTTAAATTTTTATATAATTCTTTAGTATTTACACAAGAAATCTGTTCGAAATGAAAAAACATGATCTATTTTAAAGTTATACATTTTTACATTCTATTATTAACATAATGTATTATTTTTTCAGGTTCTCCATTTTTTTGGATATTCCCTTGTCAAAGTGCACCGAAAAACATCGAATATTTCACATCATATGAAGTTTGAATTTTTAAAAGATACATGTTTTGTCACTTTGCTCTTTAACATAAATATACATTTGTGAAAAGGGACCCAATTTTTTCTGATAGTGTTTAATAGAGAGTATCTTTCAGTTATTTTAAGAACATATCTATTTAACATCATCATATCTTATGTACATATTTGTAAATTATAGATGCAGAATTCTTATCACTATTCTATTTTAAGGGAACAATGTACTTATTTTTATATCTTATGAGATTACTTTCCTTTATTTTTATGTAGTGGTACAAAATAGCTATATTTTAAGTATAAAATATTATTTAATACAGTTTGATAATAACATGTAATGTTAGGTTTTATAATATATATTTATAATATTTATTGACATTTGTAAATAGTATATACAATTTCATTAATAGTATACTTCAACCTTTTATTTTTAATTTTTGAAAGATTATTTAAATACTCTATTAAATATTTAATATCATTTTTCTTTTTATAATTTATTATTCATTTAGTGGCATAATTTGGTATGTATATATTTATCACATAAATACAATTTTGATAAATTCTTGTTAGAAATTTAGATTTTGTATAGTTATTACTAATTAAAATTATGACAAATTAACTGTTAAATAATAACTTAATTAGAAAAATATAATCTTATGCTTCTCCTCCTCTTTTATATTATTTCTACAACGCTCTCTGTATTAAATGTAAAATAAAAGATGGATTGTTATTTATCCATCTGCATTGAAGTAATTAATTTTAAGAAAGAAAAAACTTCATAGAGCTTTAATTATATTAAAACAATTGATATTAGTTTGAAAAACATTCAAAGTTTTTTAGCATTTTGCTCAGAATATAAATGAAGATTATTTTTTCCATTAACCCTTCCAAAATTAAATTCTTCAATCTCCAGGTTGATGAGTTACATGTCCTTCATTTAATTAAAATTACAAGCCATTTATATAATTATTTTTTAATATTTTTGAAGAAATTTGATTATTTAGATAAGGATTGATCTAAAAACTTGCATGCATTTTTAAATAATTTTCAATTATTGTTGTGTTATTATAGTAACTACTAAGAAGTTAACATAAAAAATTTAATGTTGTTAACAAATTATCATTTAAACGTTCAAACATATTTACAGGTTAACAAAGCATACTTTATAGACAGTAAAAAGTGCATTATTTAACTAACTCTAAAAACATTTTGTGTTATAACAGATGAACCTATTCAAAATTAGTCACAAAAGCAGTTTAAAATCAAGAAAATATTTTTTTAAGATGATTCTAAAGAAATAACAATAGTTTTATTACTGTTACTATGTAATACTAATTTACTATTTTAAAATATGGTTCTGATTGTTGTATCTTTTAAATAGTAATTTTTGTAAACCATAATCAAAAAATAATTTGCAATATAAGAGCTTTTTTTTATAAATTTTTATGCTTCAGAATTGAGCTATTTCTTCACAAAGAATATAAAATTAGCTTCATTTCAAACATAATATGCATATAATATGTATCTCATAACTATTATTTCTACTAAAATAGAACTGAATATGCAATGAAAGCAAAGCAGAAACTTATTAGCAGAGGTAAATTTGTGTATATATCGCTGATTTGATAGCAGTGTGTAACATACTTTCTATAAAGTTCTATTGTTTTAAAATAAGATATTATATACCTCATAATTTTATAACAGGTTTAACTTACATTTCTTCACTTGCATTTTCTGATGTATATAAGGAAAAATTTACACAATTGCACTACTATCTATTGAGAAAAATAATCAATGAATAAGAGACTATTCTATAGATCAGAAAAACATTACACAAGATACAAATATTTACTGTATCATTGGTAAACTAAAAAAAGTGAAGAAATTTATAAATAAAAGAAATTTAACTTGGTTCCTAACTTGGAAGTGAAAATATCTTTGAAAATCAGTAGGTTGTTGAATTGCTTTCAAAAATAAAAATAAACTTTTGACTTTATATAAGTTTCAAAACGATTTAAACAATAATGATATCACTGTATGAAGTGTTAAAATTGTTTTATATTTAACTGATAATAGGATATATTTCCATAATTCTGATAAATTGGATCTAAATATTTTTTTTAAAAAAGTAGTTACATGATTCACAAATATTTTAAGTACCAATAAGATTGCTGTTGTAATAAGACTATTTCTCAATTAATTTTGTTTGATTTTTGTTCTTATAAATAAGGAAAGGTTTAGGCAAATCTGGAAAAGAATTCAAAATATTAAATCTTTTCTTGTTTTATGAACAGATTTTTCTTATAAAGATAGGACTCTTATAAGAGAAAAGTATGATACAAATCTTAACTTTTTGATGCTGATTTAGTGACTTCATAAATTTTAAAATAGTTGGTAGTATATACAAAATATTTACACTGCCAATAATCTATATAGTATTTACATATTACAGTTACAATTCTTTAAAAATAAATCGCTCAAATTTGTAATAACTGTTTGTATAAAATTATTTATTTTAAATCATTTTTTTTAAAGTAGTATTTTAGTTTGTAATGAATAGGTTACATTTCTAGAAATGAGAAATATTTTGTTCATCCTACAATAATAAGTGTTGCAAGTTGTACAATCAATTGTTTGTAATTGGTTTGATTGAATTATATGATTCAAATTTTAAGGTTTTATAGAAAGCTATAAACAAGTACATGTTTTTTGCTTTTTACATTAATTAAAACTGCATATGAGAATAGTAAATCTTTACAATGAAAAATTGTTATAACTAAAAAATGCTAGAAATTTGCTTTATTTCTGTAAAATCATAACAATTAGGAAGCTTATATGTTAAATGTGTTATAGTTAATATAATGTAAGAACAAGTAAATTTAAATGGAAAGTATAACACTAAAATTATTAATATGGAAACATATTTTAATTATTTTTCTTTATTGGCAACAAATAAGTTTTCCATACGAAAAACACAGAAAATGTATGCATTTTTTTTTTTAACACTCAACATATTAGTCCTAGGTTCCTTTCTTAAGAGAAACTTCTCATAAATTAATTTTTTATGATATATCAATACTTTGGTTGGTATAAAATAATTATACTTGCAATTTATCAATTATTGTAAAAAGAATGCATATTGGACAGCCATATTTTCTGATAGAATTTATTTTATATTTTCTTATCTTGTGGAAGAAAATGTAAGCTTTATTGCACAACATAAGATAGATACATTGAATACATTTTAAATTGTTTAAAAATATTAAGTATAATTTATAGGTATAAGTATAAACATAAGGAATTTCTTCTCAATGTTATTCATTCCTACATAAATGGAATTTTCTTGTGATGATATGACATTGTTTTAAAAGTGAGAGGAGGATAGCATATCATTTTATATTTATCTTTAGAAAACCTATTTCTAATTAGAAATCTAGTCCTTTTTTTTTGGTGCAATATGGAAAAATTCAAGTTGTTTTGAATTTTTGTTTTAGGAAACTTGCTGTGATGTAGAAATCTTGGGTAATTTGCTTATAAATAAGTTATTAATTGTATTATTAGTAATATTATCGAAATACAGTTGAATTTCATTATAATGAATAACAAAATAAAATGAATGGGATTCGAGAGTTTTCTGCATCCAATTTTAAATTTTATTATAATTAATGCTTTGAAAATATATTGGTTCATAAAATACTCCCATTTAAATAAATAATGAATATTATTTTATAACCATTAATATAAAATTTCACAAAAGTTATTATAAACAAGCTTTAAAAAGTAATTTTATTGTAATAAATTAGTAGTTATAAAGAATTATTTAACCTTTATTTTTCCAAAATGTCTACTGAAAATACTCCTTAACACAATGTAAGGAAAATTTTTTTAAGTTATTATTAATATTTTTTATTTATCAAAAATGGCATTATTCTTGAAGGTTTTTAAAAATTTTCTAAAAATTAATAGAAATAATAGCAATATCTTTTTGCTGGAAAGACCTGAAAACAGTCACCGGTAAATGAATTTTTGGAAAACTATACATAATTAACTTAAAGTATTCTACTGAAATTTTCAGCAGTTAATAATTAATTTAATAAATTAAGACTGTTAATAAAGATATTACTTTGCAAAATTCAGCTTTCAATGTTCATTATATAGAAATTAGGCAGTATTTCATTTTTATTCAGTGTTGGTAAATCTTCATCTGAAATTCTTAATTATTGATACAATAATCATATATAAATCTTTTATTAGAAAAATTTAAGATTACTTCAACTTATAAAAGTATTACAACTATTAAACAATTATGCTATTTTTAATTACACATGCTTTTATTAAATTATAACTTTTCATATATCTGTGAGAGTACATTTCTGACATGTACATTTATTAAACACTTTTGAAACATTTATCTACAATTCCTTGATTGTAATTTTTGCAGTATTAAATTAATATGCTTCAATAAATATTATTAGTTTATTTTCATATTTATTTTTGGAAGAAACTTATTTACAAAAGAAATGTTCCATTTAACAAAAAGGCACTAGTAATATTTTCTAACAGAATAAGTGAAATTATTAACGGTCTATTTCACCAAAAACAACATCCAAAGTTCCTGTAAAAAAATGAAATATTAAAAATGTAATAATTTAAAATTTTATGTAGATGTTACATTCAAATGTGGTAAGTAAACTTTTGTGTCTCATGTGAATCTTGAAAATGAACATTTGATTATAAAGTAATTTTCTGTTTAGAGAGTTATCAAATAAAAAATCTTTCATTCCCCTAAATAAACTGAATCCATATAGAAAAGTTAACTTACCGCATTTGAAGGTTAGAACATTGATATAAACTTAATTTGTAAGTTAATATTCTATAAGATTTGAAACAAATTTCATTTCATAACATACACACAAAAATTTATCAAATAATTATATTTTGGAAATACAATGAAAAATATATATGAAACGATTTTACGCATTAAAGAGTATAAATATTATGTTGAGATAAAGCCAAAGTTTCAATGAATAAAAAAAAGTCAAATAATTTAAATACTGATATTTAGCTATTTGAAATATTAAATTTTTTTTTAGGAACGAAAACCTAAATATTTCAAAACAATTACAATGTCTAGCAAGGTAAAATTGTGCCTATATGTATAATTATAATAGGAAATCTTAACTTCTAAAGGTCATTAAAGGAAAATTATTAAAATAATATATAAAATGCTGGCAGTTATTATTGCTAGTCTTAGTTTATTCATTTTATAGAAATAGCAAAAATTTTTAAAGATCATAAAAAATTTGTTAAATTGAAATATAACAGATTATGTATGTGCAATGAATGTTAACATTTTCATATTCATATACATGACTAATACAAACATTATCAAGGGAATTAGAGATGTCATTCATCTCCTTAGCTTATCAAGTTTATGAAAAAATTTAAATTTATGCATAATATAAATAGCATAGCTGTTACAGTTAAGTTATTGCTTTTGCTCTGGGGTTCAAAAGATTTGACTTGAATAATTTAAAAAGTGATTTCATTCTTTACCTGTTTGTCATTTCTTCTTTGAAAACAATGATAGATTTGACATTTAAATTCAGTAACAGATTTTTTATAGTATAATTAAGTCATGCTCTTTTTATAAATTTGCAATAACTTACTCTAAATTTTATGCATTTAATTTTGGAATTTTTTTTTTAATTAAATGATTTTGCAACATTATTTGAATTCTGAAAAATAAAAATATCTGACGTAAAATAATTAAAATTTGCTTACCAATAATAGCTACTATATCAGCTAACATGTGCATTTTGCCTATATGATGAAGAGCAGCCTGAAATATGAATAAAATTATATATATTAAATAAGATATCAAAATAGTTTTTACCTTGAAATTTGGAAATGAGGATAAGATTAACATTTATGGAGCTAATATTTTGTTTTAAAACAAATTTATAGAATATACTAATATGCAATTTGGTTTAAATTAAATCTATAAAGATTAAAAATCTATAGTTAAACTTTAAATTTTTCAGTGTTCTAAACATATTTTTTCTCCTTGACCAATAAAATACTTTTGATTCTACTCACATTTTAAAATTATGATTATTCAATCTTATTACACAGTGTTGATAGATAAAAATTGTCTATGGGGATAATAAATAACAGTAAAAAAATCTAATTGATTTAATACATCTATATATATAAAAATGAATGTGTGTCTGTGTGTGTGTACTCGATAGATCCAAAAACTATGCATCCAATTGACGTGAAAATTTGGGAAATAATTAGGTATATCCCAAGGAAGGTTTTTGGAAATTGTTTTTAAAATCAGAGTTGGGGTTCCCGAACAAATAGCACAAAAATATCAAAATAACATTTAGTTAGTAATACTTGTTGAAAGTATAACTATGAATAAATTGGAAAATTAAATTTTTACCCATGAAATTTTCTCATAGCATTTACTTTCATAAAACAAATTAAACTGTAAAAAATAACATACCCATAATAACAGTTGTAATAAAAATATAAATCACACGGTAAGTAAAATATTGAATCGTTCTATTTATTAGAATTACAGACTTAATTCTAAAGGAAATTGCAATAGGAGTGTAATTATTGGAAAAATGGGTAAAAAGTATGTGTATTGTGGTGCTCTAAAATTTTAAAATGAAACACCAAGTACGCGCTGTGCAGATGGAAAAGTAAAGTTGTCAGATTTGCGTTCACCACCTACTCCATGATTAACTTTAGTAAGAGGTGAAACAAGTCAATTAAAATTTTTTTTCATTTTGGTTGCACCAAATGACATAGTTCGGAGCAACGAATTTCGTTAGTGCAAATTATATGCCAACATTTGAAGTACAAGGGATAATTTATCACCCTGCAGGATCACCACTATCCTTGCCAAATGCTCATCACAAATATCTTCAGATACATTTTATGAGAAATACTGACGAACAAATCAACAGACGATGTCAACTGAATATGAGTATTAAACGAGAGATCATCACTGAATTACAAAATTTGTTTAAACAACATAATAAATTAATTAAATTATTTAAAACCGCCATTGAACAAATGCCATCTGACGATTTTAAAGTAATAATAAAGGCAGATGAAACAACTATTGGTCAACATCGAAGACAATTCAACGCACCAATGATTCATGAAGGGACAACTATTATAGTTGCTGATGAATTTAATTCTCACTATGTAATTCTTCACCATAGAAATTGTGACGTCCAGCAAGTATCAGAAACGCATTGTTCATATGATGCATTGCAATATCCCATTCTATTTTGGCAAGGAGATAATGGATATCATTTTAATATTAATATGAGAAATCCTACAACTAATGTGTACATTAACAAAAAGTTCAAATTATCAATTATCATGCATATCGAATGATAATTTGTGACAATGCTTATAATCATATATTGAAATTTAAACAATTATTTCGTTAATACGTTGTTGACATCTATACAAAAATAGAAAGTGAAAGACTCCTCTACATAAGATTAAATCAAGTCGAATTGCATTCTGAAGTGTATATCCATTTACGTGATGCATTTGCAAATGACCTCATTCTCAGTGAATTGGGAAAAATGGTCATTTTTTCATCCACATTTACAGGCGGCCCAAGACATGCATGAATATGCACAGGATGGAATGACGTATGTTGGTGCATATGGCCGACCAGATTTTTTCATCACATTTAGATGCAACCTAGCATAGGATGCAATAAAAGAGCTCTTAATTGGAAAGTCACCAACAGATCATCATGATATTTCTGCAGATTATTATCAATTAATGTTCTTGGAACAACATCTTTCCAATAATTAGAAACAGTCAATGGCCATGTGTGTGCTACATTTCGTGAAGCTTGCCAGAAATTAAGTCTCTTAGAAAATGATGCTCAGTTGGATATTCCACTCGTTGATGCTTCTAATACAGTCAACCACAGCAGATACGTACACTATTTTCCATCATACTAACTACATGTTTTCAAGCTAATCCAAAGGATCTTTGGGAAATATATAAAGACTCTATGAGTGAAGATATTTTATATCGCATGCGTAGAATAAATGCTGATCCTAACATTCAATTTACATCAACTATATACAATGAAGCGTTGATTTTAATTAAGGATGTATGCTTGACAATAGCCAAGAAATCACTGACAGAATTGGGAATGATAGCGCCAAATATATCTGGTAATGACATTTTCGATCGTGATATGCAATGAGAAACGCACTTCTATGTAAATGAATTATAACTATTAGTTCGAATTAATCTAAATCTGCCAAAATTGGTATTAGAAGAACAGCATATAGCACAATTGAAAATATCTAACATGAGTTGTGGTTTATTATTTCTTAGATGCACCTGAAGGCACTCGCGGCAACTATGAGATCACAAAATAATATTACACTTGCTATTACAGCAACTCTTTTGGTAGTTGGTCGAACAGCACATTCGGGATTGAAATTTCCATTAAATATGTAGATAATTGAAACGCTAACGTGTAATGTTAGTAAATATTCTAGGATGGGAAAAGTACTCAGATCATGTCAGCTTAGAATAGGTAATGAATGCACCATGGCACAAGAAATCATTGGAAGCACTTAATCGCAGATTGAAAGATTTGAGAGGAAATTAACAGCTTTATGGTGGTGCACTCATTTTGCAAGCTGGTGATTTTCGACAAATTCTACCAGTTATACCACGTTCTGCACGTGCACATGAATTGAATGCATGTCTCAAATCATCAATGTTATGACGGTATGTGGAGAAAATGTCTTCAAAGACCAATATGCGTGTTCAATTGCAAGATGAATCTTCTGAATGATTTGCAAAACTATTATTGACATTTGATCATTAATAAATTATGTTTGAGATGTCAAAACTGCCTTTTTGTTCAATCACAGCAACGTGTGAATGGGTACAGCTAGTATCACTATAAAATCACTTTTTGTACAGGATAGCTAATTCATAATGGGACTGACAAACTTAAAATTAAAAGGGGCAAATATGATTATTAGAATAAATTACAATGAATTATTTAATGACAAAACTTTTTATGATATGTGAAATAATAAAAGAATAAATTTAATAAAATTATTTAATATTTGAGTTATTTCACAATAGAACACTCACATTTTCATAAATAGAACTCATTTTTTGTGCGGTTTAAAATATTTTTCTTAAAAGTAAGAAACAGGAAGATATAAAAACATTTCTTTCAATAAATCAAATAAATCTGATATTGAATATATTAAAATTGATATATAATCATTTGAAATTAGTTCTCAGTACGTAGTATTTTTTTTTTTTTTTTTTTTTACCAGTAACACCTTTTAAATGCTGATTGATTTTTGTAACACTTTAATCTATTTATTTGTCATAGATATCCAATAAAATAACTATGTTTCATCTTAACAAAAATGTTATATGAAATTTTTGTAACTGATAAGTACAAAAATGTTATTTATAATAATGCTTTATATGTACATTAAGATTATAGCTTTTGTGGCTTAAACTGAATGCTTTGTTTTACACAATTCGTGTCAAATATTAAATAAACAATATCAATAATGATTCTGAGAACAAACAGTTGATTAAATAATTTTGTAGCAATGAAACAAATGTCAGGGATACTGCTGTAAGTATATATGTTTGAAACTGATTAACTGGAAAATTAAAACTAGTATTTAAGGATGAGATTATGATAAAGAGAAAAAATAACATACATACAAAGTATTATTCAACTTTAAGGTTTTCAGACAATTATCACTACAAAAAGTTTATAAATCAAACACCTATCAGCAGTCTGATGAATATTCTTCATATAAAAACCTAATTCACTACCAAGTAACATAAAAGATTCTAAGAAGTTTGAATAAATCTACTACCAAAAAGATATATACTATTGGCCATTAAAATTCAAACACCAAGAAGGTATGAAGTTACAAATGTCAAAATCACAAGAATTTGGAATATCTAAATGATTAGCGCTTCAGTGCATTTCGACAATGCAAAAAAGAGGGGTTATCTAAGGTACAAAATGAAAGTAAAAGCAGTGAATCTTTCATTCAGAAATTGCTTTGTAAGGAAATAAATTTTCTTACTGTCTTATGCCTCCAACAAGTGTTTAGCTAGTGTCAGAATTTGACATAGGGAGGATTGTTGCTACTAAAAATTTGAAACATCATTCTGCAATATTGCCACACATATTAATTAAAAACCAATCAGCATCATGGAAATTTAAAATCCTTCGGTTGTTGAAGGTCATGCTTAACAACTTGGAGGATTTCAATGTTTTCCCATGTCTAATGCCTGAGAAGATCCCATGATATATTGTGAGTTAGGCTTTGTAAAACTTTAAATCACATCTCGAACTATTAATCAGGAAATAAGTTTCATTACAACATGACCAGTATTTGATCATACATTGTAAAAATATTTCGAATAGCACAGATTGGTGACATAGTGACCATTTCACCGGCATCACTTAACAATGCACAATGGAAACAGATTCTAACTTTTGTGGAACCAAAAATAATATTGGACACAGGAGTAGCACAATGTCAGGCTTCAATTTGCATATAGTATTCAGGTGGCCATATATGTGTTTGGAGGAGAATGCTCATTGCTTGGTTTCATTCAAAAACACGGTTATTCACTTGGCATTATATAAGCAGCATTGAGTATGTAACATGTATATCTATTTCAAACTATGGTAATTTGAAGGTGATCAGTACTTTTTTGATGTCGTAAGGTCAATGTTTATGGCCTGTTTGAGGCCTGGAAAATATCATTTTTCAATAAGAAAATTCTAGAACAGTTGAACTTACTGTTTTGACCATTCTTGATACATAGAGTTTGATCATTGGCCGAGTTTACAGTCTCCAGACTTCTTATCAATTGATAACATCTGGTTATGGGTTGCTAAGAGACTAGCACACCATCCCTCTCCACTAGCATGGTTGATAAAATTTAGGATAGCCTTGAAACAGTATGGAATAAATTGCTCATTTCTGTCATTTAAATACAGTTTGACTCAATGCTTGACAAGATAAGACTCCAAAATGGCCCTTATCCAATTAAGCCAGTGGCAGCAACTGTTTATATTAATTTTATATTCCTATAAATCCTCAAGTCGCTTGAAAATTAAATCACTTTGTTTTCATACCATACTATGTGTATACAGCAAATATTTTTTATTCACTTTCTTTCATGGTTTAGCAATTCTAATGATCAGCAGTGTACAAAATTATTTAATGTATAAAGAACAATATATCTATAATTTTTCTAAACATTATTTTTAAGGAATCATCAATCAGCAAAAAGGACAGGTCAAAATTTATATAACATACCATGTATTTGATAGATACAAATTACTAATAAAGCATTCAATAATTTTATTTCACTGTTACGATAACATACAATGAAAAATTATGTACTTTAAAATTAATTTTTTTTTATGAAATGCGACAAATTTTTGATTCTGAACACAGTAACTGAAATGTCTAAAATAACTCAATATTGATTTATGTAGAGTTGAAACAATTTTTTTTTTCTTTTCTCTTTTTTTTTTAATCTCCCCATCATTAAATCACAAGTGCACAAATTCATATTTTACAATACAGAGGAACAATTTCAAATATGTAGGTTTTACTTAATAAATAAATTCTACTTACTAGATGAGCAAATCCAGGAGCCTTGATTTTGCATCGATATGGTCGACTACTTCCATCAGATATTAAATAAACACCAAATTCTCCCTGCAGAATAAATAAACCATATATGTTAATGACTCTCTTTCCATAAAAATGTTATAATCCTAAAATAAATATTGCTTAAAACATTTCATTGATACCTTACAATTTTTAGCTCATTTTGAATAATTTTTATTCACTATATTTATGCCATACAACTTGATTTTTGAATATACTAATATAACATTTGGTAAATTGTTATTGCATTATCAGTGAGGAATTAAATTTTTAAACAACTGATGAAATATCTATGATTAATGGAATAAAATTGGAACATTGATCAGTTATGATTTAAAAAAGAAATGTTAAAAAAAGTAAAACAAGTGTTTAGATATGTATTGACTATTATTAATATCAGTAATTTTTTTCTTAAAATAGACTGAAAATTAAAACGTGTATGAGAAAATTTTTGATAATTTGAATAATTATAAAAAATTGGTTAAAATTCTATCAAGAATAAACTTAAGCAAAAATCTAATTTTAAATTTTTAAGAAAATTTTGTTTCAATTACAATTTACATAACTGGTTACTGACTAAGATATAATTAAATTAATAAGAATTGTCTTATTAGTTTTAATATTTTAGTATATGTAAGTATTTTCTTATTAAGACAACATAATGAATATAGGAAAATAATACCATAAATTATTTTAGCATAATTCAGAAGAGCAAATTATTACTCACATTTTTCTACAATTTTGTAAGAGTTTTTAGTTTTAAAATATATTTTAAAGTTTTTACTATTATAAAATGTATAGAAACTCAAGCAATTAAAATTAGAAAAAAATTGTTATTTTAAGGGCAATTGGGTTATTATATAAATTATGAGCAAAATAAATGTACTTTTGGTGCTTCAATAGCTGTGTATGTTGCACCAGGTGGGACAGGATAACCTTGTGTGAAAATTTTAAAATGATGAATAAGTGCTTCCATAGAAGTCTGAAAAATTATGAAATAAAACACATAAGTAAAGAAATAAAGTAATATTTATAAAGAAGTCTAGCATTTCATAAATATCCTCTTATTTACTTTCATTTCACTTCGTTTAGGAGGAACAACTTTGTGATCATCAACTTTAATTTCTCCAGGAGGCATTTTATTTATACACTGTTCTATGATGCGCATACTCTGACGCATTTCTTCTACTCTACACAAATACCTATAATACATTAAATTTTAAAGAAATGATTATTAAAAGGAAAAATAATCACCTTATTACGTATGTAAATATACCTGAAACATATTTAAAAATACAGCAATCTCATTTTTGAAGAAATAGCAGAAAAATATTTTAGAGCAGAATTAAATACATGATAATCTACCTGGTAAAAAATAAAATTAAACATTATTTTTTGGTATGTTCTTAGTATTTTCTTTATAGGAAAACTTTATTACCTGTCATAACAATCTCCTTTAATTCCAATTGGTACATCAAATTCATAATTCTCATAACCATCATAGGGTTGAGTTTTGCGCAAATCCCATTTAATACCAGAACCTCTTAACATTACACCACTAAAAAATAGCAACAAAATGTTGAAACAGAAGTAAAAATCAAATCAAACTTGCTATTATAAATTAAATTTTATGAAAATGTGCTTGGATGTTTAAATTTCTTGTGAAACTGAATATTGTATATAAAGATATATATAACAAAAAAATTAAATTTATAATAAAGAACCTTCAATATAGTTTGTAAATTTATTATGCATAAAGTAAACTTCCTTCTATTACAAATATTTGTATATTTTCTATTATTATATTTTACAAAATATAAAAGCAATAATTATTGCAATATAAACAAATTATGATGGTTAATATTTTTGTCTATGCAAACAATACTTTATACAAAGCCTTGAAATAATTTTTTTATTTTTAAACACCACAAATTTTATCTCAAATGAGTACATATATAAGTAATAAGGTTTATATGATTATTTTTATTGTTATATCAGTGTTACTACAAAATTAATTACTTTCAGTTAATCATAGAAGTAACATAAAGAATATATATACATAAATTTGAGGAGGCATATTTTCTATGATACTAATTTATATAATAGTTATGGTACAGATTAAGTTATCAATAAATTAATAACTTAAACTTGATTATTTAGTATTAAATGTTTTGATTTCTACTGTAAAGGCTTACATAGTTAATGGTATATATGAATTAATGAGATTCAAATCAGAAATTTAACAAAGTGAATTTATAATAGTAAATTTATACAAAGTGATCTTAGAATATTAACAGTTTTCACAATGGCAATAGAAGGTGTTGGATATTAAAATGTAATGTAATGCATGAAATATTATATAAAATAAAATGAATGGTGAGAGAATAAGATCCACTAATGATTATGCCATACTGACTTAATTGAAAAAGATGCTGTTAGTAAAGCTGTACTATCAAAATGGTCAACCCGTAATTGTTTTTGTATTATGAATTGGTATAAGATGGGATTCAAATGGGTAAAATTCTTATGACTGTAGTAATCGTGAGGAAGATGTTTATGAAGTTACACATTTGGCTTCATAAAGAGCATGTAGACAAGAATTATAGCTGTATGAAAGTTCAAGGAGAAATTAAGCTATTTCATCAATGCTTATGAAAATGCACCTTCATAGCAGAAAATAGCTAATACCTATTGACAATTTGACTTGCCTGACATGTGTGCATCAGATAATTTGCTCACAATGAGGATCCCATATTGAGCCATCCTGGCTATTCAATTCATTTGATTATTGCTGAGAGATTACATGAAATTGCAGATCTATCACAATTATCTAAATCTAAAAGAAATGTTAAGATTCTTTCAAAGATATTTTCTCACATTTTATTTATCTTCTTTATTTTCTTATTATTATATTACATATTATTATTATTATATATACATTTATTATTATATTACAATATTTCTCATACCTCAAAAGTGGGTGGTCTTTGTAATTTAAAAACATGAATCAAGCAGAAAACCTCTAGACTTGGGTTGCTACCTTTAGAGAATCATTTCACATAGAGGACACTGTGACCACAACATATGTCACATTCTCCAACTGCCATTTGTGAACTTGGCAGATCTTCAGTTGGGTTGGGATTCAAATTCACTACCTTTCAACAACGACAGTAAAAGCCTTAATCAACTAGGTCATTGTAGCTTAGATCATTATAAATAAAATTCTCCATCTCACACATAACAAAATTACACGGATTTTTTTATAATTTTAATTATAAGCATTTTCAGATGTTCTTGGATACCCCGTGTATAGATTCACATGTATGTATAAATGGTTTTGCTGATTATACAAACACCTATGCATAAAAATGTACCAGAATTACTGTCGTGAAACAAGAAGTAAAACTCATTAGTCAAACATTATCAATTGAAAGCAATTTCCTCAGACTTCGATATAATTTTGCTGACTTTTTTTAGTCCACAAACTATGCCTGAAAATTACTAATGTAAAACACTTTTAAGTTTTTGAATTTCTAATAAAAGTTATCTGTTATTGTAGACTTTGTGTGCATGTGAAGACATATTTATTAAACATTTTATAAAAATTATAAATAATAATAAAATGAGAAAGATACATTATTGTTGTATAAAATATGAGTGATTTACTTGATAAATTTTTTTCTGAAAATGGTACAAAATATTCAAATTAAAATTTTCATTGAAAATTTCAGTTAGTAAGAATTTATAATGCTATGACAGTTACAAAAATTAGTCAATCTTATTTTAGTGCAATTTGATATACTTTTTTTTTAATTTTTTTTTTAAAAAACATTTTTGTATTAAAAACATAGCAGGATTCATAGATTGTCTATAAACAAATTCCACAATTTTTTTGAAGGTACCAACCTCTATGCATGTTGCATAAATATCATCTCTACTCATTAATTTTAGCCATATAAAATTAATTAGTATGTATTTGCAATTATAAACACAACAAAAATTTTAAATGATGATAGAGATAAATATTAGTAAAATCTAATATGAATATTTTAATTTTAAATTAGATTTCAAAAATATTAAAGGACTCTTTAATACTTTTGATTCTATATAAACTATTATACAAATATTTAAATGAATTATTATAAAGTTCAAAATTCTTTTTTTTTAATATTTTATACAACAGTTGATATTTTTAGGGATTCTAAATTTGTTTACATAACATCTCTACTAATTTTTGGTGTAATTAAAAGATAATTTTATTTTAAAATTTTCTGTTAAAATAAAAACACTGATGCAAAATTGTGAAGATAAAAATGAAAACTAAATGAGAACAATTAGTTACATGTTTCAATTTAAATTATTTTTGTTTTTTCTGCTTAATAAAATTTAATTAACAAAAAATATAAGTTTTTTATCTTGTTTTCATACCACTCAATCATGAAATATCAATATTTCAGATTTATTTGCTTATTTAATTATTCCATAGACTAAGATTTTGATGCAATATTAATGGCAGTCTTTGCTTCTCTGAAACTACATTTTGATAGATATAAAGTTAACTATGCAATTGTATCAGTTCTTTCAATTTCCCCACCACATTCTGCCACAGATTTTTCAATTAATTTATATCATCTTCCAAATGTTTCTTGTTTATTTTAAACTAATATATTTCATAATGCAGCTTTAGATTTTCTTAATATTACATGCTGTAATTTTTTTCCCGTTTTAGTTCATTTAACAATAACTGATACTTTAGCTGGACACCAGCAGCAGAACAAAGTAGATCTTTGTTAACTCTTATAATTTAGATGTGATATTAATGACATGCTTGGCCAAATGCTTGGCTTAAATTTTCTATAAAATTATTGCTTACAGAAAACTTGCATTCAATAGAAAAATGACTGTTGAAAAAGAAATAAAAACAACTTTCAATAACTGACAATAATTTTGTTCATTTAATAATATATTAAAATAAAAAAAATTTTGACTTTTTATTTTTTTATTCAGTAAATAAGCATTTAACAATATAGCATAAATTTTTATGAATAAATTATCTTTCAAGAAATCATCAAAAGCCAAGATTAATTTCTAAATAAGTTTTAATCATGCATTATGAACTTTACTGTCATTATACAAGAGTGCCTATGAAATATAACATAACTCAATTTTAGTTATTTTTCTCCTTTAATGATAACCAGGATATCTTTAAAAAATCACCCAATGCAGATAGATTTGGAGGGACAGATAGTCAAAAATAAAACTAATCTTAGAGCTTAAACATATTTGATTTCATACAAGAATAGTTGAAATGAATTAGATAATGCATATATATGTTTAAAACAAACAACTTTGATGAGGCCCAGTGCTTTATTAGAGTACAAGAAACTAAATTTTCAAGTTTCTTGTACTCTAATAAAGAACATGCATGTAATGTTTATATTCAATGAAAAGTTTTCAGATTAAGCACCAATTGACAGGCATTATTGCCGTATAAAAAAAACTTTCAACAGCAATAAAGAGTTACAATATCTATTAAGAAAAATTTAAGTTTTCAGCTTGAGGCACAAATAGTTATAAGAATACTTCTCTTGTAGAAAAGATCTGAGGTATAATCATCACTATTGATAATGGAAGATGGCTGTTAAATTTATGCATACTCTGGAAATATACACATAATTGTTAGGAAGCTTTCTTAAATTTCTTCCATGCAAAAAATGTGAGACTATCTTCATAAACCCGACCAAGAAAAGTAGTGTAGCAAAAGTTTTTTTACTATTTAGGCAGATCAGTATAATTTATTAAATGGAATGATTTTAGATATATTTTAAGGCAAGAAACTGAATTCTTTCATAAAAAATAATCAACTTAAGAAACATTTATACCTGAATCCATAATTTAATGCATCTTCAGAGGACACAATACCAATATCAATTGTTCGAGCTCTCCATATTCGATTATTAGTTAACAAATCTTCAAGTTCATCCAATCTCTGGCCATATTTATCTAACCATTCATAAATATCATCTAATAAACCAATAGGTAAGTCTTGATTAACTCCACCAGGTCGAACATAAGCAGCATGCATTCGAGCTCCAGAAACTCGTTCATAAAATTCCATCAACTGAAAATGAATGAAATAATAGAACAAAGAATTTAAATAAAGCAATTCAATTTACTCAATCATTAGAAATTTTTACCTTTTCCCTTTCTTCAAATAACCAGAAGAAAGGTGTTAACGCACCAACATCTAAGGCATGCGTACCAACTGCCATTATGTGATTCAAAATTCGAGTAATTTCAGCAAATAAAACTATAAAAAATTTAAAATTATTGTGCTTGTTTTAAACATTACTAAAATTAAAAAAATAATAAAAGCATTAGAATGTATAGGGGTAATGTAGTTTAGAGAAGAATATATTTACAACATAATCAATAACTTCAATGGTCAGTAAGGGGTATTGTATTTCATTTACTAATAAGCCATTCTTTTCCCATTAAAATTTAGTAAGAAAAAGAGAATATTACAATAAATATAATTTTGCTATAGTTATACTTTTTACTTCTTACATGCCATAATTCTATGCTACAATATTATAATACTTTCACAGTCATAGTAATTCTTGATATTATAGTTTAAATAATATTTTAAAAATTTAATCATTTTTCAGAAAGTTATCTTATTTATTGCAGAATTTAATTTTTGTCCAATCACTTATGATCGAAGTTTAATACATATTTACAACAAAGTGTAAACACACATGTGAAATGTAAAGAATCCAAGCCTTTTATATAATTAAATATATATTGTTCCTTTTTTTTTTTTTTTTTTGAAAATGTTATTGCTGAACCCTGTTTGGAAGGATTTTTTAAAGATGTGCACCATTGCAATTATAACAAAATATTATAAAAAAATATTATTTATATTTTATTGAAAAACCAAGTTTAAGCTCTATTGTTTTCATATTTGGTTTTATATTTTCTAGAAGAAATTCTAAAAAATTGTATACAATCTACTCTCCAGTATTTTGTAATGAATTCTTACAGTAGTAGGTAAATGAAAGGAAATGTGCAAAAACCAAAATTTTACAAATTGTGTAATTTTGTTTGGTAAGAAAAATCATAAAACAGATGACAAAAAATGTCTGGCATAATTTTTTTCAGTTGAAGTAGGCCAAAATACTTTATTGAACAAGATATTATTTTTTTACATTCATTTATTAGGAAAATGAATAAAAATCACAAATGGACTTGTATATGAATAACTAAATAATACCTCTGATACATTTGGCTCTAGGAGGAGGATCAATGTTCAGAAGTTTCTCTACTGCTAAAGAATAACACTGTTCGTTGCACATCATTGAAACATAGTCCAATCGATCAAAATAAGGCAGAGCTTGTAAGTAAGTTTTATATTCAATTAACTTCTCGGTCCCTCTATGCAAAAGTCCAATATGAGGATCAGCTCTGATAACAGTCTAATGCAAAAATAAAGCAAACAGGTTTTTAAAAAACATCACAACTTTAATAGGCAAAAGTTAATTCTATTTAATTCATAAAATATAAAAATATTATACACAAAATAAAAATTAAGCATATTATTTCAATAAAAACATAGGAATTTTAAAATTTGAGTACTCTTTAAATATAAATACCTCTCCATCAAGTTCCAAAAGTAAGCGCAATACTCCATGAGCAGCCGGATGCTGAGGTCCAAAATTTAAAATTGTATTCTGAATTTTTTTCTCAATTTTTGGTGCAGTACCTAAATGAAAAACATTAATACTTGTGAAAATAATGTATATAATTACATACATGGAATGATAAGGTCAGATAAATTTTAAAAATCCATAGATGCTAAAGTTATCAAAATATTAAAGAAATTTCCTTAAATAGAGTACAGTTTAATATAGCACAGGCACAAAAGCAATTTCAGAAAATATTTTAGTATTTTTATGTAGGTTGAATGAAAGTCATCCTTATAGTTCAAATAGAGTGTTACTAACTTTTCACTAAGAATAGCAGCAATATTTTCAGAACACAAATACATGATTACATTTAATAAAAATGCAAATTCACAAGCCATTATAAAATCTCTTTAATTTTTACAGAGACTATGTTTTGTGGACTGCATGGAGATTCTTAAAAGGTAATTTTCAATTGCTCGAATTGTTTAAAAATTGATTAAAAAAAAAAAGTTTTCACCAAATATAAAATTATATCCAAAACCATATCTTGGAATATACATACTAAACATGGTATATATATCTTTCAATTGTGCAACTTTTGGAATAAATGCAATTTTTTTTACCCAGGAATCAAATATATTAACTATGATAGACTCTGGTTTTTAGCAGAGCCCAGCAAAGTTAATTTATGAATGTTTCATATACTTTGTATCACTACTCTCATTTCATTCCAAATGTATCAGATTTCTTAGAAATATAGAAAAACCTTTGAAATGAATTTATTATTGAATTATTATAAAATTTTATAACATTTACCAACCACAGAATTTTTATTTTTGAAAAAATCATATGCATATTTCCTTAATTCTAAAAGTGTACAAACAATCAAGCTTTCTTTCAATACAAAACAATTATTAAATTATTATTTAAAAAAAAACACACACACACATATATATGTACATAGGTATGGTATATTATAAAGTGAGACATTTTAATAATTTTAATTTGATGATTTCTAAAGCATGATGTATTTAGTACTTAATTGAACTGCAATTGGGCAAGTTGAATGTATTGGTTTTAAAATAAGAAAGTTAAAACTGACAAATAACTTACAAGCTAAATTCACAGAAATTTTTTTTTTTTAACTTTCATTCATTTTAACTTTCATAAAAGTCTTTCAAGTTTTTCAATTTAATTTAGTATCTATATTATTGATATATACTAGCATGATGCATATGATTTGTTAATATATTTGGTTATTCTCTAATACTAAATTATAATTTAATTCAGCAATACTTTTGATCTGCAAATAAAAAATTTTTAGTTTTTGTAAATTCAAAATTCTCCAATCAAACTTTACATTTATTTTATAAATACCAGGTTAGATTAATTTATTGCAAAAATAATCCAGAAAGAAAACCAATAACTTCATAGGAAAAATTTACTTAATCATTATGGAAAAATGCTATAATAAAATAAAAGGTTTACTATTTTTTTCTTTTTTCTTCTCTAACAACAAATAATTTAATAATAAATTTAAGATATATAACTATAAAATAATCTTTTAAAAATTTTTAAAACCTATGAAATTTAGTAAAAATTTAGATGTGTATTAAGTTCTAGAAAAAAAAAATACAAATATTTTAAGATAAATAAAATTTTAGAAGTTTGTAAATGCAAGCTAAGAAACAAATAAAACACATTTAAAATAAACTATCAAAGAGGCAAGCTAAGGAAATTTTTTGTTTTACACTTGTGTTAAAATTAGTTTTCTTTTATGGAATTTGATAATTTAAAACATAATGAAAAATATTTAATCTAAAAATTTTAAATTCTTGTTTAACTATTGCAATAAATCTTAAAATTTCAACTATGCACTAGACAACAAAATATACCTTTAAAACGGACTGGTCTCCATTTAAAACCTGGGAAATTTTCAGGATACATAACTGGTCCACTAAACTGATCAAGCCATTCAGCATCAGGATACCATGATTTATTTCTGGAGGGGGAAAAATATAAACCACGTGTTATTTGCAGCAATAAAATTTTCCCTTTACATTGTAAATAACTTTATTTAATATCTGTTTAAATGTAATGATGTTTTTAAGTACACTTCAATTTTATTTAATAACTTATTTTAAAATTCTTATCAATAACATTTCAATTGTAATTACGACATATTCCTGTATATAATCCGCGGATTATGTGTTAAAAAATTCTGAATTTTGTTGTGCATATTATATGCCGCCCCGGATTATCTGATAAAAAAAACATTCTCTATCACAATAGCTTACAAGAAAGTTTTGAAAAAAATACTGTTTATGTTTCATAAAATAAATAATAGGAGGTACCAAGACACACACCTAAGTTATTATAGCTATAATTAGCTTTGTTAGTTACATTCAAAAACGAATTCGATTTTTTGCGAAGATACTACAGTTGCATTTCACAATTTGTCTTGACCTGAGTTGTTTCGTCTTGAAAATATTCAAATACGTATAATGTTATATTGAAGCAAAAACGTTTAAGTAACACAGCCTATTTTAAATTAAGAACTATAGCGAAAGCAAATATAAAAATGGTGAGAAACATGTTAATGTGAAGTGAAAAACAAAGCATGCTCGGTATAAAAGAAAAATGAATAAAATACGCAATTTGCAAATAATTTATTTCTTTTGTTTAAATATTAAAGAAGCATATATATATTTAAATATGTCTAACACCATTTTAAAAGCTATTAGAAGCTAAATATCGATCAGATTTACAAGAATCTTCTCGAAATTATCGTTCTTGTGCTTTCACGTCAAGTTTATCTCACTTTGCAATAAGGTGGAACCAAACAGATCTTTTTATAATAATTGCTTTTTTTCTGTACAATTTATAATTTTTTTGATCATACTGTGAATTTTTTATTTTATGTGACACCCATATTATCAACAGTATATATTTAAGACTATTCACCGAAAAAAATTTCTGTAGATTATGCCAAGTTTTTTTTTTTACGTTACTCGAAAAAAAAAAAAAAGGTTGTGTAAATAATAAGGCACTGCGAATTATATATAACAGGAAAATACAGTCATTTAAAATGTCTTTAGACTCATAATTTAATAGGTATTCACTAGGAAATTAATTATTTTATTTTTAAAAATATTGCTAACAATAAAAAAATTAATTGATAAATTTGATCCATAATGGAATTAATATATTTTACTCCACTAAAAAAAAAAAGATTTTGTTTTTTTAAAACCATAGTTTATCTTTTTGAGCACCAACATAATGTTAATTATTTATCTAATGATAAACTTATATATACTGAGAGAAAAATGGATAACATAATAAAAGTAAATAAAATTTGTTAAACAATGAGAATGTGATATCCTTACTCGAGTGTCTACTTTATAGGTACAATGATATTAAAGAATTATGCCTCAGCTTCATAAAGGAATTTTCTGGTTCCGTAAAAATGCAAGATCCTAACAGATGGATCTAGGTTGTTTTGAATTTAGAGCTTTGTATAAAATATTTTCCACTACCTTGACTGTAAAATACATTTAAAAAGATATTGGAATCAATAAAAATATTCAGCATTTCAATATTTTAACTTCTCATTGACAATTTTTGACAAAATGTAAAGCCTAATCATTTTCCCAAAAACTGAGGAAAGGTAAATTAACTGCTGTTTTTTCTATCTAGTTTTTCTCTGTTTGTTTCAATGAAAATGTAGATACTTTATAGAAACTCATAGAAAAAACTTCATTTTTAATATAATTTCAAGTTTTTAATTACAAATTTAAAAGTTGGAAGCACAATGAACTTAAAAAATGATTAAAAAAATAAGTGTGAAGCGTTAATCAACAATCTAGATGAAATATAAATTGAAAATTTAAGGAAGTTACTGCCAATAAAATATAAGTGATTTTTCAAAATTTGAACATTAATATATGGTCATCTTATTTTAATGGTAAAATTCTAATGTACATAATGTGTTTAACACAATTTTCAAAAATGTCCTCTATGGTGAAATTACAAGATTTCCAAAAGCAAAATCCTGAAAAGCAATAACTACTGAATCTTGCCAAATCAACAAAAGGTTACGGTAAAATCGGAGTTTTCAAAATTGATCACGCTTTATGTCAAACTTTGACTATTGGAATCTTGTGTTGTTTTCAGTTTCAAATATCAAAACTTCAAATATTTTATTAAATTTACTTACTAAAGAACTACTACAAATTTAACTGCACATATTTCATAAAAATTTACACATTACAATAAAATATTCAATACTGAAATTCATAAAATATAATCAAGCTATTTTATAATTTTCTTTTAATTAAAAAGAATACAAACACTTTAAAAATATATCGTAACCAAACAGGTATTTACTGTGTTAAAAAAATTAATTAATAGCATACATTTTTATGAAAACTTGAGTTTTACCCTTACCAGAGCACTACCCTTTAAAATTGAAGTATTAACAAAAAAGATTGTAGGGTTATCTTTTTAGGCCTTAAATAGCATACAGTAAAAATTTGACAATGATTATACACTACTGGCCATTAAAATTGCTACACCAAGAAGGCGACATGCTCGGACGGGAAATTTATACGAAAGGAAGAAGGTGCTGTGATATGCAAATGATTAGCATTTCAGCACATTCAGACAAAGCAGGCGCCAGTAGCGACACCTACATTGTGTTTAAATGAGGAAATTGTTCAGCTGGTTCCTCATATACAAATTGCATTTGAACGTTGTTGCCTGGTGAAAAGATGTTGTGATGCCTCGTGTAAAAAGGAGAAATGCGTACCAGCATGTTTCTGACTTAGATAAAGGTCGAATTGTAGCGCACAGGGATTGCGGTTTATCTTATCGCAGTATTGCTGCTCGCGTCGGTTGAGATCCAATGACTGTTAGCAGAATATGGAATCGATGGTTTCAGGACGGTAATGAGGAACACCATGCGGGATCTCAACGGCCAGCTATCACTAGCAACCGAGTAGACAGGCATATTATCCGCATGGCCATAATGGATCGTGCAACCACGTCACGAGACGTGAGTCAAGAAACGGGGTCGTTTGGAAGACAACAAGTGTCTGCACGAACAGTTCGACGACATTTGCAGCAGCATGGACTCTCAGCTCGGAGACCATGGCTGCGGCTTCCCTTGACGCTGCGTCATAGACAAGAGCGCCTTCAATGGTGTGATCAACGACGAACCTGGGCACATGAATGGCGAGACGTCATCTTTTCAAATGAATCCAGGTTCGGTGTACAGCATCATGATGGTCGCATCCGTGTTTGGCAGCATCGTGGTGAACGCACACTGGCAGCGTGCATTCGTCATCGTCATAATGGCCCATCACCTGATGTGATTGTACGGAGTGCAATTGGATACACGTCTCGGTCACCTTTTGTTCGCATTGCCGGTGCTTTGAACAGTGCACGAAGAAGAAAGAAGAAGGAGAAATGCGTACCAGCACGTTTCTGACTTTGATAAAGGTCGAATTGTAGCGTACCGTGATTGCGGTTTATCTTAATGGATCGTGCAACCACGTCACGATCCGTGAGTCAAGAAATGGGGCTGAAGCGGTATTCGAACCCTGCGAAACCCTACGTTTCAGCAGGATAATGCCCCACCGCATGTTGCCGGTATTGTACGGACCTTCCTTGATACAGAACATGTTATGCTGTTGCCCTGGCCAGCACGTTCTCCAGATCTTTCACCAATAGAAAACGTCTGGTCAATGGTTGCCGAGCGACTGGCTCGTCACCAAACGCCAGTCACTACAGTTGATGAACTGTGGCATCGTGTTGAAGCTGCATGGGCATCTGTACCTGAACATGCAATCCAATCTCTGTTTGACTCAATGCCCCGGTGTATAACTGCTGTTATTACTGCCAGAGGTGGTTGTTCTGGGTACTGATTTCTCAGGATCTATCCAGCCAAATTTTTTGAAATTTTATCACTTGTTATTTCTAGTATAATATATTTGTCCAATAAATATCATTTTGTTATCTGCATTTCTTCCTGGTGTAGCGATTTTAATGGCCAGTAGTGTACTTACCATCTCAATTTTGTAAGTGTTTCATCACATGGAACACTACGATGCAAGGGCTCTGAAAAGCACGGCTAAGCGTGCATTTAAGCACGCTAATGTGTAAATGGTTTTGCATAAGAATGAAAAAACAATGGCTTATAGATGGGCAGGAGATTTATATAACCTATATTGCACCACAAGGAGGCCTTCTACTCTACAATCCCCCCCCCCCAAAAAAAAGGAAAAAAAGTGATTTTTATGCTATACATGAGTTTTATAAATCTTGACTACATTTAGCTCCTATAAATATTTTTTAAACATGTCTCACTTTTTTTGCAAAAAGCACAATCCAACATTGCATGTTTTGCATGAAAAATTTGTATTTTGCGACGTATCTTTTCTATTATAGTATATGCATCTTCTTAGGTTATCTTTCACGGGAATATGCTCTACATAACAGCTGCTTATGTCCTTATATAAATAAATAATTGTTATCGTTTACACTTGGATTGGAAATGTCATTGTTATCAGATTAAGATTGACCAAATGGTACAAGAACATATTTTTCTGTATCACTACTTGCATGTTCTTATTCACAGTCAGAAGCATTTTTATTGTTTCAGAAAGACTAAGACCTTTTCATGCCATTTTTTTGCAATTTGAACAGGACCGTTGCTATGCAGTGCGTCAGGGTATAGAATACCTTGTTTTATTAATGAATCTATGTATACTATATGCATAAAAAATTTAAAGTAGTAAAGAATAAATAATTTAATATACAAGCAAACAAAATATGTACAAGCAACAGAAATTTTTTTCCAAACAATTATTTTTGTATCAAAAAAAAAAAAAAAAAAAAAAAAAAAAAAAATTGGGAAAAATTTCTTAAAAATAAAAAGATTTAAATAATCTGCAATAATTGAAAATTATTTGTCACCTTGTGTGACAATCTTTTATCAAAGAAGGAAGTTTAAAGAACATTTAAAAAAATTTTGATCCATTTATCACTATATGCAATGATTTGGTAACAATTTAAAGTTTGGTGCTCCATTATCTGGAATACTAAAACTCAAAGGATTAAATTAACTGGTGCCCATATTAAAATAGCACATTATTCATGTTTTACTTAATCAAGTAATATAATTAAATAAAAAACAATTAAAATATCAGAAATTTTTGGAAAATTTAAATTCAAATAACTTTTAAAGCTATAAATTACAAACTAAGCAACCTAAAAAATAATAACATCAAATTAATTTTTAAATTTTGAGAAAATTAATAAAATTTAATACACACAATCATTTAAAAAAAAGTTTGAAAAAATAAAAGAAAGTATAAGCTCAAAGGTTACTAAAATTGCACACATTGGAAAACGCATTGAATTTGTGAATGTATTCTTGTAAATAATTTTTGGAGTTTGGCACCCATACTGACTTATAAAAAAAGCCATATTACAAACTTTATCACCCTCCTAAATATCACCAAATCTACCAAGTTATTTATACTAGGATTAAGACACTTTATCAAGCAAATATTTCTTTATCATTTCTTCAGCAATAAAGTAGACAAACATTCAAATACAAAATCTTTTGGATGTGAAGTAAAATACATCATTCACTGGAAAATAATTTTTTTTAAAGTAATCAATTACAGTATTATTTTAAAAGAAAGCAAGTATACAATAATTGAACAATTATTAATTTTTCCTTTTTACATGTTACCATCTCAAACATAAGAAAAGCAATATTATTAAGTTTTGACACTATTATATGTATATTCACATGCATTTTCATTATGATTATTACTTCCATTATCATTTACTTTGAAATGCAATATTAAAAAATAAAAGACTAATATTTGCAATCAATAAGTATTGCTGCCAAAATATCTATTACAATTTAAAATCACTGTAGAAATTAAATAAAAAGAGCACACACATAATCTGAATACCACTAGATTTTCAGCAAGTTTACTATTTTCAAAGATCTCACACTACCTATTTCTAAATGGGAGCTCAAATTGCTAATTGAAGACAGAGTGATTATAATACATGTCAAATAAATTAGATACATACCAATGAACTTTAAAGTATTTAAACTAAATTGATTTTACATTATTGCTTATATGGATCTCAAAATCAAGATCAGACTAGTAAAAATTTACTCAGAAGCATAAGTGTAAAAATATTACAAGTCAACTTTATTGGTTAGACTATACATTAGGGTGCCCCTTTGATTCTCGCCAAGTTGGGCAAAACCGAAATGTGTTCTGATTGGTTTATCATTTTTTGAAATTTAAAAATCCAACACACGTTGCACATTGCATTACATTTTAATATTTAACGGAGTTTGGTTTATTGTTTTTAAAATTTGAAAATCCAACTGACATTGAGTTACTTTTGAATCTTTATTGGAATTTGTAGGATCTTATAAAATGGCGTCGGTAAGAAAAAAAAAAAATCTTCAGTTTCGGTACAATTTGAGTAACAATGGAAAAAAACAGTGATTGACTGAATGAAGGTTTAGTTAGTAATCGGTACAAATGCCCAGTTTGTGCGAAATATATGCATCTGGTCGAACGTAAAGAGCAATCAGATGGCTTTGAATGGAATTGTTGTGTGAAAGGTTCAAATGTTCACCACATTAAATGATCCATTAGAAACTGCTGTTAAAGAATTTTGTGTACCTGAAAGTGCAGATAATGAAGCTAAATAAAGTAAGTCAATTTTTTTTGTTTCTTTATGTGCTTATTTTTTTAATTTTTGTTATGATTCAAAATGCATCATATTTGGTTTTTTAAGTTTGCTTATATTGTCTTCATTAAAATTTCATTATATTTTGCTCACCACACCTGTTAGCATTGTATACATCACAAACAGGAATGGCGTCAAAGAAAATCGCCAACTTCGCAAAGGGGCACCTAATGTATAGTTTTACCACTTTAATGATTTAAAAGAAAGCTTTTTCTCCATCACTTGATCCATAACGTGTTTAGTAATACAGTAAACATTTTATTAACATAATCGTATCCACTTAATTGCATTCACTTTTACAGCCAATAATAATTTTCGTTATTACCATATTTTGTTTGGAACTACTTTGATATACCTCCCCAAATCGGAAATTTCAACCATAATACCTGCTTTTGGCGTATTTGTTTACTCGCTAAGATAGATTCTCGCTAAATACAAATAATTAATACATAAAAAAACTTTAAAAAAAACTCAGAAAATGGTACAAAATACAAGAAAATACTAAATTTGGCAACAGAAAAAACCTATATTGGTAACACCAAAATAAGTTACAACAACCCTTAGTCTGTAAGGAGTAACAGATTTTGCGCGTAATTTTATTTTGGGGGGGATACATCAAAGTTGTTCCTTTCGTTTTACTATTTAAGTTTGTATGAAATAAATTAAGTTCATTTATAGAATAATTTTCTTAGATCTCTTTAAAAAAAAATTGATTTAACAAGTTACATACGGATAATATATTTAATAAGCTAGTTTTCAGGTTTTATAATTCTATTGTTATAACGCTTCAAAATGATATTCTCAGAAAAGGAAATCGATTTCACAGCTAGCTTTTTATTCATTTTTTTCTTAAGAAAACGAAACTATTTTAAGGAATACAGTATCTCTATGTTATATAACAATGTTTATAAAGATACTGGGAGATAAATAGGAGTTTGCATAGCTACTTAATGTCAGTAAAATAAAATGTGAAAATAAACATTAAAATAATAATGTCTAAAGTATTTAAATCATTTTAAGCAAGATAGACTGATAGTGCTAATAATGACTTCGTAAATTTACCTTAAATATAACAAATAATTTAAATAAAAACAATGTAAAGATATTTTACCTGTGGGATGATAAAATCGCCCCACATTGATATTGTAAGTTACTAAATAAGGATCGAACAGGATTTGTTAAAGAAAAAGACCTTACGACAGACACCATGTTTACACTTTTGTTGACCTTATCCGTCAATTAAGCAGCCAGATTCATAAGCTCAAATTTAATTTCGTATTTTAAGAACTATCTGAATTTCAAATTTATTTTTGTAAAAAAATACATTTATTTTATGGAAATTGTCAACTACTAATGTTTTTATGAAATATAAGTATGCATTTTATTATAGTTTGTATTTTAATACAGTTTGTTTTTTAGGCGTATATATATGTACGCCCCTGCTCCTTGATGGTACGCCTATCAAAGCGTGCGTTCATTCAAAAGCGCTTAGCTTTAGAGACGCAAAACGCAACTAGTGTCTCGAGGTAGAGCCCATAGCCGGGGTCCAGAAGGGAATTCTAACGCATGCGCACTTGAAGAAAGTGGTGGTAATAATTTATGGCGGTATACAATGTGAACATTTAGTTTTAGCAACCCTGTTTGCTTAACTATGGAGCCGAATCAGAGAAATGAATTTCGCTGCCCACTGAGACATATCTTTCCTGTTAATTTTTTTTAAAAAAAGAATGTTTGCAATTATTATATTTCCTTCTTATTTCTATATTTTAATAAAGATGTTATAAACTTTGTATCATATATTTTTTCCAATATTTTTTAAGTGCTAGCAATAAAAAAGAAGGATCACATTTCCTTCTGATTTCTGTATTTAAATAAATAGATTATAAACAAAAATGAGAATAAAATATCCTGTGTAAAAAAGTCAAAGTAAAATTACATCCATTTTTTTCACTAAATATATGAAACAAAACATTTATAAATTTTATCACTTCATTATGCTTTTATGACCAAGCTATATTTTATGCCTGGTTAATAAATTCATTATTTCGAATTTTTCATTATTTTAGATTTTTTACTTTATCATGTTTATACGCCAAAACAATATTTTATGTGTTGCGTTTTATTATTATACGGTTTTATATACTGGTTCATAATATTATACTGGTTTATAATTATTTATCTCAAATAATTTCTTTAAAATTTAATTTTAATTAACTTTTTTTGCATGTATGAATTGTTTTAACAAGCTTTGGAAGATAAATCACAAATTTCCAATAAATTAAACTTCTGTAGTTGGAGAGTAGAACTTTAGTTGAAAAAAGTTAGATTTTATTTTTAAATACAACGATCCAAATAATAAGCTTCTTACTATGAATTTTGCCGAACAATCAATTTATTACTATTAAATAAAAAGGAATAATTTAATATTATGATTAATCTAAGCTTCATAGTTGTTTGAAATTTTTTTTTAAATTTATGTATTTCAAATGTTATATTATATTATATTCAAATAATATAACCAGTGAACGGTACGCTCCTTGTACGGTACGCATATATACAATTATAATTAATTGTATATAATATTGTATAAAATTATATTATTTCTATAAAATAATACAATTTTATATTATATAATTATATTAATTGTATATTGTATAATTATATTAATTGTATAAAAATAGCGTACCGTACACTGGGATACAGCCATTTCAATAATATATTTCAAAACATAAAATTCTTTCCTTAGCAGCTATTTTGAATATAGCTGTCAAAAAAGGTATTAAGATTAGACATAAAGTTTGTTTAATAAACATAGCAGCTACGGTATTAATAAACATTTGTAAATTACAAATTTATCCACTAATCAGTAATTAAAAATTCATGACTTTTTATAAATTTTGTTGGTACATGTAAGAATAAAAAATAATCCACTGTTCTAACAATACATAGAATTTATATTCACAATCACTATGAATTAATCAACGATTACTTTGTGAATGCTTTTTAGTACCAAGTAGTTACTCTTTTTGAAAGCATAACGGATATGTAAACAAAATACACTTTCTAGCCAGATAAATTTATCGCATTATTTACATCGCCAACCCGCTGAATTTCAGCTAAAATCTGTTACTCAACGCGCATGCGTTAGAATTCTCCTCTGGAGCCGAGCTATGAAGGGCTCTATCTCGAGACACTAGTCAAAACGCAGGGCTTTGCGTTTACTAATCTTACTTACATATTTTGGTTCATTGTTGTTATTTGCTGCTTTTTACAGTTTCGAGGTTTGCAAAAAATCTATTGATTCTTTTTTTAACTGAGTAGTGTGTAGTAATTTCTTTTCTTTTACAATTTTTGTATGTAAATATTTTTCTCCTCTTAGCTCTCTGTATGCCAAGAAAGATGAGTGAATACGATCTTGATCTAGATGATGATAGTGAATTTGAATCTCTTGACAAGAATGAAAATGAGTCAGATGAAGGTATTCCTTATAAAATTTTAATTATATATTACTTATAAGTATATTTTCTAATATAGTTATGATCATTATATGTTTTGTTTTATGCATTATAATGAACATATGTAATTTGAAACTATGTTAAAAGTAAGAAAATTTTTTATATATACGCATTCTGATATAATATTAAATATAATTGTAACTTCATACACATGTATATTGCTGTAAAATAATTAAAAGGTATATTTCTTTACATTTAAACTTTTCTAATATGTTCTTAATGTTATGACTCAGATCAAGTAAATCATTGATCAAAAATTTAATTCAAATTTTGGGTAATCAAGACGAAGCAAGAACGTGATATCTCTTGATTTTTAAAATTGAATCAAACATATTTTTAGTTATATATGATATTCCTAAAATTGATTATCTTAGCATTTAATGTTATTAATAATTTATTTCAGGTGCAAAAAGTATTTCTTAAAATAAAGTGGGGAACAATTCCGTAACTTGTTCTGCTCCGATTCTACGCCAAATTCCCTGCCAAATATAATGCCAACAGGGTGATAGCAATCTTGTTATGGTGCATTAGCATCATAACAAGATTGCTGATTGATTGTACGATGACGTCAAGTAAAGATGAGGGGTTAATGATGTGTTGTTTAAAGTTAGGAGGAGTTACTGACGTCGTAGGAGGGAGTTTCTTATAAATTCTCGAGCGCTTCTTAACTATTTCACTTGCAATTAACTTGTATACTTTGTTGTTTCTAACTGAAATTTTTCTAACTGAATTAATCAACAATGTGAGACTGCACTGTTTAGTATTATTAGGTGATGCGAAATAGAAAAATAAAAAGGTTTTTTTTACGTTTCTGAACTCACTCATGGTCATATAAGCTTCATATTATATCTCTGCCTCAAATGCCAATTGCAAAATATTTTCTTAAATTTTTTGTTTTAATAATCTTATGTTTTAAAATCATTATGTTAATCTCAACTAAAGTTAGGTGTAGAAAAATTTCTTATGAATAGAAGGTACATGGCCTTTTAGGCTAGGAACCTAACAAACACTAGTTCTAGGTTTAGCTATTGTTAGGTTTCTAGCCCAGAGGGCCATATCCCTTCTATTCCTAAGAAGTTATTTCAAAGGCATAGATAGACAGTAGATTCATATTAAGATAAGTGTTCCCAATAAAATAAATTGTTCCTGCATGATGAATTATAGAATTCCAAACAAAATAAAAACAAAAGTTGCAAGAGCGAAATAGTAAATTGAAAAAACAAGATACAATAAACACATAGAACTGTATAGTACTTATTTTATTTATTTATTTTTTTATTTTAATTATTTATTATTTCTTAAATTATAAACAAACAAAGAATACACAAATATTTACAAACAAAAAAATATATTCAACTCAGTACCCCAATGAAGGGCAATGAGCAAGAAATTGAAACAAAAGAAAAAGTGTAAAAAAAAAAAATAAATAAATAAAAAAAAATAATTATTTTTATTTTGAACTAAATTAGTTTGTTGTTGGGCTTAAACGCAGCACAGCCCTGGGTCTGTGGAAATTAATGATTTCACAAGGGCTATAGTTCTCAATAGATTCAATTTCTGCATTATTAATTTCATTAAGTTTTTCAAAAAATCTAAATGCTAGGAATAATAACAAACACTAGATCCATTCTCCAATACCATGAGAAAATTTTAAAGCCCCATAATGAGTGTAGAAGCTGACCGGATGTACGGTCACCCCTGATTAAATGCTCGGCTTTTTCACAGGCAATCCCCAGCTCAAAAGGTGATTAAGCATCCATCAATGTCTGGTCATTCCACTTTTAACATGCTCCTCCAATTTCTCTCACGACCTAGTGTCTCCACAGAAAAACCCCTCTTAATTTAAAATCCCCCTCCCGGTTCAGAGGAAGGGTTGGTTTTTATAAAGGAAAGTTCATTTGGATAAATTGATTTTAAAATATCACTAAAATTTAAATTTTTGAAAAAAATAAAATCACCAAAATATATCTAAAAGCAAAAGGATATTGAATAATAAAACTTTTCAAAATAATATAAAAGTTAATTAGCAAGTGTTCTAGAAATATTTTAACCTTGTGGATTACCGCAGGTTGGAATAAAAATATTTTCACCGTTATAAATATAATTATAATACTGACCAAATTGTTCCATTTATCAAAACTAATACCCAATAAGTCCCTGTAAACTTGATAATAAAAATACAGAACATTCAATTTGTTAATAGGATTATTTGTAAAAAGATCTTTGAAATCAAAAAAATTAATATTATAAATAAAATTATTTGACAGAAAATCCAAAGCCCGTCTATTATTATCAATTATCCAACTAGCTTTAGATTTAACAATGTGTTCCAGAATTATTTTACGAAATTTGGCAAAAATTGAACCTGGTTTATTCATATAGGAATTAGTGCCGCAAGTAATAAATCTAAATTTAATATGGAAACTTATGAAATTTATGTATAACTGTTACATAAAAAACTGTAATTTATAATTATTTATATTTGAAGTTTATAAAAAGTCAAAATTTTATTATTTATAATGTTGGCTGTAGAATTCAAAAGTTTGTAAGTGTTAGAGTTTAAAGTTTCTTTATCAATTAAATCTAAATAAATTTTTTTACAAAAAATTTAAATTATTTACAATAAATTACAAAAAATTTAATTTAATTATTATCAAAAATATAATTTTTAATTTTATAATACAGTTAAGTCTTCCAAACTGTAAAAAATTCAACTGATGTTTCATAATTTGAAATTTTAAAGATAAAGGATTCAATATTTTGCAGAATAACTTTAAAAATTTCAGATAAATTTATTTGAAAAACTGGTCTCTATTTAGTACCTTTATTTAAAATTTCTTTGAATTTAAATAAGTTATAAATGAAAGTATGTTCAAATGCCACCTCCAGTTTGGCTGTCAAGTGGCCGTTGAGAATAGTATGAGGTGTGCAAGGGTATATTTTCTCAGTCAATAAATGTATAACTTTCAAAGATATTTTTAATTTTTTCAACGCAGAAAAATAGTTATGTCCGATTTCATTACATTAATTTGGAATGATTTCTTTCGAGTTAAAATATCTGTTTATTACATAATGTGAAATAACTAGTTAAAATTAATTATCAAAAATTTTTTTATGGGTACTTAAACATATAAAAAGGGGTTAAAACATTTTATACATTGATCTTTTAACTTTGGAAAAAAGAATTTTTCGTCATAAAGTACTAATATGAAGGCAGCAAAATTATTTCCGAAACCGCTTAGATTACTAATTATGAAACCGCTCACATAAAAATTATTTCCAAAATTTATTATGGAATGAAACTTGTGAATTACTTACACACATCCATTTTATTCAAAACGAAACTTTTTATAGCTTATAGATCAGGGGTGGCCAAGACGTTGACCGTGGTCGACTGGTAGACCGCGAAGACGTTTTAGTAGTCCACGCGACCATCCCGATAATCTCGGATATTAACAATTTAATTTATGACTTATGACATAGAATCAAGGAATTATTTAAAATAAAAATTTACTACAGTCTACTCTCTAAAACCCAAAACAAACTGTGTAAAGATTTACGATTTAAAGACTTATGATTAAAGGTTTACGATTTAAAACCTCAAACAGACATGGTGAGAGCGATTAAAATATTCAAAAAAAAAAACTATAGAAAGGTATGCATCTCAATTAAGAAAACATGAATTGAGAAACTTCGAGAGTACATGTAGTTTTGGAGAGTAGGATGGTCAGTTTTGGATATATGAATACTTTGATTATTTCCGTCAATAAATTTTATTTTGTAAATATTTATATAATTTTAAAAAATTTTTATTTATATTTTTTGTAAATATTAATATAATTTTTAAAAATTTGTATTTATAAAATTTGTAATTATGTATTTTTTTAGAAAAACTACATAATTTACCATTTTTTCTTGTTATTGAAAATAAATATATATGTTAATTTAGTTCTACCATTGGTAGACCTCCTTCAATTTTTTAAATGTGGAGTAGACCCCGGATCCCAAAAGTTTGGCCACCCCTGTTATAGATGTTTCCTATTTATTATAAAAATATTAATTTTAAAGATTTCTGAAGAAAATATTTCAATTTTTTAATTATATTCTGACATGTTTTCATTATATTATAGTTAAATTACGATTAAAATTCACATTTTTTTATTTATAAAACAATATATAAAATATTAAGAATGCATTGTTTTTTAAATAAAAGGAGTTAATCTTTAATAAGAAAATTAATACCTTGTCAAAAAATATTTCATTACATTAAAAGCTTTATAACACTTTAGAACAGACTCTTTAGAAATTGTATACATGAAAAATTAATGTTAATTCAAATTTTAATGAGGATGAAATAAAAATACGCTTTCACAATTGTGAGGGTGGAAATAAAGTATTGTCCTCATTTTTCAAGGAATACAACAGTATTCTGCGTAAAAAATTTTTTTAATTAAAATCTAGAAATTTGTATTTGTAATTTTTTTTTAAAAAAATGAGTTTTTTAAGGATTTTAAGAATATCAAAATTTTATGCTCATTCATTACGGAAAAGAAGGTATAATTTAATTAACAGTAAAATTGAAATATAGTAAAATAAGCATTAGTCAAATAATTTTTAAAATTATTTGACTAGTGCTATTTATAAAATCCGTCCTTATTTATAAAATCACATTTTATAAATAGGGGCGAGAAATCAAATCAAATTACATCGTGAAATTAGTTTTTGAAATCAAAAAGGATAATTAGATATTAAAATTAGAAAAATGTCATATGATCAGAAAAATCAGTCTTAGAATGTAAGTTTATTTCTAGATCAATAAAACAGTCCAAATACGCAGTGTATTTGAAGAGTCTTTGAACAGCTGGCAATTATGTGGCTATTATCAATGCGTGGTCAAAGTACTTTCGAAAGGATGCACTTTGACAGTAATTTGAATGGCAGTACCATATTTTTTACTCCAGATGGTCTCTGGTTCGATTCCCTTCACTGTTGAACACGAACATGAATATTTTTGCATGCACGTCTTTCTTATGTTCAATTAGGAATTTTTCTAGTTTTTTTCTAATTGAGGGACGAAATAAATTTCCACACTTGATATCTTCATATTTTGCTATGCCACTGTCTAATTGACAGGATAATGTACTGGGGAATGTGTGAACTTTTTATTCTAAAAGAAAATACAATGAACTAAGCTTCATTCTATTAGAAATCTTCATGAACTTTTGTACAACATTGCACTCATTTATTATTATTATTATTTTTACATGTTTAAAGATTAATTTAGTTCAAAATGTACATAGGAGAATAATTCCAACCACAATGCAAAAATAAGCGAATATTTGACTGTACAGAAATTAAAAATTTCCGGCAAAATTATTTAAATTATCTAAATAGCAAAATTTTCATTACTTCAGAGATTACAAATGAAAATGATTAAAAGTTAAGAGATTGAAATATTTATGACAAGTAGTTACTATATTTGGAGCAAAATAATTGCCTGAAAATAACTATAGAATATATATTCTTCTATATATAGAATCTATAAACTCTATTAATTTTCATTTTTCATGGGGAGGGGAACACCCTCCCCATAAATAATAAAATAATAATAATAATATTCACACAATTTTTTTTAAATTCTATTATTTAAATTATTTTTAATTCTATTTTATTATAATTTATTTCTTTATTTTCCTATAATGTAGAGAGAAGAATTCATACAAGAAGCCGTTAAAAATAATTAAAGATGATAAATTAAAATTATCATCTTTAGTTAATATGTAAATAGTATTGAAATAAAAAAAAACTTTATTTTATTACTAAAATTGGTTTTAATATATTTTTCAAAAATTAAAACGAATTTTATGCCAGAATTTACTATGAAAATATGTATGGGTTAATTAATTATTAAATTTGTATTTTATGATACAAAAAAAAAATCCATGTACAATTATAGTGTGATTATTCCTTTAATGCTAATGTATTCCCTCGTGTTATTTACCCCATTTTAGAAAACATAAAAAAAGCTTGATATATATCACATATTTGTTATCCCACTGCAGTTTTGGTTTTTTTCTTCTTTACTTACATTATTAATATTTGAAGTAAAAAAAGTTATTACTTTTGGTGATCAGAATATATTTTAGTATACATTGTATATAATATACACTATACTAAAAATTTTGAAAATTTAGATATCTATAATTTCCGTACAATTTCATGGGATTTCTATATTTTGTTTTTCACTAATAATTTTATTTAGTATACATACATACATATTCTAAGTAATCTGAAAATAAAAACTAAAAATTTCTATTTAACTTATCAAACAATTCTGAGAAGTTCTATTGTTAAACTTTTTATCACAACTTCTTCCGTTTTTGTTAAATTTTTTTAACATCTGACAGTTATAAATATTTGTTTCTTATAAGATCTGTTTCTTATAAATCTGTCAAAAAATACATTTTATCCCTCTTGTGGATAATTAATTGATCAGGTATAGCTCACATTACATATGTACAGATTATAACTCATATTTCTAACAATAACTAATGTTTAGAAATAAATATACTGTCTAAATTTTATATGTAAAAGAAGTAAAATGAAGTGTGCACAAGTCATCGCAAAACAGCTATAAATGGTTAAAAACTCAATCTTCTACCAAAAAAAAAAAATTTTTTTTTTTATAAAAATAGAATAAAATAACATTATAAAAATAGATATTGAAATAATGCACGTTTATTTTTCTAAAATGAAATGAGAGAAAAATCGTAATATAAAATTTTAAATACTACCTTAGTAGATAAAAATTAAACTATTTTTTACAAAGTAGTATTTATAATTATATATTAAAAGTGCTAGAAAAAATCATGATTTTTTTTTTCTTTTGATGCATCTAACTTAATCCAAGACATTTTGAATAAATAATGTTAGAACTCAAGAATAAATGTGAATACATTATCTTGATGGAGCCTTGATTATAATCAGAATGATTGTAAAAGTAGTCTGTTTCCTATTGCAAAGTGAGAAATAACAAATTTGATACCAAAATTTATAAATTAAAAAAAAATATCTGGTTTGATTATTGCAATTTCATTTAATTTAGTAAATAAAAATAAGAAAATATACAAATACATTATAAAAATATTTCTCGTCCAGTGTTTTTCCAAAAAGTATTTTGTCACATTTTTCTGAAGTTAATTACAACATTTGAAATAGCTTGGAAGATTATTAATATAACGTGAAATGGAGAAAAAAAATGCATGTACTTTATATTTCATTCATACCTCAAAAGCTTCCATGTTTATTTTGACAACTAGTGAAAGTATATTATTGATTATGTAAACTTTAGCATAAGTGTAGTTAGATGTGTGAAGTCTAAATTAGTGTCATTAAAATAAAACATCTTAATTTGAGTTTTTAACATTAGTTTTTTCAGAACTTTAGGACCAGTGATTGCATTCACCATTAAATATACTAATGCCTGTTTGAATTTTTTTTTTCAGAAAAGTTTTCAAATGTAAGCTGTTAAAATAAATTGTTTCTCAATAACTTGTGTTTTTTTTTTTTTTTTTTTTTTTTTTTTTATTTGCTTATTTCTAATAAAACTTACTTCTGTATTAACTGATGACAAATTTTTTATGCTAATTAACACCTACATTCTTTGTTAACACTGCATCCTATTACAGCCACTAAGTATATGTCTCGGCAATTCTTCTGTACCCATCTCAATGTTGTGCAATGGCCCTCTATCAGTTCACCCCTATTGTTCTTGAGTCCTTTTCAAGAAACATTGTGTTTAAGGTTGTTTTTTTTCCCCCTCTAAAATTGTTAATGTGGAAAGGAGTTCTCTAAATATATATGTGATCCTGCTGCCTAATGCGAGATGCTTTTATCATTTTTGTGATGTTGGGTTTACTATATTTTTTTCATTTCATGACTATAGACAATTCTCCTAATGTTGTTTTGCATTATTGGTCCAAAGTTCCTAAAAAATTTTCTTTTTAAAGATTAATAAACCATCTTCTGTCTTTTACTACCATATGAAACAATAGGACTTTTAAAAATCTTTAAAAAAAAAAAAAAAAAAAATACTTATTTTTTCTTTCAATATTGCTGAATTTTGACTTTAGCTGATTTCTAAAGCCATAAAAATAAATTATTAATAATTATTAGCCATGACTTGTCTGTTCTTAATTTTAATTTTTAGGTCATCTTGAGATCATTGTGCCAGATATTTAAATGGTTTTGTCCTCTGAATTGTCGATATTGATCTCCAGATAAACTATATCTATTTTTATTTGTTGCAATCATAATGTTAGTTTTGTCTTTATTAATGGATATATTGGGCGCAGCTTGTCCTCTTTGGACCTTGCTCCACAAAACCCAACCAACCAACATTTATTAATGGATAAACCTAATTTTCCTTCTGCATTCTCAAGCAAAATGAAAGCTTCTGTGATAGCTAGCTTGTCTAGTTTGCGCTGTGATATCAATATCATAAGTGAAAGCAAATAGTTGAGTGTTTTCATTAATATGCATTTTAGAATCTCTAGCCTTTTCTAAGGTCAACTTTGCTTAATCCTGGGAGCAGTTATCGAGATAAATGTGCCAAACTGTGATAAAGTATATTCTTGTGGTTTCATGACATGGTTAACATGCTCAAAATTTATTTGGAGTTTTAGTAACCCTTGAAGCTTTTGCTGTGTTTCATTTCTTTTATTTATGGTTGAAATTTAAATGTAAAAGTAAAATCCGGGTTTTGATAAAAAAAAAATGTCATTTACGTTATTTTAATTTTATTACTCTGCGGGCAGATTGCATTTACAGAGATGTATTTTTAAGGTGGGCTCTACTTCCCAGTTAATTTAAACCCAATGTTTCATAAAAGTGTGTTATTTACATTATTGATTTAGTTATATTGCCTGTATGTTTCTGACTCTAGACTGCTTGATATTTAGTTACTTTATATTTGCTTTGTAATATGTTATCTGCTAAATTAGTATCTAGTTATTATTTTTTTAATACTTCTATGGTAAATAATTATAATAAATATTTGAAGTCTAAAAGAGTGTGAAATTGTAATGTTTGAGTTTGACTGCAATTGGGATATTAAAAATCGTGTATAATATGAGGTTACATAATTTGGTTAGAGAGATAACCATGCAGCATTTGGTGTGAAAATTTCAAAATTCACAAAACCCGTACTGGCTCATAAGATTTTACTGCCAACTAGTTTCCTTATCACAAACCTCTTTTTGTGCAGAAAGATTCCAAGAGACTTGGCATAATTTTAACTCTGCATTTTACATTCTTAAAAATCATACCAATAAGATTTATAATTTCATTGGTGTATTGAATTCTCTCATAGCTTCAAGTCATTTTTCTTTGTTGATGCTGTCAATGTAGCCTTAAAATTGCTAAAAAGATTATAGGTATCAATGTAGTTCTTTTGTTAAATGCTTATCATTAAAAAAAATTATGTTTTTATATAAACTTCTTGTAAATTCATCTTATTTAATATATTTTATTTAATGAAATAGATACTGAAGATGCAAGTGAAACTGATATGGTTAAACAGGAAGAAGAATATACTGAAATTAAGGAACAGTAAGTTTGATTTTCTGCATTTGATAATATTGGAAAAATCTAATGGTTGTTTAATAAAATTATATACATTTATTTTACTGTATAATATTTATAATTAAGAATATAAATTAATTCTCTGATTACATTCTGCTTCATTCTTTCAATATTTTTAGGATTTTTATATTTGCTTAAAAAATAATCTTTCATGCAGGATGTACCAAGATAAACTTGCTAATTTAAAAAAGCAATTACAACAGCTAAATGATCGAGTTCATCCAGACTATTTAAAACGTTTGAAAAAATTGGAGCAAAACTATGAACACCAAATACATATGACAAAAATATTTGAGAAAGTAGAAGTAAGTATTTTTATTAATTTATTACAAAATCTTAAATCAGAAATTTTCATATTTTATGACTGGAATCTTTTACTAAGAGAGTTTATCACTAAATTGGTTGCTCAGTTGTGATCAGTTAAAATAAAATCATGGATTTTTATTTTAACTAACAGCAACAAAATTACTATCTTCTTAACTACTTACAAATATATAAAATTAATTGAAAATTAATACTGAAAGGAACATAGCAAAAATAAATATTATTAGTAATTTTAATTAAAATCCATATTTTAAAACATTTTTCACCATAGGTTTCTGAATACAGATTTTTTTGATAATTACAAACTAATGTTAAGGGAAATTGTATTGCTTAAATCTTAGAAAACTATTTCAAAAATAAATTTTCTATTTTAATTACAAACAATTTTAAAATAACTAATTTTTATAAAATGAACATATTTAAAGAAATCATTTATATTGTAGAAGTGTACTTTTTTATGATTTCAGGCAATATAATTACAATAATTTTTAAACATAAACACAATAACTTAAATAATTATTCAAATTATATTCGGGAAAAAAGTGATCCTAGTATATGATCATTCTGGTGTATTGAAATTGCATTCTGTATTATATTTCTTGTGGTTGGCATTAAGTTTACATATATGATGTCAGAGTAATTATAATTTATAACAATTTTTTGCAATGCAAAGTCAAGTGGTTAATATATGCCATCATATATATTTTACATTGAAGCATTTAAAGTTTGCATTTATCAACATATTGTATATATACAAATATGTTAATGTGGTTTAGACTCACTTTTTCTAAGAAGAAATGGGATTAGTAGGATAAGAAGTTTTTTGAAAATAGAATTTATGATATCAATTTTACACCAAAAAGTTTAAGAAAAATCTGATATAGATTCATGTAATTTTGCAGGAAAGCCAATTAAACAATATTACCAGAAAGAATGTAATTGAAAGTAAATTAGAAAATTTTGTATTTTTAAGTAACATTTTAATTGTAAAATTATATCATTTTCCAAACATTCTAAAGTTACTTCAGTTTTAACTAGACAAGTGTATTTCCAGATAGTTATCAATATATTTAGTTTTTAAACATTAAATTGTACACTTAGTTTTATCTGGTCAATATCAACAGATGCAAACACTATTCAAGCTATAAACAAATTGCACAAAAGTAGCAGTTTCAAAATAATGCAAATAACTGGAAATTATAATATTTAAAGGAATTTTTTGTTAATATTTAAAATAATTATTCATTTGCTTGATAATTTAAAATGATTTTTTTATGTCATTTTTATAATTATTAAATTTTTTTGAAGTATATAATCTAGTTTGTATAATTTGAAATTTATTTTCTATTTAAATTTGAAACTAAGTATGTAAAGGTAGATCAAAATGTATTCCTTTTTTATAATCTATTTGTTTAACTGCTGTTTATTATCTTCTACTCATATATAGTTGGAAAGAGTTGAGCGTGATTACATCCTTGAGAAAGAAGCTGCTCATAAAGAATTTGAAGATAAAAAAATAGAATTGCGTGAAAACTTGATTAATGATTTGGAAGAAAAAAAACGTCTCATTGAACTCGAAAGAAATACCATGGAGCTTACTGGGGGTAATAAAATTATATCTTTTAATCATTTATCAAAACTCATCAAATATTTCCAATATTTCAGGTTTGATAATAAATAATCTAGATAGAATAATCCTGTGGATGTCAGAAGTATAAAAAAAATTTTTCATATAATGTCAAAGCATTTAACAAATTTTTCAGTAAAATGTCAAGCATTTGTTGTACTGGTGATGAAGTCAAAAATATTTTTTGTACACATTCAAAAATATTTTTTAATTACAGTTTGCTGTACAAATATAATATGCAACTATCTTGAAAAACTGAATGAAAATTTATTGGCTGAAACTTAATATAATCAATAATCTATTGATTTCAAAATATGCAGTATTATAGAATTCAGTTTAAAAAATGCTTAACCTAAATTAAATTAAAAATATTGTGTTAAATACTGTTTATCATTATATCTTTTAGATTCTTGTAATGAGTGAAATATGTTATTGCATGTATGAATGAAATATGTCAAAGTCTTTATAAATAATCAAAATAGCTCTTAAAATTTTAGTATGTATTTCTTTTGAAAGGATTTCAGCTCACTATGGAATTATGGACAGTAAAATAGCTAATTTACTAGCATAGAAAGAACTTTGAACTTTAATCGATAATTTTTTTTCATACATCTATATTATTTGATAACTCAATTGTGAAGAAAATTTTAACAGAATGATTCAATGTGTTATGGATGTGAGATAATGATTCTTAGTTGGAAAGAAGGGTTCCCAATTTTCCAAGAAAAACAATTGATGACTATATTTAGATGTGTAACTAGACTTGACTGCCTGCAAAACACTTTTCAAAACTGTAGTGGCAGGTTTCCCAAACTGTGTTTTGTAGGACTGTTATTATATTATGATTTTTGAACATTTAATCTGTAATGCTCTTACTTAAAATGAGGATGTTGACATTTGTAAACTAAAATATAAAAAAAATAAAATTAAAAAAAAAACATTTTTCGGGCTACATAAATGTGTGAATTTAATATTTTTATAATGTTGTAATCTATATCTTAAAATAAAAATCAACATATTATTTTTACCAATTTTATTTTTTTACAATATAATTTTTAGCACTTTTATTTGTACTGTGTTTGAGGTGTATAAACGAATAAGAAATAATTTTTTTTACAATATATCTTATCTTTTTAACAGCTTATATACTTCAGAAGCTAAATTCAAATAATTTACAAATCCTTAATTGCATACATGTCCGTTAATGTATAATTATATTTGTCAAATTCCTATTACAGTTTCTACTGTAAGAAAGTGTAAGTTAATTTATTTACATTAGTTTTTAATTTTGAAAACATTCTTATACTTTAGATTCAATGGAAACAAAACCTGTCACTACTAGGAAATTGCGTCGAAGACCAAATGATCCTCTGCCTGTTCCTGAAAAGAAGAGAAAAACTCTACAAAATATCCTTTTTTAATTATTGAATTGTTTGATTAAGTTTTAAATTTTTTTGCAGTCATTGAGAAATATTTATACTCTGAAATTATTAAACAGTCATTTTCCATCCTATTTTAAATTCTGATATTGTATTATCTCCTTGATTGATTCATTGGTCTTATTTTTTTTATTAAAAGCTAAATTAATAAAAAAAATTTGAACATTACCTTATTTGTGTGTGTAATATATTTTTTAGTAGTATTATATAATATACTAATTCTCTTTTGCTATCAATTTTTGGAACCATCGAAAAAGAACCAACCATAAATTGTAAAAGTATATAGAAACTTAATTGGCTTAAATATTATGATTGAATTTTGCTGTAAAGAACTTTAACTAACAGTGAAAAACATTAATGTTAAAGATAAATAAAATAATTTCTAACATTTTTTTACAATGAAAATATTTTAATTTTCTACAGTAATTCATGTTTCTTTAGACTTTCTTAATACTCTTGAAAAATTCTCTGTTATGAAGTATGGAGTATTCACATGTTTTCAAAGTTCAAAATAGATTTGTTGCTTCAGAAAAATTAATATTCATTAATATATTCAATTTTTTTAAAATCTGATTTTCTGCTGTATATTTTAAAAATTATATTTGTTTTTAAATATTATGTTTTTTTATTTTTAATCCAGATTATTAACATAAAGGAAAAAACATGTATCTTTGTTTATATATTTTTCTATATACTTATTAAATATTTCCAGGTATTCATTTTGTCATTATGCAATAAATATTTTTAAAATTTATTTCATCAATTTGTTTGTGGTACTGAAAACTTTATAAACTGTTCTTCAAGCAGAATATTTTTTAAATTTGAAACTTATGTATTAAGGAAGAGACTTAGTCATTCTATTGAAGGATTAAATTATGCTTATATATCAAACCAAAAAAGAAATATAACGAATTTAAAATTCAAATTAAATTGTATGTGTAAATTATAATGAACAAGTTTGGATTCATTTTAATTAAAAAAGAAATACTTGTTGTGTTATGTTTTTTTATTATTAATTTTATTTTTAAAATGTTTAATTTATAAAAATGATTATCTATTTTTGTACTTAAGCTAGTATTCAAAATATTAATTACTTATTTGAATAGAAAATTTACATATTTCAATTCAACAAAAAATTTATTTATCAGGCATTTGGTTTAATGTTATGAGGATTTATTTTGATACTAACATTCATCAGAAGATTTAGCACTTTTTATGTTTCATTCGTAGATATCTTTCCTGTATTTTTTTATCTATCGTAATGGAATTTATTTTGTAACTTACTTAAAATTGGGAATTCCGCATTAGGCTGACCATCTAAATCAGACATATGACTTCCAGCCCTGGACCTTCCATCATGTAAACAAATGAGCACCATAGGCCTTGGTCCACATATAAGCTGTTGTGCTACTGAGTTTAATTTAATTTAGTTAACTTATGTAAAATGATGCAATTGTTGTTTTAATATACTTGATAATATTTCAACAGTATGCTGGAATGTTAGCTTCCTTAGTAGTTTATTACCTTCAATAAATTTTCTCTTAGATGAAAGTGAAATCATGGAAGATCTGAAATATATAAACAAGGTAAAATTTTCTTGTGCATTTCAACAATGTTTGTATAATAAACTCTATTATTTAATATTAATTTTATTTTTAATTATTTATCTCTGAAGTTTAGTACAAATAAATTTAATTAGTATGTTTTCTTAAGTTAAATGATTAAGACTATCTTTTTTATTAAGAAAAATCTATCTTAATGAAAGATGGTTTATATCTAAAATCTCATCAAGATAAAATATTAATATACTTAACTGCATGTCCTAAAAATGTATTTTGCTAATCTTTTACTGTGTTTTTATCTCAGTAAAATGTACTGTTGAAACATTTTGTGTCATTCTGAAACATCTCATACTTTACAAAAGATTCTTAATTTTAAATTGCTTTTCTAATTTTTTAAATTTTTTTAAAATAGTGAAAATGTTTGAAAACATGATAAAAATATTTCATTGCTAACAGTTTGTTAAATTATGGAACTAATAATTATTATTTTGTAAATTAATAAAATTACATTTGTAACTCAAATTCAGTTGCTATTAATATCTGCTCTTTTTTTATCTTTAATTTTATTATTTGTATGAAAGTTTAAAAATAACATTCAAATACTTACCTCTAGTTTTATATTTTTATTTCTAGTATAAAGCATCTACATCAAAAAGGCATGATAGTGAGTATCATTTGCTATAATTACCTTTAAAAGTAAATATATTGATTTTAAAATGTAACCATTTTATTGGAAAATAAATTAACCTATATTTCATTGCGTAAATCTAGAAATTTAAAAAATATCTAAATATATTCTTATATAATAGTCAATTTTTTGTGCTTATGTTTATATATATAAAAACATGAAAGTTTATTTAAGAAAAAATTTTCTTAATATGATGACTTAAAAAGGCTAATATATTTTATAATTAATGGAATTCAGAATTGAAACACAAACTACAAAGTTATTCTTGATATTATTTCTCAATTATGGAAATATAAGGGTTGATCATAAATATTTGACTACTCTTAAATTTGATTTTTTTTTTTTTTTTGTATCAGCCTCATATATATACTTACACTGACCTATATGAAAGATATAAGAGAATTAGAAACCTTTGATATTTTATTTAAATGCTTGCTAAGATGAAATATGCAAATTTTTTATGGCATAGATTTCACAACATTAGAATTCAACTATATGTAAGAGTTCAGCTCACAATATTGGAAGTAAAATTAGAAGAATGACAGATCTTTCACAATTTGAAAAAAGGCTTATTGTTGATGTCTTAAGCAGGCTTTGATTTCTCCCTGCAACCATATCGAAAGGTGGAATCAGAATCCATAATTCTGATCTAAAAGACTAACTGCAGATTGAACACAGCTTACCAAGACAAGTGTGACAGAGCATTCATTAATATGCTTCAAATGACAATAATCCTCAACCAAGACTACTCAGCAAATTTCAACTCAAACCATGTGTAAACAGATGTCTGTAAGAAAACCACTATTATCTGCCAAATATTCATTTGTATTGGAATTGAGAAAGAAAATGCTGGACATCTGAGAATTAGAATTAAAAATGGGTAATGTGGTCCAAGGAATCCAGCTATACTTTAATTTGCATTGGTGGTAGACATTGAAATTGGCAAGAATCCCACAATGCTGTGTCCCTATGTATAATGTCCCAATATGCTTTGTCAAACCTTCATCTATTGCCACACTTTCATGCCAATTGTTGGGATTCACCAATCTATGCAGTTAGGATATTCTCTGAGTTGCATTGGTAAATTCATCCTTCCATACTTCCACAGTGAGAAGAATATGGTATAGGACATATTCTGTAAAAATGACCCTGCTACCATGAGCAACAATATTTTTTTTTTTGGAAACTTGTAATGTGTATGTGTATCTTCTGAAACATTAAAAAGCTTGTGAATAATTTTCACATTGATTTCTTAGAAATTAAATTTTAAAGTTCATATAAAAAGGTAATGTGATAAATTTCAATGGTTGTATAATTGTTCTGATCTTTTTTTATGCAAAAGGGAAAGTTATATTTAGATTTTCTAAATTGTATTTAAAAAAAAAAGAGCAATTGATATAGGAACAAACTTTGTCAACTTCAAGTGTCTCACCCAATTTCAATTTTAAATACTGAGCTGGTAAGACACTTAACAATTTTTTTTTTTCTTTTTATAGGTATTCTTCTTTTATTCTGATCTATTTTTGGCAATTGATCTCCAATTATTTACTTTTAGTATCTCCCTCTACGCAGTCTGTCCATCTCAACCTGAGTCTTTTTCTAGTTTCTAAATGCTTATGATTGATAGTTTTAAATGTTAATAATGAGGGGTTCTTTCTGCATATGTGACACACAAATTTCATTCAACTAATCTTAGTAAATTTGATGGTATTTATGTCCTTAAATAATTTGTACAGTTCAAAATTATGTCCATATCTCCAGATTGACCTCATATTTATTCACAGCACCAAAGATTTTTCTCAACACTTTTTATTCAAAGATAGCTAGCTGTTCTGCCTGGGATTTAGTAAACGTCTAAGTCTCAGATCCATGAGTAAGCACAAATCTTGGGTAGTAATAGTCCCTTGCATAATCTACAGTTTGCCTACCAACATGGCAAATCTACAGAGACAGCATTACACAAGCTTGTATATAAGATTGAGGACACCCTGGAGAGAAAGGAAATTGCCTTAGCCACTTTCCTAGATATCCAAGGTGCATTTGATAACCTCTCATCTATCCATCCTTAATGCCTTAAGGGATACAGGGATTGAACATGCAATTTGCTCATGGACTAGGACCCTGCTTTCGGATAGAACTATACAAATGAAAATCTTCAATGAGACATTTGAAAAGAAGACAACCAGAGGCTGTCCACAAGGAGGTGTATTATCACCATTACTTTGGAATCTGGTTGTAAAAAGCCTATTAAAACATCTTAATTCTATAGGTTACTATACCCAGGGGTATGCTGATATTGTCATACTCATCCTTGGTAAAGACTTTAACATAACTTGTCAACTAATGCAAAATGGTCTAAGTTATGTAGGCAAATGGTGCAAGGAAAGGAATCTGGACATAAATCCTCAGAAGACCAACCTTATACCATTCACAAGAAAAATAAAAAGGGAGAGATTCTTTATCCCAAAACTTTTTGAGGTTGAAATCAACGTTGCTTCTGAGGTGAAATAGATGCATGCTTGGTAAAAACTGGGGTTTACAGCCAAAAATGATGTTTTGGATGTACACAGCAATTGTCAGGCCTACTTTTACATATGCATCTGTGATATGGTAGTGTAAGGTAGAACAGAAAACTGTGAAGGACAAGCTAGGAAGCAAAGAATGGCCTGCTTGTGTATCACAGGTGCAATGTCCACAGCACCTGTGAGTGCTAGAGGCAATTCTGGACCTGACTCCACTAGATATCTTCATATTCAGCACTGCCAGAATAACTGCATATAGAATGAAATTGCAAAATCAGGGGTGTGATAAGCCCTCTTCTGGAGGTCATACTACTATTACCAAAAAAATCAACCACCCAACTCTCCAAATGCTTTCAGACAGCATGGAAAGATCATACATGTTTGAAAGACCATTCGAGGTAATTTTTCCTACCAGGGAAGAATGAAAAAACAGCACGATTGAAATAAAAAGCAATGATCTTATCTGGTTTACTGATGGATCAAAAAAAGGCAACCTCTCAGGACTGGGGGTCTGTGGCGTGGCACCAAGATTCAGTCTTTATAAAGGGCTTGGGGAACATGCCACTGTCTTTCAGGTGGAGGTTTTTGCTATCGCCAACTGTCTGCAGATAAATTTAAAGAACGGCTATTAAGGTAAGCATATTTTTATTTTCAGTGACAGTCAAGCTGCATTGATGGCTCTCTACTCATTCCAAAAATTGTAATGGAATGTAAAAATCTCCTTAAGGAACTGGCAAATGGGAATAAAATTATTCTTATTTAGGTGCCAGGGCATATAGGAATAGAAGGTAATGAAAGAGCTGATGAACTTGCTAAACAGGGATCCTCTTTCAATCCAATAGGAATGGAACCCTTTTGTGGGATCAACATGAAGACTACAAGGAAGGCCATTCAAAAATGGGAAAAACAGGAGATGAACAAAGTTTGGCATGACTCTCCTGGACAGAAACATGCAAAAAGTATGATTTTCAACTCATCTGAGAAAATTGCATCTCAAATTCTTTGACTCCCAAGATTGAAGACTCAAGCAATTGTAGGCTTCATTACTGGGCACTATTATTTCAGGAAACACCTTCATACAATGGGGCTTTTTAAACAAGAACCAATTTGTAGGAAATGCCACACAGGGGTAGAATCAGCTCATCATATCCTATATGAGTGTGATGCTCTTGCCCTTACAAGATTCACTACTCTAGGTAATCCATATCCTAAAGAGTTAAACCTAAACTCCATTGAGGGCCTATCATACTTTATAAACAAAGTAGGTGACTCAAGACAATGGAACTAGGAAAAAATTGGGCTTGGAGCCTGGTACAAAATGCAACAATGCTGAGGTGCCACAAATCTGACAAACTCAAGAAGAATAAGAAAAAGAAGCACGAATCTGATAAGTGCTTTATATAATGTGATTATAGTATTTCTTTTGATTAATTTAGATTTTAAAATGTTACATATACCACGATGGCATTGTTTGGCTGCCAAAATTTGTTTTTTAATCTCAATACTGACATCATTTTGAGCATTGATATTAGAGCCTAAGTATAAAAAATCTATTAACCACTTCAAATGTATAATCTCCAGTCTCTAAAAATTTAAAAGTCTTTGTCTCTTCTATAATTTGCTTGTATTTAAACTTATCTTAATTAGTAAGAAGTTCAATTTTTTCTGCTGTTTTTTTAAGGAAAAAATGATTTTCTACCATACTATTTGTAGTGTGTGTGATGATCCTAATGTCATCATAAGCAAGGAGTTGCACAGTTTTGGTAAATATGGTACCTCTGATGTTGATGCTTGAATTGCAAACTGTCTAAGACATGATTAAAAAGTAGGCAGGCAAGAACATCACCCTGTCTCACGCCATTCTTTATTTCAAAAACTCTGTCAAACAACCGGATAATTTTACACAAGAAAATGTGCTTGTCTAAGTTGCTTTGATTAGCATTAAAAGTTTATAAGGGATACCCAGCTCTGCAAAATTACAAATAAAAAGTCAAGATCAACACAATCATAAGTCATCTTAAAGTCAATAAAAAGACAGTGTAATTCAATTCTGAACTCTAGATTTTTCAAGAGTTTGGTGCAAATTAAAGATTTGTTCAGAAATGAATTTCCTCTTCCTGAATCCACATTAATAATCACCAATTACATCATTAGCTCAATGCGAAATTCTGTTAAAAAGAATAAGCAAAAAACATTTTAGATAGTGCTCAACAGACTAATGCCTGAGAAGCTAAAGCAACAAGTTGGATCTTCTTTTTTAAAAACAGATCATAAAATGCCATGAATCCATTCTGATGGCAACTCTTCATTATTCCATCTGGACAAAATAATATCACGTATGCTTTTAACTATATCATTTCACAAAAGTTCAATTGGTACATGATCTACCTGAAGTTTCATTTAACTTTAATGATTTAAGAGTCAGTTTGGGTAGGTAAAGTCACTTGAACGTTTGTCTGTCATTGTGGAGAGCCACTAATTACATAAGTTAGATGGGGAACATTTAAGAGGTTGCTAAAATATTCCACCCATCTATTAGAACAGCATTAGCATCATTTAAGATTTCACAATCGTTATTTCTGCAAAAAGTAACTCTGGGCTAGAAATATCTTTAATTGACATTGATCAGCTTATAGAAGGCTCTACTTTCATTGCTTTCTCTTAGGTGCTTAAAATCTTTGAGAAGATAGTCATGAAATAGTCATTTTTAATTTTTGTGGATTTGCTTTTCAAGTTGTCTTGTAATTATCAACTGATTCTCTTGTGAATCTCTTACTATGCATGTCAGAGCAGGCTTTGTTTTTAGCTTTAGTTGCACATTTACATTCCTCATCAAACCAATCTTTTTTTTATTGGTTCTCTCTGCAAAACACAGAATTTCATCAGCAATATCCAAAACCCTTTCTTAATGAAAAGCCATTTATTTTCTTTATTAGTAGCTTCACCAGAATCAGCAGTTTCAGCTTTAGAATCTGGTTTTTTCCAAACAGAGTTCTTTCTAATTGTTTCATACTTTAATTTACAACAGTTAAATTCTAGGTGTAATTTATTTTTTGTATTATTGAAATTAGAAATTTTTGCACACAATTTAATCTGAATTAGGTAGTGATCAAAATCAACATTGGTGCCTTGATAAAAGGAATTGACATCCAAAAGGTTAGAAAAATATCTAGAATCAATTAAAACCTGGTCAATTTGATTAAAATGGGCATTATGATCTCCAAGTTCTCTTATGAATGTCTTTGTGTGGAAACATTATAGCCATATCATGTTCAATTGCAAAATCTACAAATCTGATACTATTATCACTAGTGTTTGGATACAAACTGTGATTTCCAAAGAAAAGTTTAAATTCATCATCTTTTCCAATTTTTGCATTAAAATCACCTAAAATAAATTTAATATCACTTTGAAGACATTCATAGTAGAGTTTGTCTAAGTCAATATAAAAATCCTTCTTCTGGTTTTCTTTTTCCTCTTTTTGTGCATGAGTACAGATCACATTATAATTGTCAAACAAGCCTTTAATTGTTAATCTAAATAATCTTGATGATATTGGTTTAAAATCTAAAATAAGATGTTCTATTCTCTTGTTAACAACAAACCTGTATGAAAGATATGTTTTGTGGGATCGCAGCTATAAAATACATAATAGTTTTATTTTATTTTCAAAGATCCCCTTACCTATTCATCTCACTTCTTTACTTGCAATTAAATCAATATTATAAAAATTCATTTGCTCAACAATGGCTTGAAAGGCCTTACTTCTATAAAGTGATAAAACATTCCAAATTTCAACTCTTTAAATCGTTTCCCAGTTTGTCTCCAATAGATCAGTCCAGTTTCACGTTCTTTAGACTTTGAGGCAAAGGGGCTTTAAGGGGTGGGATTGTCAGCCCTGGCAAACCTGGATATATCCTCAGGTATGGGTAATTCAGGCACCTTGCCAAGCCTATACTTGCTCACAAAAGAGCTAGCCCCTGAAATGTTTTATAGATATTAATCCTATTTAAAAAGTTAATGGTGTCTTTTCTCATATACTATTCGCACAAAAATTTAAATGTATGCAAAATTCCTTATGTCAGAAATAGTTACAATAAATGAATAGAAAATACCATCTTTTTATCATAAGAATAGCTCTTATCAGATTGTCTGGTAATGACAGTTGCTATTGTAACGCTAGCTTTTCATTTCGACAGGAGCTTGAGAATGTTATGAGCTAGTGATATTTATAGTAGTACCGCATGCTATTCTCAAGCTACCCTGTAATAGTTCCTCTTTGAAAGGAACCAGAAAAAAGGTAAAGTTGGTGCCTTTTTCCTGGTTCCTTTCAAATATGGAATGTATGTTGCTTTCATGACAACAAAGTTGACACTGACAAATTGGTGGGAACTATTCTTATAGTAGACAGGCAGTAATAGATTTTCTACAGAACTAATCTATGTGTTATGCTATAAATATTTTTAGTGTAGATCTGCTTTTGGAAATTCTTAAAACATCTTTAATTTTTTTCTTTTGATATTTTACTTACTAATTATCACTTTTTTTTAATGCTCTAAATTATCACAAAGTTCAGGTGATTATTATTCAAAATATTAGCATTATTGTAATAATCGGTTATTTTTCCTGATTAGACAATTTATTCACAACCATATTGTATGAATAAATTAATGTTGAAAATTGTTTGTTTTGTCAAATTGTATGTTGAAATTATAGTCTCAGTAGTAACATTTTTAATTAATAATATTAATTTACTAACACAAACCTATTTAGTAACAAAGATACTTAAAAATTTATGTTAATACAAAGTAGAAATTCATAATAAATTCAAAACAAGTTATTAATTTTATAAGATATGTATGTTAATATTAATTATGTCATTCATTTTAGGTTATCTAGTAATTTTTTTCAGGTTATCTTTATATTTCATTTCTAGTTGGGAATTCTTTATTATTAACGAGCATAAAATATTGATATGTAGAATTTCTAACTCCATTTTTTTTCAGTTTAGGAAATAGTCTTATTTAATTTGTTTTTATGTTAATTTTCAAGGGTAAAAAATACTGCTGCTTAAAAATTTATGCTATATTTTAATATTGTTATAATTTATTTCCTTTCCAATTAGAATCATAATAACTTTCAATAGATAATTTTATCATCTGCCTCAAAATTTTGAAGTATATTGCTTTGCTATAAGTCAATTAAAATTTAAAAATTAAATTTTAAGGTCATTATTCTAATAAAGTCAAGGACATCATGGTTTTGCTTTTTCAGTAAATTTTATGTACATATTTCAACACATAAAATAAGTTAGAAACTTATTTTATGTGTTGGGTCTGAGATATTGTGTTAATTATTGCATGATTTCATGTAAAAAGTATTGTATGTGTGTGTGTGTATTTTTTGTTTATGAATTAAAATAGTTACATGTTAGAAATTAAAATATTATGTTAGAAGTATAAATTCAAAGAAGAATGGTTAAAACAAAATTAATGCTAAATATTTTTCTATAATATTCTATAATATTGCAAGAATTAAAATAAGTGTGAAATTCCATATTTAAATCTAAAATATTGCATGCATTTAAATTGATAAAATCAGAAGGTTAAAGTGTGAACTTATTTCTGAAATTATTTTCACTTGTGCAGTAAATACAATTGCTACTTTAAAGTTAAAATGAAAGTTTTGAAAGTAGCAATTGTATTAAAAAATAAATATGTGGAACAGCATATCCTCAAGTTGTACTTGCTATTTATTAGTCTTTATGTTACCACTTTTTAATGGTTTCACTCCAAATTTGAATAAATTAATTTATCTTTTATGGATTGTCTGTTAATATATATTTTTTTGTTTTCACTTACATTTCTTTTTTGTAATCCAATTTAACAACATAAATTATTTCTACTGAAATTGCAAAATATTATAAATGAGTTGTCTCTATATATTTAAGTATTCCCAGATTCCAAAATGTGTTCTATAATTAGAATGTTACAATTTATAATTCTTAGTAATAAAGCAGCTTAACTTAATGTAATTTTGAACTTAAAAGTTATTTTTGTAGTGAATATTTGATAGTGTCTAATCATATTTTAAAATCAGAAAACAGATTTTTTTCATTTTCTTTTTTATATATTGACTATTTTAATTATTAATGAGCATTTCTAAAAATAAATTATTAAACTTTTCTTATAATCGATATTAAAAATCCATTTTTTTCAGTTTCATATTTATAATAATTTTCATCCTTACTACAAAAATTAGTCATTTTCTTTTAAATTCCTGATTTTTTTACTTCTGTTTTATTTTTAGTTAATAATGATTGTTAATAATCTTTTTGCTCTTAAACTTACAATTTTTATATTATTTTTCATTAATTTCATCTGTCATTATTAAGAAATGAGCAAAATATGATATTGTTAAAATTTTCTAATAATTTAATTTGAATTGAGTTAAAAGTAACTTGAATATTTCTTTAATTATTTTAGGTTGTGAAGGAACATCTTCTGATCGAGGAAATACAATAGAAGTCAGAGTTGAAGATGGCAAGCTCTATTATGATAAAAAATGGTATTGTTTTCCCTTGCAACATTTTATTAAAATGGTTACCTAACAAAGTATATTTATTGGTTATATACTATTTATTATCTTGAAATAGCTTTGGAAATTACTTCTTATTGGCAATCTTGAAATGTCAATTTCAGGCCAAAATTTGTCATGTAGCAAAATAACTTATACTGATATTTATTGTTATAAAATTCACTGATATTTATTATTATAAAAATTAAAATTGATACTATTCTTAATGAGTACTTACTTATTTTAATGTTGTTCGTTATGTCATTAAATAAACTAAAATATTATATTTTTTTAATTTTGAAAAAATTGCTGCAAAATTGATTGTTTCATGAAAAAAGTTTGTCATCATAAGATTTTTATACAGAAGTTAGAGGGAATTAAGTCTCAAGAGAGACAATCATTTAAAAGCAAAAATTGTTTCTGAAATTTTTTTTTATCATAATTGACTGTTATTTTCTTATAAAAGTTTTATGAATTGATTTAATAGAAAACTTGAATTTACATATGTTGTCCAGGCTTATCATATTCATGCCTATATTTAAAGGAAATTGAAATACAGCTGACTTACATTTTTGTATATATTTATTATATATAGGTACCAATATGTTTATCTATCTTTCAGGCAAGTTAAGAATTCCTTCCTTTCAGAACCTCTCAGGTTTTTCAGCAAAAATTTTGTCTAAATGAGTTTTTATCTCAACCAAAGAGTTGCAATTTTTCTCATTAAGAAAATTATGTAATAATTGGAAAAAGTGAAAATCCATTGGCGCGAGGTCTGGAGAATACAGTGAATGGGGTAAAACATCCTAGCCAATCTCCTATAACCTTTGTCCAGTTGTCAAAGACACACAAGGTTGGGTATTGTCCTGATGAAATATGACACTCTACCAATTTGCTGTTTCTGGCTGTTGTTATTCGATTTTTAAATTCAGTTTATCTAAATGAAGGCAATACTTTTCCGAAATTATTGTTTCATTATTTGGTAAAAGCTCATAATGAAGGTTTCTTTTCCAATCTCACCAGATACAGAGCATTAGCTTCAGATAAAAACCTGCGTTTGGGGTTACTAAAGGTGGTTTGTTGCATCTTTCCCAGGGCATTTTACACTGAACGTTTTTATATTCTCTTTTCATTCCCTATCACTAATTTCTTTAGAAATGGTGTCTCCTCGTTGTTTTAGTAAACCAAATCACAAATGGAGATTTTTCTCTGTTAAATTGTGTGGAACCCATACATCAATACTTATTAGTCAAGCTTCAAAGTATGGTCATGGATGGTTGATTTTGATTTATTTAGCATTCATGCTAATTGACGTAATGTTGCGCATGGATTGTTTTCGATTTGTCTTTTAATCAGAACTACACCTGTGATGGACGATCTACCCAGTCATTCTAGATCTTCAAGGACAAAATTTTCAGCTTTTAATTGAGTAAATCACTTTCAGGCAGTTCTTTCGGCTGCATTACCTTCACCATTAACAGTCCATATCTTATTTGCTGCTTGTTTGGCACTTTTGCTTTTTCCAAAAAGTAAATAATTAAATGCACTTTATTTGCTGCATTATTCTAAGTCTTATAAAACTGATAAAAATTAGCGAATCGTAACCAAGTTTTTTTTTTTCCAAATACAATGGGTGATAGGTTAACGAACAATTCAGACTGTGAACAAATTGGACAGCAAACACTTTCATGAAAGTATTTGTTGTCTTATTTGTCCACCTGTTCAGATAACAAGCTCTTCTGTACTCTCAATGAATGATGCGCAGGTTTAACAAACCCAATGAAACAAAAATCGTTTTCCATCTCCTTTGGATTTTGTTAAATATGCATGGATGTAGTTATCTCTTTTAGAATGTGTGCATATGTCTTTATTTTTCAATAATTATGATATGTTCAGGTCTCTTCTTGCGATGCCTATCGAAAATAGACACGAACTTTCTGGACAAACCATTAATTTTGTTGATTATAAACTCAAGCAATCATCAACAAAATGAAGTAAAGCTTAAAATAGGTCATAGAAATATTTGCTAGTATTGGTACGACGTTTTCATTTGTTTCATAAGTTTTTTTTTTTTTTTTTTTTTTTTTTTTTTTAATGCTATGTGATTTTTAAATTACATTGTCTCAGTAATGGAATTTGAAAATTGGTATCTAAAAAACAATATATCATGCTCAAATTATTTAAGTGTTAATATTTTCATATTACTTTTTCTAACATTTTTAATTACATGTTATTTCATTAACTATAATAATGGATATTATAATGGTTTTATGTTTATTATTATACATTAAAAAAAATGGTAATGCATATTTGAGGCTTAATTAATTCATTGTATGCTAAAAACGATTAGAATTAGAAAGAACGGTTAGAATGCACTAATTTTATACATATTTTATTCCCAAATACATTTTATATAAGGTTAATATATATTTTATGTTCCTTTTTTTTTCCTTTAAAATTATTGAAAAATGTAAAGCTTTTTGAAAGGTGAGGGAGGGGGTGGTTCGTGTGGTAATTTTATAGAATGTTAATTTATTAATATTAATTTATCAAAATAAGAACTGTTATAAATCAATGTATTGAACACATTTATAAACATATAAATATAATTAGGTTTCACCGAGGACAACAAGTTTATTATGAGGGAAAAGAAGTTGGAACCAAAAACAGTGGATTAATTTGCACTATCAGTTCATCTGAGGTAATTAACATGGACTTCTATTTTATTTTGTATACTATTGTTAAGTGTCTTACTTAAAATGAAAGTGCAATTAATAAGTATCTATTCCTTTTTTTTTATTTTTTAAATTATATTATATATTTAAAAAATGATGTTTATGGTAGCTTCTTTAATCTTGTCATTTTTATTTTTTTTTAAATAAGTTATTTTAATGCTTGTTTTTCATTTTTACCTGACTTCTATTATCTTGAGCAAAAAACGTCAACAATTGGGGGGAGGAATGGAAAAGATTTTAATTATGTAAATTCATATGTGCCAACTGCTATGGATTATCCAAAGCTTCTATGCATTTTGTAATTATTTTTCTGAGTCTATATTTTGCTTTTAACAATATTCTCAATACTACAAAGATAGAAAACTTTGGTTAGTTTTTAAATTATTTTTAGATAAAAATTAGTTATTTCACAGATGGTTTCAAATTTTCATACTTTTTAATTCAAAATGTATATCATCCCTTCATTAAGCTTGTCTAATCTACAAGTGTCATATGTCACATGTTACTACTATTTTATGAAAGAAAACAAAGAAATTCAAAATTAATATAGCTATGATATTAATCTTAAATGTTAAAGTAGTTTAGTTTTTTAGAGACTTGTCTTATAAGGATTCATAATTAATAGAAATAATAGTATCTTACTTTATTTATTAGCACTATTATTTTTTAAGAGTTGCAAAAATGAGTTTAGATCTAATTTTCATATTTTGTAAGTTATTTTATTAGTTTCAAAATTTAATTATTTTTAGATGCACATCTCTCTATCTGCTTAATGTTTTGTTAGCATTTTAATTCTATAACCTATCAAAAGCTTTTCCAAGTATTTATTCCTATGAAATTAATTCAAAATTTCAGCTCTTTCTTTTTATATGATCTTAGGGAACTGATTTGAAATTAGTTTAACGTTTGTTAATAGCTTATTTATAAAAAAATTTTGCTAGGATTTTTATTTGAAGATTGCTCATCATTTAATATAGAAAAAATTGACAAGAAATATAGATGCTGAAAATGCTTTGCTCTTTCTCTGTGTTGTTGTAAACTTCTGTAATGGTTATTAGTGTAATATTTCCAAATATTCTAATTTATATATAATATTTTCTGCATATTAAATGTGCTTTTTTAAAATTCATGCACATAAAATTGAGTTGAAATAAGATTGAATTGTAAATTTAATTTTAAAGTAATTCCTAACTAAATTTGATTTTTAAAACTCATTCAACTTGTAAATACTAAATTGACCCTATTATTATTTGGTTATTCAGTATTTGAAGTTTTAATTTCTATACTGTATTTTGTGATAACTTTAAGAAAATGCAAATTTTGAATTCAATGAACTTTAATATGGAATTGAAATTATATCCATATGATAAATTGTTCTTTTTCAAACATTAACATAATTATAAATCAATTCTATATGTATATTTTCTGTTTGTATTTATTGTAAAATATTTATCTCAGATGATAAAGTATATATTTCTCTAAATTATTTCTAATTACTTGTAGATTTGGATTAAGAGAACTACTGATAGCAACAAAATTCGTATTTACATCTCGCAACTGCAAAAGGGAAAGATCACCATTAGAAGAAGATCTGCTTAAAGAGTTTTTGCTCTTTATTGGAGTAACATTTTTATCAAAAGTGTATAACATAAGTTATACATGCTAGTATTAGTTATTTTTAGTGTTTTTGTTGTTTACTATGTGTATTTCCTCATCGTTTACAATTCTTACATAAAAAATGTTTGTAGATGTAGAAATTTATTGATTTTCTACAAAAAGTAATCCAATCATGCATTTCCATGTTTATTATGTTTGTATATTTTAATGTTCTTTGATAATCATACGTCAAAAATAATATTTAAAATTGTTTTTCTTGTCTGTGTTTTTAATATTGTTTTCATATTAAGTACTTTGTTTTGTACTTGTTTTGAAGTGTTATGGCTTCTACATTTATCATCAAATTTAATTTTAATTATCAAATACTTTGTGATTCTACCATATAGATGTATATGTATTACATTAGTAGTATATTGAAAAGCATGCATATTTTGCTGCTAAATTCAATGTTTCTGCACAATTGTGTTTTATTATTAATGGATGTAATACTTTCACACACACATGCAAATAAATATCTTACTACTTTATAAGTATCAATCATCTATGGAAGAAACTCAAGATGTTATTGATAATCAAAATAAATCATTCGTTTTTTGTAAATAAATAATTTTTGTTTAACTATTGATACCAAATTTAATTTAATATCATTATTAAATATTATTTGCTAATTAGCCAGATTGCTGTCAATACTTATTAAAAGCAAGAATATTTAAAATGTGCTTCGTGTGTCTTTCACAAATTGCTCACTATTAACATTTTGTACCAAAATTTCAATAAGTAGAATTATTTAACAAGATTGCATATATGAAATTAAATTTTTTCATAAACCATATTATTGAGTTATATGCATACTGTAAAAACAATGCTAAAAATATTAAACTTTTTGCTATTGAAACTTTAAAAATACATTTGGAAAATATTAATGATTAAAATTATGTTTTACAAGATATTGTTGATAAAATTTTAGTCTAAAATTGTAAAATGCTTTGCATTGTCAAAATTGATTTTCTTGTAATAAAAATTATTTTTCAAATCCTTTGTATTTATTCTTTACTGAATCAATGGTTCTTATTATAATAGTTATGCTGTGAAGAAAAGAATTTAAAAGAAATTGAAATATTGAATGATGTATTAAAAATTGTAATCAGTGTTTTATCCGTTTATTCAAGTATTTATATGCTATTATGGTTAGTATTAAGTGAGTTTATTCAGATATTTGTCCCCTGTTTAAATCATTTTTTCAAAAATTAATAAATACTAGTAGCCATGTCATTCATAATTTTGAAAAAAAAAGTTATTATCAGAAAATTAATCTGCGTAGACTAGAGAATTTCATTTGTTTTGTGCACTATGAAACCCATTAAAGCCAGATTGCGCCATTAATACAGTGCGGCGCAATCTGGCTTTAATGGGTTTCATCTGCAGAAGTTTGAGTTATGTGTTTATATTAAATGTATGACTTCACATGCATTGTTTCTCTTGGGCTTATGATTATATCAAGTGGACCCTAGATGACTGAAAAATCAAGGCTAGATCAGATGAGGTACATTTTGAGTTTAACATAGATGTTGATTATTTCATATTTTTACGTTCCAACATTATCAGAGAAACACAAAGTGCTACAGGACAAAGTCTTAAATATTATAGACATTTAAAAAGTTGACTTCAGAAATTTAGTGGCCTAACATAAATAGTGGAAAATAACTAGAAATTTTTGCTACATATTTATTGCATTTCAATAAATCTTCATACACAATAGCATCTCCAGAATCAGACAGATGATGAAGAGTATTTACAAAGATGAATGCTTAATGCTAAACAAGCTGTGTGCAGTGCCTTGCAAAATTACTGGTACAAGTCATCTTCTAGCAAGAATAGAAGTTCTCGTTGTCAATGTTCAATACATATACCTCTAGTTACTAGCTTTAATATACAGTTTAAGCAACGCCCACTTTCAATAACCATTTCATTGGCCTATATTAAAAGGAAGGTAAATATTTCCCCAAAACAGTAACTTAACAGCTAAAATCTTGGACTTCATGAATGACCTACAAAACGCAAGCTTTCTCAAAAACAGAATAAAAAAAATATATAAACTTTCTCTGATGTGACTGGAAATGGGGAAGACAAATTTAAGTTTCTTCTTTACATCGCTTCTGCAGTCCAATTAATTTAAAAGGGAACGTTGAAATTATTTTTACTTTTGGAGATAGCTGAACAAGTGCAGGTAGACTGTACAAGAAGAAATACTTAATGTGGTCAACAATACGCATTTCATGAACAACTGTCCCAGCAAATACACAAGTGTCAGTTACATTAAGGGCCGATAGAGTAGTATCGGAGCGATATCGGCAAACGGTACCACTACCCGTGAAAACATGTCCGCCCCGGGCAAATGTATGGTGTGGCATTGGAATGGTATCGGTAAAGCAGGCGTAACCGCTTGCCCGTTATTTTGCCGATGTCATTCCATATGTGGACCGAAAGCTTTTGATAAGTGGTCCAGCATCGGCAACCACTAAATGACTGACACCTGCGGCTATCAGGCGCGTTGGCAGGTGGTGGATAGCCGAACATCCTGTAGCGATGACAGGATAACCTCTGAATAACAAATAGGAGGTCGCGAACCAACTCCCGTAACCCAGGTATTATGCGATCCGTGCCTTGGGTGAATGGCACTGCGGATAGAGTGTCTTAACGGAGCCTCTAATGTGACTGGCGAACCTCTAGAGTATTTTGCCTTACCCAGCATCTCAGGCAATAATGGGTGGACCTTTTCTATTCCTGAGCTTTTCTTTTGAGTTAATTTATGGCTGATGATGATAAAACTTTAACTTATATTACTGCTTCTGCAGGTAAAAAAACCCGAAGTAGGCCATTCTGTTGAAGAAATGGATACTAAGGGAAAACCAACTGAAGGGGAAGAAATGGACCCTTCTTCAAAAGAGGTAGAAATGACCTCTACATCATCAACATCCCAAGAGGGGCAGGAAGCCATTAGTAGCATGACTGCCTCCATGGAGGGGATTAAACTCAAAAAGAGACTTTCTGGAGCACAAAGAAAGAAACTCATGAAAGAGAAAAAAATCGCTGAGGGCACTTGGGTAGGAAAATCCAAGCAAAAACAACAAGGCGAGAAAAGATCATGTCCAAGGATGGTACAAGACACTGCCCCTAAGACTGCCAAAAAAGGACCTGAAGGTACTACCTATAAGGAGACTTTGATGGCGGTGATTCTTGAGGGACATCCTTCAAAGCGGTTATCAGATGAACAGGCTTCAGACCTGGAGTTGTTGATAACCAACAAAATCACAAGAAATGATAAGGGCTTCGCCCCCACTTTTCTTTCTTGCAGACTAGATAATGGGGCACTTATTATCAATTGTTCAGATCTGGAGAGCTCTAAGTGAATGGAACAGACTGTCAATGAAATAAACCCCTGGCAGGAGCAAACTCTTTTGGTGGGTGAAGCCAGGAAACTTGTCAGAACCACTAAAATTATTGCTAAACTGCCAAAAGTCTGCAGCAAACTGGAGCCCAAAGAGCTCTTGAGGAAAATCGAGGCACAAAATGGTGGGCTTACCTCTACCGACTGGAATATACTCCTTCGGAAGAATGAACCATCAGGACAGACCATCGTCCTTTGCGTGCCTGAAATGGATGTGGCTATACTTGGGAGAAGGGGATATAAATTTTATATTGGACTTCACCAAGTTCAAGCCAAAGTCCTTGACAAACCTTCAAAAACTGATGGGGGTGAAGGCTCTTCAAGCCAACATCCACCCCAGTAGAAGTGGCACCACAAACCTCGCTAAGAATTTTCTTGGTGAGGATTTTCACCTGGCCCTGATTCAAGAACCCTGGCTTGTCAGGGGTAGAGTCAGTGGCCTTAAAGGAACAAAAGGTAAGCTCATTTATGATCTTAACAGTGAAGCTAGAGTCTGCATCCTTGTAGATAAAGACATTGAGGTTTTACCTCTAACCGAGTTTATTCATAGGGACCTAACAGTAGTGAAATTAAGACTCAACATAAAGGGAAAAGATAGAGAAATTGTTTTTGGCTCTGTCTATTTACCCTATGAAGAGAAGACTCCACCTGATCCAACACTGCACAAACTCTTGCAGTTTTGTGCAGAACACAAATTACAGGCAGTCCTTGGGCTAGACTGCAACTCTCATCATATCGTCTGGGGCAGCACAGACACGAACAAAAGGGGTGAGTGTCTTTTGGAATTTATTCTTAACTATGGTTTGGATATTTTAAACAAAGGCAACGATCCGACTTTTATAACTTCTAATCGATCTGAAGTAATCGACATTACTTTAGCAACACCGGCTATTAGTAAAAATATCACGAAATGGAAAGTTGATGGGAGACCATCCGGTTCAGATCATCAAAACATCCACTTCGAAATAAACTCCAGTATAAATATTGACCGCCGCTTCAGGGACCCCATGAGGATCAATTGGAAGAATTTCCAAAAGGATATCATGGAGCTAACTGAACTGGAGGAAAATTATATTAGAGACAATTATGATCTAGAAGTCACAGCAGAAACTCTGCAGAGTGAAATTCTAGGCTCATACAATAAAATTTGCCCAATGCGTACCAAAAGAGCAAAGCCACAGTGTCCTTGGTGGAATAACTCTTTGGAAACTGAAAGGGCAAATGTTAGAAAACTTTTTAACAAAGCAAAGAAACATGGTGAATGGGACAACTACAAAAGAGCACTCACTAACTATAACAAAAATGTTAGGAAAAGCTAACAAGAATCCTGGAGAAAGTTCTGTGAAGAGGTGAATCCAATCTCTGAAGGAGCTAGACTCCAAAGAATCATTAGAAGGGATGAACCTATAAGGGTTGGAACCTTAAAGGATGAGGATGGCAAATTTGCTAGTACCGGAAAAGAAATAATGGAAGTTATGGCCAAAACTCAATTTCAGGGAGCCATTGATATTGATAGCAACGAAGGGCAGCATTTCATTGGTTCTGTAAAAAGAATTCAAAGAAATCAATGGACCTATGCTAAGAGCATTATCAATCATGATAAAGTGAGGTGGGCTATTTCCACCTTCAAACCTCTCAAGAATCCTGAACCTGACGGAATCATACCTGTAATGATCCAGAAGGCAGGGAATCTTATTATCCCTGTGCAAACTAGAATATACAGAGCTAGCTTAGCACTGGGATGTATTCCAAAGCTATGGCAAAAGACTAGGATTGTTTTCATTCCTAAACCAGGAAAAATCTATGCTTAGGCTAAGTCTTTTAAGCCAATAAGCTTATCTTCATTCTTTCTCAAAATTATGGAGAATATCATTGATAGGCACATCAGATATTACCTGGGTAGTAATAGCCCCTTGCATAATCTACAGTTTGCCTACCAACTTGGCAAATCTACAGAGACAGCATTACACAAGCTTGTATCTAAGATTGAGGACACCCTGGAGAGAAAGGAAATTGCCTTAGCCACTTTCCTAGATATCCAAGGTGCATTTGATAACACCTCTCAGCTATCCATCCTTAATGCCTTAAGGGATACAGGGATTGACCATGCAATTTATTCATGGATTAGGATCCTGCTTTCGGATAAAACTATACAAATGAAAATCTTCAATGAGATATTTGAAAAGAAAACAACCAGAGACTGTCTACAAGGAGGTGTATTATCACCATTACTTTGAAATCTGGTTGTAAATAGCCTATTAAAACATCTTAATTCTATAGGTTACTATACCCAGGAGTATGCTGATGATATTGTCATACTTATCCCCAGATAGCAAACGGTAGTCCTCAGGATGTTCGGAGAACGTCCTCTTACGTCCAGGTGGACGTAAGAGGACGTCAGATAGGGGTCCAGTGACGTCTTACGAACACTCTCCGCACGTCCCAATGTCCGGAAGTAACACGTACGTAGGTCGTCCCATAAACCTCCGAGACGGACGTGATCTGGCACATATTGGATGCCATTTGGCACATATTGGCCGTAATCTGGCACATATTGGACGTGATTTGGCAAATATTGGCCGTAATCTGGCACATATTGGACGTGATTTAGCACATATTTGGACATTCATATAACAGCTATATTAAGCGTGTTTTTAAATTTTAGTATTAAATAATGAGCACTATCATTGTTTTTAAGCAATAATTCAGTAAACTTTTTGTATGTTATTAAAGTTTACATACTTTATTTACTAATATAATAATGTGTATTTTTGTTTATAACTTCATTATTATTCATTAAGTTTTTTCACTGTTATTTTTTTCTGCAATAATTCAGTAAACTTTTTGTATGTTATTAAAGTTTACATACTTTATTTACTAATAATTATGTGTTTTTCTGTTTATAACTTCATTATTATTCATAAAGCTTTTTTCACTGTATTTTCACACATTTTTTTCTGTAAGTAGTGACTGATACCATTTCGCAAAAAAATAAAGAAATGAAAAATAATTATTTTTCCTTTCTTTAATTTTTTTTGCAACATTATTATGAATATAAATTACTACTGTTCTAAAAAATAAATGCAATTAAATTGTCAAGGTATTAACCGAAAATTTCATTCGAAGGAAATATTAATACTTCTGACAAAGGAATTCTTTTGGGGTATATCTAAATGCCAAATTTTTAAAGTGAAAGATATCTAAAAAAAAGGCTACATTGCTTAGAAGTATATCATACTTTTAAACAATGTAGCATTTTTTTAAATATAAGAGAAATATACAGGTTTTAATATAAGCAAATGCATACAATATTAGCAAATATATTAATATAGATTTAAATATTTGAATTTATGCTTATGTGAAACAGGGGGAACTGCTAAGCGATTAAAATTTCATAGAAGAAATAAATACAAATATATCAATTTTAATATAAGCATATATATTGTAATATAGATTAAAATATTTGCATTTGTTTGTAACACAGGAAGAATTTTTAAACGATTGTATTTTAAAAAAGAAAAATAAATAAATATATATGTATATAAAACACTGGTATATATATACCAAAACATTTTATTCACACACACAAATGCACATGAAAATTAACTCATTTAATCTACAACAATCATTTAAATAACAGAGAATCCACAATTTCAATTGGCACAATTAAATTAAGTTCTAATTAATAATTATCTAATTTTTATTTTTCTCATATAAGAAAATAGCCAATTTCTGAAATGTTTCCATGAGACTATTTTAACAGCATCATTATGATTTATTATCAAAATATATTAATATTTATTAAGTTAACAAATTTTCCTATATTTTATGAAATTCTTAGAAAACAAATTTGTGTTTTAATCAAATGGATCTAAGATATTTCAGAAGAACAAAGATTACATAAATGGCATTTCAAATACCATAATTATATTTTGTTTTCTTTGAAATATTCAAAATTCTTTTTTCATTTAAAGAGTGATTCAAAATTGCACAGTTTTAAGTATAAATCAAATGAATTTAAGAAATTAAATGAAATATAATTTGGAACAAAATATAGTTTTTAGATTGTTTATTTCACAGAATTCTATATACACACTCAATTTTTATTCACAATCATTATTATTATTAAAATCATTATTATTTACACACTCAATCATTATTTTTTCTGTTTCTCCGCCCTTTCTTTTTCATGCCACTGCCAATTCGATATGCTCTTAGCCATCTCTGCTTTTGTAACTTGAGGCATATAAAAACAGACTGCATCTATTATTAAAAAAAGAAATTAATATTTTATAAGATAATATAGAAAGATCAAGATTATCAGAAACACAACCTTATATGTTAAGGTTTAATGATTATTTCAACAACTTAAATTTTATTTTAAAGATATAAATTAGTTTAAAAGAGCTACTGTTAAAAAAATTTAACACTTGCAAAGCAATAAAGCAAAATAATTTTCTTATCACCATTAGATTCTCATTTGATAGTTAAAAAATAAATAACATATGGACTTATAGACATAACAAATCCCAACAATGAAATAGCAAGTTTAAAATTTTTAATACTTTTTATAACATATTAAAATTAGTCTGATAAAGAAATAACTTTTCAAATTGATTAAATATAAAATTAGTCCAAAATTCAATCCTTTCCAGCCGTAATTTTATAATCTGCAGTAGCTTTAAAATTTCTGAAAAATAAAAACTAGAGATGCATCTTTTTCATTTAAAGAGAATATAAGTTTGTTTTTTTGAATCAAAAGTTTATTTAGTGAAATCATCATGCAAAATTTTAAGAAAATAAAATTTCATGTTAGAAATGTATACATTTTTCTTTAAAATTTATTATTAAATAAAATTTGTGCTATTAAATATTCCTTTCTAAATGAAGATTAAATAATATAATGACTTGTAAGATGACTTTTCTATTAATAATCTACTTACACACTCAAATTTAGGAATTAATTATTTAACATTTAGTTTTAATTTTAGATCTGTAATTCCCTATAAATACATTCAACACATTAAAACAATACAATTTAAAAAATATAATGACTTTGGAGCTACTATGTGATTAACTAATGATCTTTCATAACATTTTAAAGTAAAATTTAACTAAAAATTTCTAAATTCATAAATTGTAAAATGAGAAGAATACATAAAATTAGCCAGCCTGAATATTGCTATTTATTTATTAAAAAGACTTGATGCATTATACAGTATAATAATTATACACAAATTAAGAAATCATATATTTAGTTTCAAAACATAAGATTAGAACAATACAAGTACTTTACATTACACCTTAATATTAATTTCTTAACATGAAAAAACAATTTAAAAATAAAATCTTTAGCATTTATAATCTTAATAATGGCCGAATTAAAATATCCATTGAATTGTAACATTGGAATATATGTTTACAATCATCTACTTTTTGATAGCAGTAACGTAAGGCTTAACAATTATGATAAATAGTATATAAGTTTTAAAAAGTTTAAGTATAAACAATAAACATTTTTACACTCACCTTCAATAGAATTCTTTGCTTGTGAAAAGTTATAACAAGTTCAGTGAATTATTTTAGTATTTAAATCTTCTTATTCAAAATTTCGTTCACGTTGTTCGATGTGTAAACACTCACCAGCGATTCCGTGCGTCTCCCCAAGCAGACTTCCGGTTCTTGACGTAAGCAGACTTTCGGTTTTAAATGTAAGCTTTTCTGCGAATGCGTCTAAATGAACGGAGCAAATTTCTTTCGCTCGATTTAACGCCAAGTCTTTTTATTTAGAACTTCGGCACTAACTACGAATTTATAAACGTGCGTGCACTCTAACTTTGTTGGTTTAGCGTTAACTTGTTCGAGTTTTTGAGTTTGATAAAATCGCATTTAAAGCCTTTGCATTCTTATATATATATATATATATATATATATATATATATATATATATATAAAATATAACAGATAAAAAATATAAATTTAACATATAAATATAACAGAAAAAAAAATTTACATCCCATACATAAATAATTCTTTTTTCTAAATGCTCTTCGAGAAAATCAACTGTTTTTATAAACGCTTTAATTATTTTAATTAAATGATATTTTTAATGGTGAAGAATAAACTGAAGAACGTTTGTAATTTTCAATCAAAATTGCATTATATAAATTAAATTGTAACAAGAGAAAATTTTACCAAGATTTTTTTTTTCCTTACCTGGAAAACAAAATGTAGAAGAAGTAAATACAACATTATATTAAATTTGAATAAACATATTTTAAAAATATTATTATACTTTGTAATCTGTTAATTATTTTAAAACTTATCGATTCGTATTGATCTAACGTATGGACATAACTTACCTTTAGAATATATGTACTGTCTTCATAGCAGTCGTATAACCCTTGAAAATCCCTTTTAAATTCATGTCGTATTCAAAAAAATATAGTTTTGCCAAACATACTCTTTTGTTTTTACATATATCTTTGTTTATAATTATGATGAAATAAAAGACAGGATCTTTAATAGCACAAAAATTCATAAATTTTACATAAGGTGATTTCTACTAATTAAAATGAGAATATATTCTCATTTTAATTACTAAATACAATGTAGCACAAAATTATTTACATTTATTAACAAATTGATATGATTTTTTAATTTTATAAGTAAATAAAAAAACGCATTCAGATCATTTGTTAGAAAAACCAAAAAAGGATGTAAAAAAAACCTTTTCAGGATGTTTATCAACAGATCGTCCATAACAGATCCATAAAAAGACATACTAAGAACAGCTTTACAAGGCTGTCCTGAGGACTTTCTCAAAGAACATCCAAGGGACGTCCAAATCACATCCAAGACGTCGGAGGATCAAATATGTATGTTTTGGATGTCCGAGGGATGTTCACTGGACGTTATTTGCTATCTGGGTACTGAAATGTCAGCAAAATCAAAAGAGCTAACACTTTCGAAGAAAGGTCAGCGCATACCTTCCTTAATTAAAAAAAAAAAAAAAAAAAAAAAAAAAAACTTGCTTTGGATGCGGACACTGTGAAACTGCATGTTTCAGACGATGATTTTAATTTAGAAGATTCATCTGAGATGACTTTAAGAAATAGTGATAATGGTTAGTTTAGATTCTATTAATGACTTCCTTTGTTTCATGTAATTGTCATACTTTCCGACCTCGAATTGATGATGTTAAATCCATCATCTCCTATTACAATACTGCATGTGTGGCTCTCCAGGAAACATTCCTGAAGTCCTTTATAGGCTCTAAAATACGTGGATTTAAATGCTATAGAAATGATTATGATGGTAATGCCACTGCAAGCGGTGGAGTTGTATATTCACTTCCAACAGATACCCTAGCACAGCACATCAGCTGCGCACTACACTGCAGGCTGTGGCTGTCAAAACTTATAGCACATGTCTAATCACAGTCTGTAGCCTTTATTTACCACCAAATGACATCATTCAAACAGAGGAACTAAATGACTCAGTTGATCAACTCCAATTTCCATTTTTATTGCTCGACGATTTTTACGGTCATAGTCCTTTGAGGGGTAGTGATGATGCGAATTCTCACTGTCGTCAGATAGAGAAATTCATATCTGATAACTCTCTCTATCTACTAAATACTGATGAGAAGACTTATTTACACGAATCTCTATGGAAATTTCACTCTCTTGACTTAGCTATTTGTCTCCACGACTTTTCCCGTTGCTGAATTTGGCTGTAGGGAATGATCTTTTCAACAGAGATCATTTCCCTCTTATCGTGACCCAGACTGTAGGTAATAATGTGTCCCATAGGCCCCTTAATTACGCTTTTTCTAATTACGCTTCTTTTAGGAAAAAAAATACACAATTTTGAAAACAGCCAGCTATTGAAAAGGATTATACTGCTTAAAAAGTGAAGAACCAAAGCAAAGTGTCTACAGAACTTCAGATCTCCTCAACTGGTATATCACGTTCTCCCGCGGGCCTTCTTCCCCCAAGAGGAAAAGGGGGTTGGAAGTGCATTTCTTGTCCGAATTGGGAATCCGTACCAGGAGCATGGGAATTTATTTCAGCCTTTCCAAATTGGCTGAGGAAAGAAATGCCCTTTTCTTTACTAATTAAGGACGTGAGAAAAGGATCACAACAGAGTGACTCCAGGGACTTAGTTCGCGTTACAAAGAAAAATATACAAACATACAAAACATGTTGCTATTTTCACTAATATGAATTATAACAAAAATGTTGACATATATTCGTGATTTAAATACAGAAAATAAGCCATGAAATTATATATTTCTTAAGATATTACACATATTTTAGTTTATCAATTTGCTGTATGTTTTATAAGTTACTAGCTGTACCCGCCCGGCGTTGCCCGTGCATTTAGAAAATGCAGATAAGTGAATAGCGCAGGAATAGTAGTGTAGGACATGTAGACTGTCTCCCTCTCTTCCCCCCCCCCACACACACAACATTCCCCGTCGATAAAAAGGAGCAATATATCCTAACCATGAGCCATCTGTTAAAAAATTAGTTTAAATGAGAACAGACCTCATATTAGCACATGCTAGGAAACCGTAGTCATGTGGTTATAATCATTGGTCTGAAGTTTAAAGAAAAGTAAAACATAAAAAATTCAAAATCAAAGATAGGAAAGAGTTGAAAGGGAAAGATAGAGAGTACAGTACAGAAAAAATAAATAGTAACGAAAACATGGATGAAATAAAACATCCTGCTTACAGGAAATTTGGAGTTGAGAACCAATTAAATTTTTAATTTAAGTGTAAGTTAAACTTAGATGAAACATGAATTAGAAGAGGAGAGTGTTTGTGTATGTTTGTGGAGCTCGGACTGGGGTCGCAAGGGCCCCTGACCGATTAATGTCTGTTGGTACTGCAGCACTGGGAAGCAACACCATTCGGATTATTGCTCATGCTCTCAAGAGAGCACTAAACAATAACATCATCATTTAAAGCATGACAGTCAGAGTTAGTTTGGGAGAGTGGAGAGTGGCAATAATTTTTCTTTAGATTGTCCTTTTCGTTAGAGAGCCTCGGGATAAACTATATTTAATGTTCTTCCATTCGGAGCTAAGATGTGTAGATTATCGGCATTACCAACTCTTGAACAACCCACGTACAGTTGACCATGGGAGAAACACGGCTTACGGAGGTCGAGCCCTACAACTTTGAGAGATTGTCCTTGTGCCTTATTAATGCTCATCGCGAAACTCAAACGAACAGGGAATTGTAGACGCTTAAACTGAAACGGGAGATCGGAAGGGATTATAGGAATTCTTGAAATAAACACATCTTCGCCTGCAGCATGTCCGGTCATGATGGTGGCTTCTATAATATTTGGCATCAGTTTCTTGATAGAAAGTCTTGTTCCATTGCAAAGTGCAGGCGGATCCAGATTCCTGAGGAGAATTATCGGTGCTCCAACCTTCAAGTCCAATATGTGGGAGGGTACTCCAGGTGGCTCTAATTTGTTGAGAAACTCTGTCGTATAGTTGACAGCCTCGTCAATATTGCATGTCGTGTCTATAGATTTGTAAATATGAAGAGTTCCGGGTAAGTTCTGTAAAAGTTGCTTGTTGATAACACTGACGGCTTCGTTTGTTGGGGCAAGAATTGCTCTTTCGCACAGCCATGCGTGATCAGTGAAGTGGTGAATCACATTCGGAAACACAGCCTCTTTCAGTTCTTCTTCAGTAGTCAAAATCCTTCCAATGCCTTGCATCGCTACATATCCATCTTCATTTTCTGAAGTAAGGGCTCCATTTCTTAGTTTCAGTAGATTATCTGCAAACTGCTGGGCAGAGGGATCACCGTTGAGATGAACTCGCATGTTAGTCGATAATCCAAGTGTTTGAATGCCATTCCAGATGTAAGAAGATTTTATGCAGGCCTGCATTTCATCTGCCCTCGTTCCACGCGGAATAACTGGTAGCGTCTGTCGAAAATCGCCTGCCAAAACCATTACGACGCCTCCCATTCTGTCATTGTTCCGTCTGAGGTCTTTCATGGTGACATCTAATGCTTCGAATGCGGCTTTGTGGGACATGGTACACTCGTCCCAAACGATGAGCTTGCAATCCTGTAGAACCTTTGCCTTTCCTGAATTCCTTGGGATGTTACACGTTGGAGTCTCTGTGCTTGTCAGATTTAAGGGTAACTTGAACGCCGAGTGAGCAGTCCTACCACCTGTCAAGAGTGTAGCAGCAATGCCGGATGAAGCGACAGCCAGGGCAATCTCATTTCTGTGCCGCACCTTTGCCAAAATAAGGTTGATAAGAAACGTCTTCCTGGTTCCGCCTGGAGCATCCAAAAAGAATATACCCCCTTGCCTATCAAAAACTGCTCTAGTAATCTTGTCAAAGGCTTCTTTTTGATCTTGGACCAATTTAGGCTCATTCTCCTGTATATAAGCTGCGAGCACATCCATGTTATAACTTCGTTCTCTAATTACTTCTCTGGAAATGGCAGAATCGCTGTTTCTGTTAGGTTGGGGAAGTCCAAAGCTTTTCAGGTTCAATCCTCCTAGAGATATTATCTTGTTCTCAATGTAGATTAGGGCTCTGTTAAAGATGTCGTCATTGTAGTCCAGGTCCATATTCTGCTGCTGGATCCTTGCTTGATGCAGTATGTCTTCAGACAGGTTCTCCCTGTGGTTCATCCATAACTGTTCAGGACCCGACATGGAGCACGTTTGAAGCATTACAGCAAACAGATTACGCATCATCTTGGGTGATCGAGATGCAGCTGCTTCTTCTAACGCCGTGTTCCAGTGTTCGTCATTCTCCAGAAGTCCTTGAAGTTGGCAGGCCTCTTTGAAAGTGTTGCAGACTCTTCCTTGAACGGTTCTCAAATCCGTGAATGATGTTGGGCCTCTAACTTCATGTAGTAATAGGCGAAGGTGGAAGCATTCGGAGTTGTTGGGATGGACGGTGTAGACACGGCCAAGGGCATCAGTAGATCTGATTCCTGTTTCTTCTGGAACAATTTGTCCTTGTTTACGGCGGTTCCAACTCTTGTTCCTGCTGTTCCATGTGTAGTACTTTGGAATTTGGTTGTAAAGTAAATTGCGAGCAAAGTTATCTTGGGTGCACAGCTTGAAGAAAGATGTGAGCGTTGTTTCCTGGGGTGTCTGGACCCGTTCAGCAGCATTTTCTTCAGTGAAGTACACTCTCTGGCCATTTTCAAGGTGGACGCTTAGATGAACGACTGTGGGATGACGTTCGTGGATTGGAAAGTTGAGTATTCTCCACACTGCTTCATTGCTGCTAATGTATCTTCCCATCTCATATTGATGAATTTCATTCAGTTCATTGGCTCCACTGGTGACATCGAATACAGCCATGTCGGATCCTTTATTGACATACTTGCATACATACTTTATGGACTTGACAGAATTGCAGTATTCAACGTTGATATGTGCGTTAAAAATTTTGGATAGTAGTGGACAGTAAGGAACAATCCAGGCATTGTCCACCGAAACTTCTGATCCTCGTAGATTGATGCTTGCTGTAAAACCTCCATCTGCAGGGCTTCTACGACGATACAGTGGATATCCGTCTTGTCCCGTCTGCGTCTCTTTCAAGAACTGGCGAGGGTATCGCTTCGTGCAGACTCCATCCTTCATACAAACAGAGCGGGGATTTATGCGTCCGCAGGGGCCATGCACCATTTGTTTCGTGACCGTGGTAAAGAGGTCTGGGTCTTCTTCTGGATCCGGGATTTCTGCGCTGATGAAATCATCGATCCTATGGACGTGCAAGGTGTCTTTCAGCCAAACCAGAATGTGGGCGTGAGGAAGTCCTCTCTTCTGCCACTCTATCGTGTACATGTAACATCGAGTATCACCAAAAATCTTCGCCTTTGTGATAAGACTGATGAGTGCCTTTTGCTTGAGATGAAAGACTCTTGCCAACAAATCATGGCGATCCTGGGGCTTTTGTCCATCGAAAAGTTCTTCTTGTATCTCTTTCCAGTTGGGGTTGCAGGTGAAGGTGATGAAAAGGTCCGGTCTACCGTAGTTTCGCACATAGGTCATCGCATCTTGGGTCCTTTCGTGCATGTACCTGGGCCCCCCTGTAAAGCTGGACGGTAAAATAACTAACTGTCCCATGTCAGCAACATTTCCATCATTCATAACGGCATCCCTCAAATGGGCATATTGTTCCACTCTCAACGTCTTCTGGTTCAATCGAATGTATCGCAGCCTTTCGGATTCAATCTTGGCATACATGTCCACAATAAACTGATGAAACAGGTCTTTGCTTCGCAGTAAAATGTTGAATGTTGAAGAGCGCATCATGATCCTGTAAGCGTAAAAGTCCATTGCAGAAATCTTCTTTGTTTGTGGCATTCCCGTAGTTGGATTTGTTTGGCGCAAATCAAAATGATAACCATCTTCCCCCTGCCAAAAGAGAAGTGGGTACTGTAGTGCATCGTAAGACCTGTGGGTATCGGCAATTCTTCTGATGCTGCCACTCCTTTCTTCTAAAACTATGTCTCTTGCTCCATGCTGTTCTCCAACCATTATTACAGCCACTTCTGATGATGTCGGAGCGTTGAACCGCCTTTCATGCTCACCGCGTGGGGTTTTGTCGGCTAAAATAAGGAGTTTTAATTCAGGACTGATCTTTTCCATGGCCGATTTGAAGCTTTGGACGTAGGAGTTTTCATGATGAAGCATATATTGCAACTGAAGTACTATGTCCTCTCTGGTTTCTGGAACATTCCTACAACGTTTCTGCGCCTGTTCTGTTCTGTTGGCAACGAAATAAACTTGCATAAATTTGGGCTCTTCATTTGGTAGAGGCTGTAGACTGCCAATGCGATGATAAACTTGACCCTGAACTTTAAATGTTGGCATGTATCCAGGCTCTCTAATTTCTTTTGTTGTGCCGAAAGAGGTCATTTGGAAACAGGAATTGTAGCGTCTGATATTAGCTTGGAAGTGTTTGTCCTGTGAAGACTGGCCAATGAGGAAAGTGCGTAGGGGCTCAGGAGGATCTATTAACGGTGATAATCGAACCTTTCCTCCACTGCAGCACATACCTGGGGCTTCACCTTTCCATTTCTTCGCCTCACAGTGTTGGCAAGTTTGCGACATTGAGCCGATGAGACACGAAGGATGAGAAGCATAATCAGATGATGGTTCATAATCGAATGCCGCATTTTCTAAATGCCTCCAGAGACGCATTCGAGCAGTAGTTGTTGCA
>JAPDSC010144567.1:573393-608503 GCA_026290005.1 Latrodectus geometricus
TTTTTTCAAAATTTAAAAACAAAAATTATTTCTTATTATTCTTTAAGCAAATCTTATTTCAAGAAGTATTAAGAATAATTTTTGTTCATGAATGAAAAGAAAAATTTTCTTATATGAAAGAAAGTTTGGATGAATATTTTACCTTAACTGCCCAGTGCTCTAATTCCTTTTGCACCAGTTTTAATAGTTCTGACTTAGAAAATGGTAAAAAATAAACAATTTCATTGATTCGTCCTAAAAATTCATCCCTTCTAAAATGTCTCTATGGGAAGGGGAAAAAAAAAAAAAAGAAGTGATTAAATTTTAGCAATGTTTAACATATGCAAGAAAGAAATGAAATTTTTGTTTTATTATAATCATTTGTTATATAAAAATTACTAAAACTATTTACAACATGAATAATATTCTTAAACATACTAATATAGTCAAGCACAATAAAAATCCTTTTTGAAAATTAAAAATGACAGTAGAAATTTCATAAGAATTTTTTGCCAAAATATCTACTAATCGGCATCATGTCTTGTATTTTTTTTTAACAATTTCATTCGAACAGAAATGTTTATTTGAATAACATTTACATACATTTTTTTTTATAAAAGATAGATTATCATGGGAAAAAAATTAAAGCATATTTTTAGCTTATGAACCTATTAAATTTTTTATTTCATTTCACTCAATATAATTTATATTTTTTAACTCATTTTCCTTCTTATTTAAGATTATCTTTTTATTTAAAATTGCTAAAATGTTAGCTTAAAAATGAAATTTTTAATTTTGTAATATTAATTTTTATGATATTGGTTGCTTTGATTTTAACTGAGCAATCTGACCTTAAAATTTTTAATTTTTTCTCCACACTTGCAGTGATCAATTTTTGTTTTTAAAATTTGAAGTTAATTAAATTTTCTTTTTGAAAACTATTTAGCATTTTATGTTAATATACTTTGCCTCCCTCTCAATATTTGAATGAAGCTTTAAGTAATGCTCAAAGAATAACTTCATTGATTAAGCTTAATTCATTGATTAAACTAAAGCAATTCATGTGACACAGAATTAAAAATTTACCAATGATAAAGTTGTATAATAAAAAAAAATTTTTTCCTTTAGGGATTTTTAAAATTAAATATACCATAACATCAAAATTAGTAAGTACTAAAAACATACCTTTAAAATAGGATGAACAACATTTTCTTTAAAAGCTTTTGATATTGTTACTTTTTCTACCATTTCTAGATTTCCTAAAATAAATTATTATGATAATGTTTAAACTATCTTTAAAACAATTATAAATACAACAAAATCTGCATAATATTTTACCTATGTTACCATCATATCTTTGCTTAGCTATTTCTTTAGCTTCAGCTCGTAACTGCATTGCATGCCTCGCTATTTCCTCACTGGCTAAATTTGATGTCATTATGAAGATTGCATCTTTGCATTCAATTGTTTTCCCCTTACCATCAGTAAGTCGTCCCTACAGAGATGTATTAATAGATTAAATCCTTACTAAAATACAAAATGTAAGAGCAAGGCTAACTATGGATTAACTGTTTTCTATAACATTAGAAACTAGTTTATTGATAAGACACTTTGTCTTATTCAGGAATGAATACTGGCCTGTGAACAGGGCTGAAGATTCTTTATTGATCTTCGAAAATAAAATTTTAAGGAAAGTTTTCAAACCAATCATGCAAAATAACATCTGTAGGATTACTTATAAACACAAAATATGTAGAAGTATAGTGAACCCAACCTCTCAAAAATGGAAAAAGCATCTCACATTAGGAAACTGGGTCACATGTTCCTACCCAAAAAAATTCCATTTTTCAATTTTTAAATGAAAATCATGAAAAGAAAGATTCCCAACCAGATGGTTGAATGAAATTGATGGAGGGCTATTGGATGAAATTGAGCTAAGTGAGAAAGAATAATTGAGACAGTTTTGGTCTGTAACAGGCTGTATTCCTAAAAACAACTTAAAAAAAAAGTTGCACGTGGATACATGCACATCATACATTATCCAAGATAAAGCATAAATCCATCACAAACAAGAATACAAAATTTTTGAGAATAAATAAAAAAATCTTACTTCATCAAAAAGTTGCAAGAGAACAGTTAAGACATCAGTATGTGCTTTGTCAACTTCATCAAACAATACAACGGCATTTGGACAAGCTTTTAGCTGCTTTGTTAACTGCCCTCCTTCATCATGTCCTATGTAACCAGGAGGTGAACCTATTAACTTTGCAACCTGTAATTTTTACAACCAATAAAATTTACTTAAAATACAATAGACTTTTTGGCTGATCAATTTCTTAAACCCAAAACAGAAAAAAATCTTGGACATCCTTCCTAAAATTGTATAATATAGCAATTCCTTATAAACGTATTCTGGTATTAAACTTTTTCAAAAATTTTTCATAATCTATATTCAAAACTTATCTCAAAGTTCAACAAAATTACCAAGTAACTGATTGTAAGTTTATGAGTTATAATGATTTTTTTAACTTTCTTAAATTAATAGTTTAAAATTATTTATTTTTCTACTCTTTTAATAATATTTTTGATTAAGTTAATAACAATAATAACAAAGTAAGCATAGATATATAGCACTATATTAAAATAATTTTATATAAAAAATGTAAAATCAAATACATAAATAAATCTATCTCTATATAAACAGCGAGCAGTTACAAAATTAAAATTAATGTTTTGGATACATTTTTGTTAAAATTATATTTAAATTAATTTTTTTTAAGTATTATTCATATTAAAGGACAAAAAAAAATATCTGACATTAGTTTAAGATATGACGTTTAATCCTAAGAAATTTTAATCATAAAAATGAAATATTATTTTTAATATTAATTGCATCTTCCTAAGTACCTTTATTAAAACACTATGTGAAAATAGATTTCAGTGATTAACAGTGATTTTTAAGAATAAATAACAGCAAAAATAATAAGGAAATATTTTTGCAATGAATTATGAATTGAAAATTAATAAGATATGAATGAATATTATTTAAGTATTTTCATCCAAATATTTGAAGAGCCTTAAAATGTTAAAATATTTAAGTAAAAAAAAAAAAAAAAAAAAAAGACTTTTTTAGTGATCATTATTTAATGTTCTTAATTACAGAAGTGCAAAAATACAACTATAACAAAATATGCTTAAAAATATACTATCTAAATTCATTAAAAAAGTTAGATACATGAATTCATAATTTTCATATGAATAAAAATCATTTATTTCAATTAACAAAGAAAGAATTTATAAGAAAATGATGGTTAGATATTGTATACAAGTTAAATTCTATTCCAATATTAATTTCATTTCTCAGAACAATGGAGAGAGTTGATTTAAAAAATGTTAAAGAAATTAAAATAATTATCACATAACAGAATCCAACAGAAATACCATTATTTTTAAAATTTTCATCTAACAATTTTATCAGATTTTGTTAAAGTTTTACCAAGTAATGTTAAGAGATTTTAAACTTATTTTACAAAAATTAATCCTTTTCATTTACATACATATTTTCACTTTTATTTGAAACAAATTCTCAATTTAGATATAAACACTTGTAGAATTCAATTTTTGTAAGTATAAATTCCTTTAATTTACTTCTCTTCACTAAAATAAACTTCTTTATTTTTCGAAAATAAAATTTTATCACGAAATATACTTAAAAGTGTATTGATACTAAAATTACAAACATACTGTCACCTAATTTGGTTGAATAAAGCATGTGTAATTTATTTAATTTCATATTGATTAACAATGTGTGGCATACATAGAAAGACTTATAAAGAGTCTTTTACTGGAACTATTATAAGTTCATTAATTATTGAAGCAAAAAGAGTTTAAATGTATCAAACCTAAGAAAAACACGATTATTGACATATATAAGATTTGTTGCAAATTTAAACTTACTTCATGCTTTTCTTGATATTCTGACATATCTAATCTAATAAAAGCCTAAAATAAAATAAAAACTCAAAAATATTCCATAAATCACAATATATTTAAATTAAACTTTAGCAAAATATGCCAGTAAATTTAATCAATTCAAAAGATTAAAATATATGAATTTTACAAAATCAACTTACATTTTTCTTATCTTTATGCAGATAATTTGCGACTTGTTTAGCAAGTTCTGTTTTACCTATAAATATTAAATTTCACAATTCAGAATCATATGAACAAATAAAAACTATGGAAAAAAATAGTTAATGGAAATGATATTAATAAAAACAAATTCAAAATGAATGTGATTAAATTTTTCAGTTCAATATACATCTAATATAAACCTAGTATGAGATTAATTTACCAACAAGTAACATTTATGGTTTTATATTTGAAACTTTCTGCTATAAATCATAAGCTAATCATTCATAGAAAAGTATATCAACATCTTCATTTGTACCGTATTTTCCTGTATATAATCCGCATAGCCTTTTTTTCGAGTAAAAGGGGGGGGGGGAAAAACGTTGTATAATTCACAGCAATTTTTTTCCAGCGAATAGTCTAAAATATGTATAGCTGATAATATGAGTGTCACATAAAATAAAAAAGTGCATTAAATGATTAAAAATTTAATAAATAGTATAGAAAAAAAGCATTTATTATGTAAAATATCAGTCTACATCCACCTCATCGCAAAGTGCGATTAACTTGAGATGAAAGCACAAGATCGATAATTTCGAGAAGATTCTTGTAAAACTTATCGATATTTAGTTTCTAATAACTTTTAAAACGATGTTAAACATATTTAAAAATATATATATTTGCTTCGTTAATACTTAAATGGAAAAAATTTAATTATTTACAAAGTGCGTATTTTATACATTTTTCTTTCATACTGCGCCTGCTTTATTTTTCACTACACTTAACATGTTTCTTGTCATTTTTTTATTTGCTTTCGCTGTAGCTTTTAATTTAAAATCTGCTATGTAACTTGAAAGCGTTCGCTTCCATATGACAATATAAGAATGTGAATATTTTCAAAACGAAACAGCTCATGTCAAGGAAAATTGACATAAGCAAATTTACAACTGTAATATCTTTATGAGGAACCAAATTCTTTTTTGAATGTAATTGGACAAAGACGATTATAGCTTAAATAATTCAGGTGTGTCTTGGTACCACCTGTTATTTATTTCATGAAACATAAACATTATTTCTTTCAGAACTTTCTTGTAAGCTTTTCTGAAGGAGAATGTTTTTTATCAGATTATCCGCGGCAGCGTGCGTGTAATACGCACAACGAAATTCGGAACTTTTTTAACACATAATCCGCGGATTATATACAGGAAAACACAGTAATTAAAATGGTTTGAAATTTAAGCTCAAATAACTAATAGTAAAATTTAAATGGGGACATAAAAGAGGAATTTGTCAGGCAATTTGAAAGTAGTTTAAGCAACCATAATTAATATAAAATGTACATCCTAATAAATTTTTATTTAGAAATTTTTCATGCATTTACACTTTAATTTTACTTTAGAGAATTAATTTTAAGAAAGTTTGCCATTTCGAAAAGGTAAGGGTTTGAGTAATACAGTTTTTCATTCTTAAAAAATTTAAATTATACACCTTTATACTTTAAAAAGCATTTTTGATTAGTGTTATAATACTGAGGTATTTTTCTAAAATAATAGAATAAATAAATAAATAAAACTATTAACTTACAAGACTTAACCATTAACTTATTTTTGACAGAAATTTCAGTGACTATTTAGCAGAGTTCTTGATAATATAAAGTATATTCATAATTGAAAAATCATTTCAAACTGATTCAAGAATAGTGTTACTTCCTAAATTTTTAATATAATTTAAGGTACAGTTTTGATACTATTAAAGAATTTTATTAGTGACATTTAGTTTATACATTTTTCCATACAGAGAATATAAAAACAAAGTATTTTTTATCTTGTTTGTATTTTGAAAACAAATTTTGATTTCTTTATGTATCATTCAGATCAGAATATTTGATTAAAATATATTTACATCAAAACTGGAAGGTAAACAGATAGTTATATTTTGATTATGAATTATAGCTTTCAGAACTTGAGAATTTAAGTAAATTCAAAATTATGATAGCTGTACACTGTGAATTTGAACAACTTTTGTATTTAGTTATCATGATATCATTTGATGTATTCAAATTGTTGAGAAAATTTTCAGCATCTTTCAAAAGACTAATTAAATATATGAAATTTAAAGATGTCTGTCCATTTGCTTGACATATTAACAATTTAATATCATTTAAAAATTTAACATTGACATGAAATGTTATCCAAAATAATGTGTATATTCATCCAATTATTAACAGCAATGAACTGGTTTTTTATAATTTATTTTTGGCTACAAAAATTTATGAAGATTTTTATACATTATTGATATTTATTAGCTTGAAGAACTTCAATAATTTAGAACATTGAAAATCCATCAATATAACTTTTCAATATAATTGTTAGAGAAAAATGAATAATTTTAATAGAATTATCAAACTAAAACATTATATTAATAATAACATGTCAATGAAAATATATCTGATATTATTGATAGTTAAAAAATAAGATAAGTAAACTGATGAATTACTATGGCATTAAAAATGTAAATTTGTTTTTTCTTTAAATATTTCATAAATTTAATTTAATAGCAAATATATACATACTACTAAATAGTTCAGATTTCAAAATATACTCACAGTATTAGTATACTTACTTCATTATATTAATAACAAACATTAATCGCTAGATACGAATTTCTAAAATTGTAAAAATTATCTTTATGATATCAAAGAGAAGTAAATATATAAAAATAAGTTTATAAATTTTTAAAGTGAGGGGAAAGTAAAGAAATAATATGAAATCTATGCATTTAATTAATTCATATTAAAATTCAAAACTGGTGAAATTAATTAACATGTTTTAATAATTTTCATTTACCATTTTGGTTTAATGATTACCTTTGTAATTCAAAGGACAAAACTAGTTAACTAAATTCCCAACTTGAGTAAAAAGAGAGAGAGAGAGAGAGAGAGATAAATATTTTTTTTATTTTAGTCTTGTAATAATTAACACATTTTATTCACAAAATAATGAAATTCAAGCAAGACTATTAAAATTTTTCACTAAATTTCTAATATACATATAAAATATTCAAAATGTACATAAAAGCTTTTTTAGATATGTTTCTTTTTCTCAATTAAAATACTTTAATTATAACAAAGATATTTGTTGAACGAATATTTAATATACAAAATAATAATTTTCATCGACATAATAATAATAAAAAACATTAATGAAATAAATTTGTACAAAACCTATTCCAGATGATCCCATAAAGAGAAAAACCAAAGGATGATCTTCATCATACCAGCCATTTTCTTTTCGCCGAATAGCTTTTAAAAATAATAATGAAAGTTAGGAAGGCACATTGTAATCATAAAAAAACTTTTATAAGAACAAATTAAAATTAAAAATTCTACAGATATATTTGATTGTGGCAATATTAGAAATATATACTGTGATAAAATCTTTCTGATGAAACTTGTCAGATACAACTTATTTGTTATAAAATAATATATAAATTAATTACTTTAAATTGAAATACAGAAATTCCTGTGATTTGGCACCACAGCATTTTTTCACCATTACATTCATAATTAACAGATAAGTGCTGAATGTAAGCTTTAATGAAATATTTCAAAGATTATTATCTTTTACCTTTAATATTACATTTAACTTGTGAAATGTGCTCTTTAAAGAGCTTTATACTAAAAATATTTAGTACATAATTTGAATCGATAAACTAATTTAGAAACAGGAAAAGATCAATGATTTACAAGACAATTTAGCAAAATATATTATTGAAAACTAAAAGCAAATGACCTGCAGCAACATTGGTAATGGCACCTTCTTGACCAACAATATATTGTTTTAATCTTTGTTCTAATGGGAACTTTCTTCTCTCTTCAGCATCTCTCTCACGTTTTATTTCTTCATACTATAAAGAAAATATTTAAAAAATAAATATTATATTTTAATATTATACAAAATTTATAAAAACATTAATCCTAGTAAGAAACTAAAGTCTGCGCTAATAAACGAAATGTTATAAATTTTGTAGAATGCATCATAATGAAACAAATATCTACTAATAATGATAAGTATGAATGATTAAGTAAAAAGTAGACTGCAAAAACCTTAGAAATAGTACTCAGGCAGGAGAAAAAAAGAGCAAATATATATATATATACACAAACATTACAACACAAATTTATTATAACTAATAATACTTTTCAGCAGAAGTTTTATAAAATAGAAATATTGAAAAAAGTTACAGAAGAAATAAGTTTCTCTATTTTGAAAATATAAGAGTCACTTACTATTAATTAAAAATAATACTTTTTATAACCTAATAACATTAATGTAAATATTAACATAACACCAACAAAGATGAATAAATTAAGTAACATATATCACAGAATTATAAGTTACATAGTCGTAGGTGAATTACTCAGTATGATAAAATGTAACATGGGTTAGATACTATAAAGAAATTCTTAAAATATAAAAAAAAAATATCTGAAGCTTATAAATATTTTATATAATTTAATGCTTCATGTATTATCACACTACATTATAGTTTCTTAAATTTACATAGTGATGTTGCTACACTAAGGAGATAAAAGTCTAGATGTGTGAAAGTTACACAATAGGAAGAAATGGAGTTGTTTGCAAAGCAATAAGTAACCATACAAAAAAGTTCAATTATGTTTGCAATATTATAAATCATTAATTCAATGATTTCTACTTCAGTTACATTTTACACTGCATCATAGAAAAGACCATCTTTAACTGGTTAATTGATAGAAAATTGGATTCAATAATAATAATAATATGACATTGAATTTTTAGAAAGCAGGCATAGTTTATAACATCATGACAATCACATTAGTGTGAAACAGTATTGGAGAGAGTGAAAACTAACAGCATGCAGTTTATAACATTAACATCATATTTGCCTATTACTTGAAGTGATGGTAAGGAATATCATCACACAATTAGATTTAAGTGTATTCAAAAGCAGTTTCATGGGTACCTAGCACTGCAACAACAGATCTATTATATTGTTACCATGGGACACACTCTTTTTTTTTAACATTGATGGCACTAACCATTATACTTTTGCTGTGTCCTAGTTATTAAGATATTAAAGTATCACTGTCTATGGCCTGGTTGGATAGAACATTGTTCTCATCACTGAAAGGTAGTGAGTTGGAATCTTGGCTTATCCGGAGATCCATTGTGTTCACTAATGGCAACTAGGGCATTATGTCATGGTCATAATATCCTCTACATTTGCACTCCAAATTAATACTTTTGGGGGTGTTAGGAGACATGTACCCTCTAGGTATCCAACAGTGCATAGTCTGGTCAAGTCTTTCTGCCTTGCTTGAGAGTAGATTATCTTGTGCATGATTAGAAATGTTCTTTTGTATTATTATTTTATTCTAAATATTTATATTGTAATTTGATATAGCTACACCATATTTAATGTTGAGCTAAAAGAAAATATTTATAAAGAATACCCAAATTATTTTGAAGAAATACTTAAATATTTAATTAAATGAGGAACCTAATGATATTTCTAAAATGGCTAATAAAATGTTGAAATCTTTAAGAAATGAAGTAAAGTATTTAAAGATTTTTTTACAATTTAAAACAGGCCTGGCAGGTGCTGAAATTTTAAGTTAAATAAAATTTTAAATAATTTCGGAGAAAAACAAGCCAATGCTGATCCTTACATATATTATATTAAAGATGAAAAAGGATTAACCATAATTTTAGTATATATAGGGATGATATATTATTTGTGTCAGATGATATGAATAAAACTGAAAAATAAAACTCATCATAATAAAGAATTAGATGTAAAATAAGTAGATTATCAAAGTATTGCTAAGATTTAAATTTCAAGCAAGAGAATAGAATTCTTACTATGAGCCAACAGTTATATTTGCAAACTTTTAAATTGACTTTTCAGAACCTAAACCTGTGGTATGTCTGATGGATGTTAGAGTTCCATTAAAAAGGGATAAAAATCTAATGAAAAAAAGTTATCATATCACAAATTGGTGGTCTAAGGTATTTATCTTTCAACAAGACCTAACTTTTCAAATGTGGCTAGTCAGTTAAATCAATTTTTAAAATGTTATGATAAAGTTCCTTAAACTACAATGAAACATGTACTAGGATATTTGAAAAAGACAATTAATATTATGGACTAGTTTTTAAACATACAAATGTGTTTCTATTTGTGTATACAGACTCTGATAGAGGCAATTGCTCTGATGATTGGTAATGTTTTATTTCAAATGGAAGTTAATTAGCTGGGAAAGCGTAAGTACTGAAACATAAAGTACCTTCACTGAAGCGAACATAAAGTACCTCTACTGATGTGGAATATATGGTATTATCAGTTAGAATAATGAAGCTATTTTTACTTTAGTAAATTAATCAATGAATTGCACAGTTATAATTTGGAAAAAATGCATATATTTTCAATAACATAGAAACCATAAAATTGGAAGAAAATCCAGTTTTTCATAAGTGAACTAAACATATAAATGTTAGACATCACTTTGTAAGGGAAGCTCTTAAAACAGAGAGAGATACATACAATATATATGAACAAAAGATATGGGAAAGATAGATCAACAAAAAATTTACCTTTTAATAAGCAATACAGATGTTTGAATGCATTAGAAATAAAAGATTCTGATTTGTATTTTGCATAAATATATTGATATTTTGTGGAAGGGTGTTAAGATATAAAGTATCATAGTCTTTTCTTTTCCCTCTCCACATAATAGATCCTCTTGATTAGAATAAATGTGCACCCTCTAGGTATCAAACATAGCATATTTTGGTCAGATGTCTTTTTGCCATGCTTAAGAGTAGATGTATAGATTCTCTTGCGTTGGATTGAAAATGATATCATTAATTGTAATTATTTATGTTGCAATTGTCTATTGTAATTAAATATGGTTATTTGTGCACTCCATTGCTTTTCTCTACTTCATTTTATACCTAAAACTGGCTATTAAATGGTCAACCAAATGCAAAACTCCCAATGTTTAGTTACCAAGCATGCTTAGAACATAGTTTTATTAACCCACCGAAGGAATGAAAGAATGGGTTGACCTCGCCCATTTCGAGGATCGAACTTCAAACTTATGCCTTAGAAGTGTGAAGCATTATCCTTATGTCAACAGGCTTCATTTAAAAACTATGCTAGTTATTTTCAAAATATATATAATTAGAGCCACTTACTTTTTCCATATATTGATTTATTAATCTTTTCATTTCCTCATCAGCTGCATAATCTATAGGTTGATGTCCCAAATCATTTGATTTAAAAGGATCAGCAGCTTAAATGAAAAAACATAAAAAAAAATTATCAGATTAATTTTAAGAATTCAAATTTTAAATTAAAAATAATCCTTTTAGAATAGAAAACATTACAAGCACAGAAAATTTGATTAAGCATTCAATTTTTTAAATGATGATTTTAATATTACACATTTCATAGATAAAATTTTTATACAAACATGAAAACAGGTACATAGTATGATGCAAAACCAAAAACATACAGTAAAAATAATTAAACACTAAAGAATAATATTTTTAATTTTATTAAATTAAAAATAAATCTCTTCATTAATTGCATTTAATATCTAGTACAATATTTAAATAAATGTTTGCAAATTTATTTAATACTACTATTTTAAAAATCGATTTTATTTCATACAGATATCAGTAATTAAAATGTTAGATATGTAAACCAGGCATCTATAAAAATATATTATGACATTCTTAATATATAATTTGGTGTAAAATACTAACTAAATATAAACACATATTAGAATATCTAGTTTTGCAATATATATGTTACGATAAAAGTGATAAATCTGTGATTATGTTTAACAAATAGTAATTATGAATAATTCCCATTAAACTCGGTACATGTGATAAATTTAGATTAATTTATAAAAAAATGATATTTTAATGCAAATATATATATATATATATATATATATATATATATATATATATATATATGAGTAATAAGAATTTTGTTCTGAAGAATTTGAATATATTATGATGACTTAGATTAAATTTTACAGTAATCTTTCAATTTAAAAATTTAAATAAGAGTGGCATTTTTGTACCTTCATTTTAGTAGACATTTTAAGACAGGTATATTAGATAACCACATAATGAAAATGAAGCTTGTTATTTTATTAAATATATAAACTTTTGTTTAAATTAAATATTAACTAGTATTATAGTTAATTCTTATGTTTCGAGAATTAAAAGAACTGGTAAACGAAAGCAATTTAGATTATTAGAATTTATAAAAAACACTACCACATCGTAACAAATTAAACCTATATTATAAAAAAATTATTTGTTTATATTTGCTTGTATAGTTTACTTATTAAGAGACATTAAACTATAATGACATTTTGAATTATAGTTTTCTAAATTTTTTACATTTGCACTTATCAGATTTGTACTATGTCTTGCAAACACATAGTTAATATCATTGATTCTCATAAGGATAATTTTCTGACACAATCCCAAAGTGATATTTCTTGATCTAGAAAATATTGTTTTTCTTCACAAATTGTGAACTGATTTCTGTAATACTACTAAGAAATTTAATTTCAAATTAAAATCTCCTTTTTCTACAAAATAATCAGAATTTATTATAGCCTGCATTATGAGTTGGGGATTATAATATATATTTACAAGTAAAAGTGATTAATATTCAATATTTATCACATTTACTGAATTAAATATGGATTATGAATAATCACCAGATTATCATTTTTACTGTAACATATACAAACTTAATTACTTCCTATGAATCAAATATATCAAATATTGCTTGCTTGTAAAATATTTTTTTAATGATGAAATATAATAAGTCCTTCTTTCAAACAAAACTGGAAAATTTAATGCATAATCTTTGATAAAATATTTTAATATGACCAAAAAATATAATTGTTAATAATAGAAAAGTTAAATACATAGGATGAGTAATACTTTGATACATCACTTTTTTTATAACATTATAAAATACTATTTTCATGTATTTATTTAAAGATAAATATGTAAATTCTATAAAAGATAAAAAATTTGAAAATTAATATACATTTAGACAAATATTTTCCAATTAAATTTTTTAAAATCATATTCAAAATATATTTTTAAATATCTGTACAGTTAATTTTTAATTAGTTCACACACAACAAATTTATTTTCATCAAAATATTAATTACATAAAATTTTCAAAAAAAAAAAAAAAAAAAAAAATTGTGAGTGTTTTACATAAATTAGTGTACTCAGAAATTTTGAATTTTCTTAAATTTTTTTTTTTAATCTTTTTTAATCATCTTATTTTTAAAAAATCTATTAAAAACTATTAAGTCAAAGAAACATTGAACATTTCATAAAGCAAAATTATTATTTTTTTATATAAAAGAACTTATTAAAATATTAAATATAAGTATTTCAAAAATAAAAATAATAGAAGGAAAGTTTTTAATGCATTTGTAGTTACAACGAAAACATTTGATTATCAAATGAAGCATTTTAATAAAATCTAATTTATCTGCTAATAAGATTTTTTTATCTTTAATTGCTATTTTTGCTTAATTAATATATTTGTGTAACTACATAATGCATTAATACTTCAGCAAATATTCAACTTTGCAATACTTTTAAATTCCTCTACTGAGAAATTACCTTACCATTTTTAAGAAGAATTTCAACTAGCTTGATATTATTAGCTAAAACAGCATAATGCAAAGCAGTACAATTACGAAAAGAGGCTCTCAAATTTAATCGAGAGTTAAATTCTTCTTCTCTAGTAGACCACACTATAATAAAAATATGAAAAAAGAATAAATAATTTAAACAGTCAAATTAATACAATTCAGTTAAATAATCAAAATAAATCCAACCTTCTAAAGAATGCACATGTTTGTCCTTTGCTACTTGATAAACGTTTGAAAAGTTATCGCCAAGATTAGGATTAGCACCCAATTTGAGTAATTCTTCAACAACTCTGAAGAACAAAAAATGCAAAATATTTTAAGTATAATAAATATGCATATACATTTTGAAAATGAACTTTAGTTATACTTAGAAAATCATTAAGTGAAGCACAAAACATATTAATTAAACCAAAAATAAAACATTAGCCAAAATTAAATCATTTGTTTAAGTTTTCATCATAAAAAGGCAATTTATACTAATAATATAAATGAAACAAAATTTGCTTAAAAATAACTAGAACCCTAGCAATAGAATAACATTTTGTTTTTAATTCAAAAAGCAAATAGTACAATTCATGATAGATGTTGTTTATTTGTTTTAAATTTGGTTTGTCACTCAATGGTCTTTTTTTTTTTTTTTTTTTTTTTTTTTTTTTAAACATGGGGGCTAATAAGAACAAGAACTACAGCTTTAAGCAGATTCCAAACATCGAAACACAATTGGATTTGCAAAATGGATTTGAACCCACAAACTGTTGAATCAAAGGCAAGAGCACTAATCATTCGGCGGCAAGTTTGGATAAAAATTCATATAATATACAAAATTTTAATACACTACTTTTCCAAACTTCTTAATACATAATTCAAATACATATATATATATATTAAAATACTGAAATTCATTTTTTTTGTAACTATAATAGTTTCTATTATAAATATTAGCACAGAAATTTTTTCGTAATTATTTAACATCAATAAAATAGTCTAAAAGTATATTAACAATGTACAAAACAGCTCACTTAAAAGATCCATAATGTCCAATAAAAAATTGAATGAAGAGTATTCCCAATAAAATGTTTTTCTAAGGCATCTATTTGATTTAATATAAACTTTCTGAATAAGTGAACATTATGGAAATTCATTGAAGGCCCGTCTTGACAGTTCTTTGAATTATGACCCTTGTTCATTTATTTATATTTAAAAAAAAAAAAGCCTAACAAATAAATTAATATTTTTTTATGAGTCTTAATGTAACAGAGACAAGTGCTAGAAAATTTTCAAGATTTCTTTTCTTTGTTTCATTTAAACATAGTCCATCATATATGAAAAGTCCTCCTAGAAGAATTCACTACAGATGTTTAAAATGCCTTACAGAGGATTTTATTAGTTAGGCTCAGTTGATACTAAGTAGTAGTAAGTATTTTAATAAAAATTTTTTGTATTATTGAAGTAGTTAATTTTTTACTGAATATTGTAAGCAGAATTAAAATTTTATGCAAACTTTAAAGCATAAATGTCCTAAAAAAATAGTAGATTAAAAAACTCTGTCCAACTGTAATATTTGTTTTATACAATTCATAATAATTTAGGGTACAGATATATGAAAAAGTATTTTAAAATATTCAATAATTCAATGCAAATATTAACATTTTTTAAAAATATAATGGCAGAATTTTTTTAAACAAACTGTTATCCATCAAATGAATATCAAATAATTATGTTCAATGTGATAAGCTTTTATTCATATGAGACTAAATTCATATTTATGCTTTCAAATTAAATGAAAAAATATCTTGAATAGCTAAAACATTAATTTCTTTCAATGCACAATTAAGTTTCTACTTTTTTCAAAGCAGCCTTAACAGCAACAAAAATACACAATAGAGTTAATATTTAATTTTGATATTGTTTAATTGCTCTAAATTACACAAAAATAAAACAATATAAATAAGTTACCTAGGAAAGTTATAATAAAAACAAATTTTTTCAACTTTTTAGATATACATATTTTAAATAAAAAAAAAAATTCTATTTGTTGCATGACTTCAAGGTTACACAGCAAGACAATCAAATATTATTTCTTTTGTGGTATTAATATAATTTGGTTAAATTACCTTAAAATATTAAAGAAGAAATTTATTTCGAACACTAAGGATTTCTTTTAAGATTATGAACGGAAATGGAAGTGTAAAATGACTTAAAATTATTAGCATAAAATTAATAGAAAAATCAAATACACATATATTAATAATTTGCATGAAGGTTAAATGTATACAAGAATCCTTCAAGATTAATTCACACATGGATCAACATTTAAATAATTCCTCTCTACATTTTCCTTTCTTAATAAGATCAAAATTAGAAATACTAGCTAATATATGGTATTTTTTTTCTTTATTTATATAGGACAAAATTACATTAGAGATAATCAACATAATGCATTTACAGGTTATATTTTATTGGTTTAAAAAATAAAATCATTGCCATATAATAACATTAATTCAATAAAAATTATTAAGATAATGTAAAATAAATGGAATTTATTGTTAATTATAATGGAAGAAAATATAATTGCTGTAGCTATTGAAATAAGATGCACACCAAAATTAAATAAAATTTAAAACATTAGATGTAAATTTATCATATATGCGATTTCATTGAAATTCAATTATATATAACTTTAAATAAATAAGAATCATTAAAATGATAATTTAGTGCATAAAAGTAGTATGAAAAATACAAGCAAATGAAATGTAAAAAAATCTATCATTAATGTTTCAGTTTTCCATGTACACTTTTGAAAAAATGAAAGAACAAAATAACATGAATTACAAAACTTATGTTGTCAATTTCGCAAACACGTTAATTTTATGACAAGTTTATGGACGAAAAAAATTTCACAAAACATGACGCTCAGAATAATATAAAATTAAATTTAAAAATCTAACAAATAGGAAATATATTTTGGTGACTAGCAGTTGAAAAAGCATGAGATTTTTTCAAATATGATATATTTACATTAAAACTTTGTAACTGGGTTGTTTTATGTAATTACAACTTTTAGGGTATAAAAGCATTTTTGAATCATCAGCTATTATAGGTCTCCAATATGAAAGTAATTGATTCCAATTTCTTGTCATGTTTTCTCAAGTGTATCAATCCATTTGGTGTTTGGTCTACCTCTTTGCTTCTTTCCATCAATTTTTTTAATGTGATTTTTTCGTTGGGTTTAAATCATTGTATCTATAATTGTGACTCAGCCACCTTAATAGATAAATCTTAAAATATTCACAGTATTTGGTTCTTGAGTTTGGAATATTATTGTAATGCTCATTATTATAATGGATTCTCCATATATTACTTTTCTTAATTGTTTCAAATATTTTTTTAAATATTAAAAACTTATTTTACTTAGTTACGTTTATAATTTAGCACTCACTTCTCTACATAGTTATTGGTTTTACTAAAGTTTAATCTTGGTTTTTATAAATAAATAATATTAAAGTGCTTTCTCAGACCATTGTAACATTTGTTTACCATATTTAATCTGTTTCTTATTTCAATTTTAATATAATTATTTCTTGTAACAATTGAGCCCATATACTTGAAATGTTCAACATTTTCAAAATTGTAATTTCTATTTATCATTGGTTGTACATGAGGTCTATTATGTATTACTTAGTTTTTTTTTTTAGTTTTTTATGTGTTACTTTTTTAAATGTTTATTGCTAGTCCAATATTTTGATCCACCAATTCAAGTGCAGAAAAAGTTTCGCTCACTGTATTCTGGGTCCTGCCAGTCCCCAATCATCTGCATGTGCTAAAATTTGTATGAATCCATGTATCATGGATCGTGTTTGAATTCCTTAAGTTTTTTAGAATGTATGATAGCATTTTCTAATGCAATATAGAATAACAGACATGATAGGGAATATACTACCTTCTCCAGCCCTTTTTCTGTTATTAAAAATATATATATTAGTACTAAGATTTATATTTAACCCTATTAAGAGTCATTTTTGTAAGATATACTAGTTTCTCAGGTATTTTTAATTCAAGTATTGGATTAGTTGTTCTATCAACATTATTAAATGTCGCCTTAAAGTAAAAAAAAAAAAAAAAAAAAAAATGAAGGATATGTATCTATATTAAATTCCTTAGTTTTTTTCTAGGATCTACCTGATAGTATGCATCAGATCTGTTGATCTCCATTTTTGGAATCCACATAGATAATTTCCAATAACTTTTGTCATATATGGTGATAATTCTTTATATAAAATGTTGTGTTTAGGAGTTGTTCATCATTTTGGTCTTTTAGGTATTATGTTCTAAAATATCAGCCTTCAAGTCTATTTCATCTCTACCATTTAGTGCATTATTGAAGCATTCACTCAATCTCAATAACAATTCTATTTAATCATCAATCAGTTCACCATGACGATTATATATTATGACATGTATATATTCTGAAACAGAAATCTCGCTTAGTATTGATTTTTCATAAAATTTCTTTGCCTCCTTCGGTTTCAGTAAAAAATTCTATTTCACAAAACTGTTCCCCTCAGTATATTTTATTTTTGTTTCTATGTAATATCCTTTCTAGCTTTCTAAGTTCTTTGTATTTTTCCTCTGCATTTCTTGAATGTTTTCAAACCATTACTTAATATGCCCTACTTTTCTTTTCTGTTAGTATTTCACACACTGTACCAAACCAACTTTTATATTTCTTCTTCTCAAGTTCTGATATTTTTTTAGCAGCTTTTATTGAGGATTTAAGAAGTCGCAGTTATGGTGTTTCTATTGTACATTATTATTTGATAGTTTATGTTTATAGTCTTTTTATTTTCAGTGATCCAATATTCAGGGTTTAATTCTTTTGTTCTTTGCTTTTGCAGTACTTTTCATCAATTTTAAAACTTCCTTTTTGAGATAACCAAATAATGATCTGAATCTATATTAGCACCATGATAGCTATTTTCCTCAAGGAGGCTACTCTTATGTCTAGTATTAATAAGTACATGATTATTTGGTTGTGTGTTTTTACATCTCTTGAGATTCATGTCATTTTATGGATTTACATATTTTTGTATTTTGAAAATAAAGATTAAATGAATTTTAATTTTTTAAAAATCTCATTTTTTAGTACATATATTTTTATATATTTAGTAATGCATGAATTATAAAACTTATGTTTTATTCATAGTATATTTTCAGATTTTTATATATTTAGTATATTTTAACCCATAACTGCCCTATGTTTCAAATTTAGCATTGGAATTTTAAACTGAATTGTACATTTTCAATGGTTTATTTAATGTTTGGCTGCACAAGTGTTATCATAGCAAAATTTTCTTATGAATAAAAGTTCAGATAATAGTGTCAAAATTGTTTAACTAATATATTTTGTTTCTTTGCCATAAAGAATGAGTGAAATATTTTTTGAAAAATTTAGTGAAACAAACTATTGATACATTTTATTTTTTCAAAAATAAAAATACTTTTGAGGTAGGCAAGTTACATTATTTGCACTATAGTATAATTATTTTTTGCAAGTGCTTGTTTTGCTTGAAGAAAATCTTGCTATTTTTGAGTATCAAAATTGACTTTTTGAAATAAATATATAAAATTAGTTATCACAATTTTTTTTTATTATTTTACACTTTATCTGGCTACAACAATGAACACATTGACACACTTTGGAAAATCAAGTTTCTAGGTTTCCTTTTTTTATAATTCATAAATTCTTAGATTTTTAAAAAGTCATACTTAGTTTTGCCATTAATTGCTGCTACATGTAAAGCAGTCCATCCATATTTGTGCCTTTGATTTACATCAATTCCATTTTCTACTAATCTGCGCCAAAAGGAAATAAAAAATTAATTTGAAACATCTTTAAGAATCATGTGGTTCACATTAATAATGATGAATTAACAATCTAATAGTAAAGCATTAAATAAGTCACTATTTTCAAATGTTAAAATTGCTAGGTTTCAATAATTTTGGCAAATAAATATAATAGAAAATCAAAGATAATTATATACAACATAAGGAAATATTAGAATGAAAAATTTATTAAATTCAAAATGAAATATTTTAATTAATTTTAATACAAATTGTGCTAATGAGGTGTTTTTGTTAAACTATTACTACTACTAGCCAACGCCCACCCTTGGCTGTTCAGTCATGAGGGGCCGCACTGACCAGTAGAGACGAGCCCTCTTAAGTTCTTCAGTCTGATCCAGTGTGTAGTGGTAAAGAGCCGGAACAGGACTTTAGATGTTCGCCATTCATCTATTCTTGTCCACAGAAAGTGCATTCTGGTGAAACAAGGACTTTTATTCCATGTAAGAGAGATGGAAGGTAATCGTGTCCTGTTTTTAGACAAAAGTTGGCAAAAATTACAGCTCGTGGCAGGTAGGGATCGATTGGCCCATTGTTGACCCAATCTTTCCCACTTCTCGTCAGTTGACTCTTTCTGCAGGTATACCATCTTCCAGGTGTTCGCTGCAGAGTTAATTTGCTGGTTTCAAATTTAAGCAAGGAGGATTGCTTTGGTTGAGGGAGCTCAGTGCCTTTTTTGGCCTGTTTCATTAAACTCAATCCAACAAATAAGAAATATTCGATATAGCAAAAAAATGGAAGTGTAAAATAATAACTAAATAATTATATAAAAAAATAATCACCAGTTTCTTTCAATAAATAGTAAAATTTTACAAGATGGTGTGAGTTTTGCACAGTTTCCAATTTCTAGTCAAGCTCTACAGAGTTATTTTGCCAACTTCAATTACATAAAACTGATACTTTATGCAACATCTGATATTTAAAATCATGATCAAACTGAAATTTTGATTATTACAATCTTGTGCTTTTCTTGATTTCAAATATTTCATTATATTTACATTATATGTAGAGAAATATTTCAAAACAAATAACTAGAAACTAGTTTCACAAATTTTACATATTACAAATACAAATAACTCCAAACACCAATATTACTATTTGTATTCAGTCAATAGAATATACATAATCAGTTTTTTTAATTAATCAAAAGAATGCAAATACTTTAAAAATACATAGAAGATAATATCAAGTAGGCATTAACAATTGTGTTATTAATCTAAATAATATAAATAACATAAATTTTTCACTTCTTGCAAAATTGTTGGCAAACAAATTGCTGCAAAATTGCAGACAATAAACATATGATGACATTCAAAAATTCTCCCATGATATTATTGAATGGTTAAGTCTTTGTATATACAGTTCAAGATATGAAATTGTGTGACCTGACACATGATTCATATTTTGAAAAGATCTTTAAATTGCTGATCAAGTGCCTTCTATGACATTTGTGTGTGAGTACTTGTATTCAAATCTTTAAACATCAAGCAATGATTAATCATCGAGTGTACAAAACAGTCATTTGAGAAATAATCACACTTTTTCCAGCATTCTGATATTATAACAGAACCTGGAATTACTTGATAAACTTAAAATACTTTTAAAATAAATTTCCCTTAATACTTTCAAAATAAAAATTTTACTTTAAAAATTTAAAAACCAATCCAATAAATTTTCAAAGTAAATTTCATGTTATACTTAAATTTTGAAAAAGGAAAACAAAATACTTATTAAAAGCTTCAAAAGTAACTAGCACTCCAAACAAATTTTGCGTGTTTAAACTATCACCGGTTATATAAAAAAACCCCAGGTTACATAATAAAGTCACAAGAATACATTTTGGTACAATAAACCATAGTTTGGTACATATAACACTGAGAACATATGAATAAAAAAAATGGAGCAACTTTTTTATTTCTACACAACAAAATAAATACATTATGTTAACGACAGACAAAAGCCATTTAAATAGGACATGTTGAAGGCAAAAAAGACTGTCAGCCAAAAATAATCACATTCAGTTTTAAAGAGAAAGCAAACTCCAAATCTCAATCATTTTGTGGTGTAAGAGAAAAAAATTCTAGAACAACTCTAGTTTAAAAAAACACAAATGAGTCATCAAAGCATATATGTATTTGGTACAAAACTGTCTATCAATGGCAAAAAAAAATTGTGTTTAGAACCTTTTTCTTCCTTGATAATGAGATTTTATACAAATAACCAATATTGGATTAATTAAAACAATAATAATAATAATAATAATAATAATAAAAAGATTTCATATGTTATTGATTAATGATGATTAACTAGCATTTTTTAGATATATGAATATTTTTGTATAGAAAAATTCAAAAAATTACATTTAATTATAAATAAATATAAGAAAACATGTAAAAAATTATATTTTTCATATTTTCCTACCATATACATAAGCATTTTGTATATGATAAAAAATATTCTCAATTTACAATTACAAAAATCATTTAAAATGGTTGGCAAAAAATAAAAAAAGTGTACCAAGCAGTGTACCAAATACGATTTAAATTTTCTTTAAATTTATAACTTGCTGTTACCATGACAAATTGTCAGTTTAAAGAGTACATCCATTACTAATACATAGATAATTATTTTCTCCTAACATAGCTCAAAATACATCTAAGTTTCAATCAAGTTTTAGTGAATGTTTGAAAAATATCTTTCTTTCACCAAAAAAATAAAATGTAAGGAACGAAGAATTCCATATTATCAGGTATTGTCATATGCCCTTTGTATGTCAAAAAATGGAAGCCAAGGGGTTTACCAACACAAATGTAGCGGATTTGTGTTTCTAAATGTTTTACATTATCAAGAGAGGATCATACTATACAGAAACCACTCAGATTAATATGAATACATTTATCTTCTTTAAGACATTCAAGATGAGCATTGATTATATATTTGAGAGTTTTACATAAGCAACTTGTCTGAGCTATTGATCAATAATTTGAAAGATCTGAAGAATCCTTTCCAGGATTAAGGACCAGAAGTAATCCAGACAGCTGGAAATTTATTTTCAGTCTAGATCCTATTGAACAAAAGTAGTAAATTTGATAGGGAATCTGGACATAAATATCAAAGCATGTAATGACTAATTCTACCAAGTTCTGGACTGGTATTATTGGCCAGCAGTTATGCGGAATTGCAACATCTGAAATTTGGGCTTTAATGCAGGGATATAAGCTGATGTTATAGACTTAACGTCATCAACATGTGAATGCATACCATGACAGTTCCAACAAAGAAAGCTATTCCTTAAATAAAAAGTCCTTCCTGAGCTGTAAAGCAGATTTTTGATAGACTCTTTGAATGACAAATTGTCACTTGAGGGATAAAGAGGCAGCATCAGTCACCAGTGATAAGACTTTACAGATGAATAGGGAACATTTGCTAGGATCCTCTTTTACAGATTTTAATTTAGAGGTCTTAAAACTTTTTGAATAGAAGGTAAAGATTTTGGTCATCGTGTTTTTTATTTGGGATAATTTCATAACAGGAAGTGAAAGAGTAACTGTTCGTGTGTATTAAAAGATTTGATGACTTTCCTTGCTGTGATTGCATAACTCACTCTAGACTGTGGTGTAGAGGAGGTACAATTTTCCTAGTTTTAATATAAAAATTTTATGGTGATTTCCTTTTCAAGTACTCAGTGAGGACAGCTTCGAGAATAGGAGGAATAGTTATTGTAACAGTTGACTTTGCTGTACTGCTGAACTATCATGGCCAACTAGTGTACAAGTGATTTTTGTCCCACAAGCATTTTTTTATTATTATTATTATTATTGCTTCTACAAGCATTTTTCATGTGTCCAAACATTGGCATTGAAAACATTGCAAAGGTAAATTCAAATACACAACTTTTACATTTTGCAAAAGGTCTAGTCGCAAGTTAGAATGAGATGAGAATCAATGAAGTGTGTAGTGTGGAATGCATTACAATCAGAAGTTGCCATTTCTTCTAACTTGAATGCATTCCACACTAGATCTTTTGACTTGACAAGTTATTCAGAATTTCATCTGTATGGGTGTTAAACAAATCCCTTATAGGAATTACATCACATGAAAAATTTAGGTTATCCTAAGGCAGGACCCTCTGTATTTACGAACAGTCACATTACTAATTATAGATGTTATTGAGTAGTATCAATATCTAATAGGTCCTCTGATATAACGTTTGAATACATCTCACTTCATTGTTTATACCAAACATTCCATTTTGAATAAGAATAGGGGACACTTTTTCAAATCAATCTTCCTTCTTTTTGATTATAAAGAATTTACTATTTAGGTTCAACAATTATTGCTGCTATTGGAGAAAATGTTTTTATTTTCCATGTATCGTATTATCCTGTATACAATCCGCAGATTATGTGTTAAAAAAGTTTCAAATTTCATTGTGTATATTATACGCCGCCACGGATAATCTGATAAAAAAACATTCTCTATCAGAAATGCTTACAAGAGAGTTTAGAAAAGAAATACTTTATGTTTCATAAAATAAATAGCAGGTGGTTCCAAGACACACCTGAGTTATTTAAGCTATAATTGGCTTTGTCCAATTACGTTCAAAAAAGAATTTGATACTTCGTAAAGCCATTACAGTTGTAAATTCACTAACGTCATTTTGCAATTTGCATTGATGTGAGCTGTTTCATTTTGAAAATATTCAAATTCTTATATCATCATATGGAAGCAAAAACTTTTTTAAATTACACAGCAGATTTTGAATTAAAAGCTATAGAGAAGCAAATAAAAAAATGGCAACAAACATGTTTATGTGAAATGAAAAACAAAGCATGCCTGGTATAAAATACGCAGTTTGTAAATAATCCAATTTTTTTTCATTTAAATATTAATGAAGCATATATATATTTTTTTAAACATGTGTAACATCATTTTAAAAATTATTAGAAGTTAAATATTGATAAGTTTTACAAGAATTTTCTCGAAATTATCGCTCTTGATTGATCTCGTGCTTTCATCTTAAGTTTATCGCACTTTGCAATGAGGTGGATCTAGACTGATATTTTTCATAATAAATGCCTTTTTTTCTATACAATTTATCAAATTTTTAATCATACTGTGCATATTTTATTTTATGTGACACCCATATTATCAGCAGAACTTATTTTGGACTATTCATCAGATAAAATTACTGCAGGTTTTTCCTTTTACTCGAAAAAAAAAAAAAAAAGGTCGTGCGTATAATATGCTGCTGAGGATTATATACAAAAAAATACAGTATATAAGTTTAAAATTTCATGACCTGACTGCACTACCCACCACCAAGTTCAACTGTAGCAGTGTTAGTTACAGACCTTATTTCCTCATAATACATCTCTAAGATACCTCCACACTTAATAAGTAATCCAGTTGATGTATCAATTGCTTGATCTACACAGCCAACTGAAGTATTGAGCACCACAGCATACCTCCCATCTACCTGAAACAAAACTAAAGTAATGTGTTAGTCTTAGGGGGCCTTAATTACCAAGACCTTTTTCAGGGATACAGGTTTTCACATACATCTGTGTGGAGACCAGTCTTGTTAATTAAACATGTGGCTGATTTAATCCCCAAGAAAAGCTAATAGCAACCAAGCAGCGATAGCTATTCAAGGGGAGCCCTCTACCTCTGATGAGATAACCAAATAAGGTTGGTTGGGTTTTATGGCACAAGGTCCAAAAAGGACAAGCTGCACCATAACCAAACAAGGGAGAGGAGAAAAAAGCAGAAGAGGAGAAAGAAGAAAAGAAAGAAGAGGACATATTACTGGCGTACTTGAGGATTGTGAAATCTGTGTTTACTTAAAAAAGTTTCACTGAGGGGCAATGGTCTATAGATATAAGTTTTCATAAATGTTTAATTTAATAAATATTTAAGCTAATTATTTATTTTATATTTTATTTCTTGAAAGTTATTTAACAATGGCAATTTAAGTGATATTTTTTCATTCTCATTTTTATCAATATTATTTTAATGAACATCAGCATAGCTTTTAATAGATCCTAATATACATAATCTTACTTTTCATTTCCAGATAGTTTTTTATCAATTCCTTTGATAAATTTTTTATATAATAATGTTCATAACACCTATTATTTTCAGTGAATTTAATTTAAATACAGGTACTTAAAATAATAAAAACAGAATCTTACCTTCGCACTTCTTTTTCATTACCTAATCTGGCAGCAAGAAAAAGTTGATCATCTGAAAATGATATTTAATACATGAAATATAATAGGGTAACTATATTTGAGGGTGCCCCTTAATTTCTCGCTAGTTTGACGCATATTATTATAGCAATTTGTACATTTATTTTAGTAGTGATTCATGTCGTCTTATTTTTAGCACCATCTTGTTTCTTCAAATATGCCCAAAAACACATTTAGCAAGGGGGAAAAAAAAAAGAAAATCGCCAATTTTCCCCAAGGGACATCCAGAAGTATATTTGTTTCAATACATTGATCTAGTAGAACAAACTTTTATAAAGCTCATATAACAAATTTCATGGTAGAAGTTTACAATTAAGTATCCATTGTTTTTTTTTTTTTTTTTTTTTTTGGACAAGATAGACGTCATAATTTGAGTGACAACAATAAAAGTTACGTTAGTAAAACTGCTGCAAATATCAGAGTTACCAAAATTTATATTTTATTACCAATATTTATTTTCATTTTTTCCCTCAAATCAAGGGGTACCCGTTTCTATATTAGAACTGAATTTCAGTATTAAATTTCAATTCAAATAAGAGTAAATTCAGTTAAAAGATTATAATAATAAAGTTGATTAAAATATATATTTATAATGTTTAATTATTAAAGGTACCAATATTAAATAAAAAATTTTCTAAATACTGATAAAATAACTGAATGATAGTCAAATTTAATTCGTTGATGCCAATAATTAACATTCTTAAATGTATAAATATTACATACTACATAGCAAATAGTTGACTTGATTACTTCAATAAATCTTTAAAATGTTTGTTAAAATACACACTATCAAATCATACCATATCTTTTCTCTGCACAACAAACATACAGAACACCAAGACCAAACGTTCTCCCTATTAAGATGGAATTTTTGAAATTATTTTTTCGAAACAGAAAAGGAAATAGAAAGGGCTCTTCATATTTACAAGCATAACTTTTTGTATACAAAGAACATCGTAAATTTCTTAATTTTTGTTGACAGTTAGGAGTCAAAAAACGAAAATATTTGGAAAACCTAAATAATTTCATTCTTATAAATATATTACATAATAAATAATTTAATTATATTAAATTTCCGGAACGCAACCATTTGGTTAGCATATTTTAGTATTATGCAATAAAAGAGTTACATTGCTCGGCCATACATTGCCGCAAAATTCGATTTAATTTCTAAAGTAAACAGAAAATATAATAAATAATGGCAACTAGCTTATGTCTGTGTCTCACTTGATACAAAAGAATCATCATTATCATGAGCAATCAGAGATTACATATGAACGAAAAATTCAAATAAATACGAAAAATATATACAGAAAAATAAATGAATACATTCTACTTAAAACAGTTTTGAATCCTCCACGATCTGGCATCATACCACTGCTGTGGAGTGAATTCAAATGTCAGCTTTTCACCTATCATTAATTTACTATTACAAAATAGTAGAATACTTAGATTTTGCTTAAGGGATTTTTTTTGTCAGTTTTAATAATTATCAAAATTATCATGCAAAAGTTTGATGATTTTTCATGTTTTACAATAAATATTCAATCTTAATTTTTAAAATTTTTTGAATCATTTTTGATTTTCAAACATTTTACGTGAATTTTTTTACAAAATGCAAACAGAAATTTTTCTTTCTTAAAATTATTTTATAGAATATTATCTAGTAAAATTTTTTGTTTCACAACATAACAAATCAAATGCCTGTAATTAGTTCTTGTTTCAAATCGGAAACAAATCTTTACTGTTCAAAACTGGCACTGCAGCAAAATTGACGTCACTTCTCCGCCCCATGTGAAGGGAGAAGTAGACGGACTGAGTGTGATCTACTTTTGTGATACTGACATGATAATCAAGGAGTTGTATGTATATTATGTTAATTTTGTGTGAAATATATGTACTAATAATATTTTGAAAGTATCTAATGTCTTAAACATATTTTTAAGTTAGTTTTTTGTCCAGATATGATAGAATTTCATCATTAAATGTTATTTTGTAATAAAAAACTAAATTGAATGTGAATGTTTTCCCCATTCCTTAATTAGATCATTTTGGAGTTAATTTGTTTCTTCACGTCATATTCCGACTTAATTTCATGGAACAGTGATCAAAATTGATCGCAGATTGTATTAGAATACATTTTAATAATATTAAATAGATTTGTTGCGTGTGAGGGTTGTTTAACTGTTAGTGATGAAATTTATTTTTGGTAATGCGAAAAGATACAATCTGTTGCAGTTTAATTTTTTTTTTTTTATTGTATAATATCAGTTCAAACTATTTTCTATTTTAAATTAATTTTAATTTTTGATTGGTAGATACATTTATAGTTCATAAAACATGTTAGAGATAAAAATGTCATATATAATGGTCATAAAATTCTTCTCTTATCTATATTAAAAATTATTTTCTATAGTTTTACATCTAAATGGAAAATAAGCAACATTTTTTGTGAAATTCTTTATTTATAATTTTAACTTTTAACACATTTATTTATGTAAAGTTTACTTTACATATTTAAATTTATATTTTTTAAATTTATTAAAATCACATTTTGAGATAAAATAGAAAATATGTATGATAAATTTGGCACAAATAAAGTTGTAATAATAAATTAAGTGCTGAAATTTTCTTATTTTTCTCAATAAATTTTTTCAATGCATGTTGGTATCTCAATATTTTTACTTTATTAAAACATTCACTTGGAAACATTATAAATAATTTTTATGCATTTTTTTCTCCATTTTTCAAATTTATATAAATTTTAAATTCAAACAATTGTGATGTTATTATCAATAATTAAATTTCAAATACTGATTTTTTACAGTTTTTTTAATTGGTAATATTAATATAATAAATGTTTTTTATTACATATAAATTGAACTGTTATGCTTGTTTTCTTACAAATTAAGGATAACTATACATAGCCAAATTAATTAATTTTTCTTTCTTTGCAAAATAAAAAGTAATTGATTTTTTTTTCTTTTTTTATGAATTGTTCTCCTTATATGGCATGGAAATGGCTTGTATAACAAATAATTAAGTGTTTCAAAGGAAAAACTTGTAAAACGTTTCAAATTGGTATTTTTTCAAATAAACTTTTGTTATACTGCGACATCAATAACTTAAAAGTAGAAAAATAATGAAGTTTTTTAATTAAATGGGAGACTGAAATTTTATGCTTATATATTCAGTTATTAGGTATGTAAGCTATGATAGTCCATGAATTGCTCATGATTTTCCCAATTGTCAGTTTTATTTTTCCTAACAAATAAAAATAGGATCAAATTTTTTTTTATTTTTTAGTGTGTTGTCACTTGTTTTTTTTTTTTTTTTTTTTTTTTTTTTTGAGACTTGGTCTGCCTTTAATTTGAAATATCACAAAATTAATTTTGCACTCCCTTGGTAAAGCAATTAAATATTTTTTTCCATTTATGGGTTGTCATCAACTAGAGTGTCTGCTATTCATCACTATTCATCAGGCAGCTTTGTTATTAATAGCAATAATAATGCAATTATAAGTTATGAATAGTTGTGATTTTTCTTTGAAGTAAACAATTAACATGAAAATATTAATTATTCTTATATTTGGTAAATTGTGTTGTTAATTATATTGAGCTTAACCATATTTATTTTATTTTAGCCGAGTTGTTCTTCCAATAACTGTGGAAGAGGTAAGTTTTATATTTTTCTCTAAAATCATTAACAATAATTTAATTACTTTATTATATTACACATTTTTTGAGAAAAAATTTTTTTTAAACATTTTTAATATAATTACAAAATATTTTAATTTTAAAACTAATTTTAAAGGAAAATTTTGTTATGAATATAATGAAAAACTTTTATCATTCTCCTGTTATTTGGAAAGTGAACTTTTATGTTTATGGGTGACTTGAAAATGTTTCTGTTCATAGATGTGCTGATTTGTACCAATTATTGTTTTCTTAAGTTTAGAGATTATTGCTAAAATTAATCATGTATTATCCTATTGCAAATTTGTTCTGAAAAATAAGTTGAATATTTTGTGTACTAGTAGAGATTTATATTTTATGTAAATTTTGTTAAATAATGTGCATATATGTAAAAAAAATCATACTGTTTAGTTTTGGTGGGCCTTTTTGACAAATCATCAAACTAAAAGTAGTCAATATTTTAATTTTATAATCATAAAAAAATTTGTTTGGAATAATTCTGCTGCTGTCTTAATGGGCAATTCCCAAATAATGAAACAAAGGCACCAAAAAATAATGGCAAGAGGTAAAAACCAACACATGTTGCCAAGAAACACCGAAATTTAAATATGATCTAAATGATGTAAAAAAAATGCGTATGTGAGTATGTATGAGTGTTTATAGTTACTAAAGAGTCATTTCATTTAGACATTGACAACAATGCATCGCAAGAATGCAGACTTTTTGAACTTGCGGTCAATTGTGTTTGTGATTGCTTTATGGATTCCCGAAACAGAATACCAAAAAATATATATTATTGGAATTTTCTAATGTTCTGTTATTCTTTTTACTAAATTATATTTTGTATCTTAATTTTTCAGAGTTATTAATTTTTACTTTTTTTTTCTCAAAGGAGTTTTTGTTACATCTTCTATTACAATCCACAATTTATCCAGAATAATAAAACACCTCTTATATTTAGATCGTTTTAAGTGTTTAAATAAAATTGATGTAAATTGTTTGATGTTAGAATATGAAAAATATATGAATAAATTATTTTTTTAATAATTGTTTGACTTTTATTTATGTTTAAAATAGAAATAAAGTAGTATTTGTAATGTTTGGTGGGTAAAACTTAAAACATGTTTAAAAGGATTATGAAAATTAAGTGGTATTTATCTTAAGAATCTGAGGTTGGAGAAATTGCAGGGTGAAAAAAAATAAGTATGAAATTAAACACATTATTAAATTACACACCAACAGTAAAAAAAAATGCATGATATGTAAAGTATTGTATTATACATTTTTTTTACTGTTGGTCCTACAATGAAACCCCTGTTATCAATGAAAAAATGCAAGCTGCTGCATTGATACTATTTTATAATGAATTTATTTTTTATTTTCATCATTTGTATTTATTTTTAGCTCATTGGGAGTTTATAAAACTTTTAAAATATGTATTTTTTAGATAAATGCTATTATAATAGATAAAAATGTTTAAAATTGTTTATAAGATATTTTTAGTAATTTTGTTATGAATCATGATACTATAATTATATTCCTTGTCAATCAAGAATAAATAGTCATGAAATCGATTAAAAATAGTCATGGAAATTCACATGATTTAGCTAAACAAAAAAAAAAAAAAAAAAAAAAAGTTAAATAGGAAATTCAGCTTGGTCAATTAAGTTTTCATGAAAGGATTATAAAATTGCATTTCATTCTTCTGGAGGAACAGAGTGGGGGAGAGAGGCTTTATTATATAAAGCAGAGAGAAAATTCTAGATTCTAACAAAGTCAATTGCAGGCTTTTGATTTATTGTGTAGCAACTTTTATAGCTTGTTAAACAAAAATTTGTGAAGGATTTGCATATTGAATGTTATAAAGAAAAAGCTTAATATAAATAAAAAAACTGTTGGGAAAACTTATATTTTGTGTAAAACTGCTTTGTTATAAAAATATTGATATATAATTACTATTGTAGATTGAATTGCATTAAACAAATGAAAAATTTGATATTTAAATGTTTCAATGTTAATTCAATGATAATATATACAATACTTTAATTTTGTTTTCTGAAAATTAATAAAAATTAGTAGATGTAAATCTATATTTTATTTAAAATAATCAAAAGAGAAAAGTTAATTTATAATTTTTCTACATTTGATTTTGTTACAGAAAATATTCTAATTTGTAATTGATATATATGAAAACTAATTCTAATTTTTTATTTATGTTTCTAAATTGAATCTCATTAAATATTTTTTATTTACATCAAAACAGAAATGATAGACAATAAGAAATTATATAATGTAAGCTTTCCAAAAATTATTCTAACAATAAATTTCCCAAAAATTATTTTCTAGTAGGGATATTACTTAAGACTTTAGAAACTTATTCAATAGTTTCTTACCAAGAATGTTTTATTTCTTCTCAAAATACTCTTACACAGCATTGATACATTTTTGCATTCAAATGTATGAATTAATAAAATAGTTAAATATTCTAAAACATGATATATGTTAAGCTTCAACTACTTTTTCAAGGTGTTAAAATTTGCAACACAAATATTTTAGATTCTATAAACTATTAGAAAGTAATCTTTAAATGTTTATTAAGAAAGTAATCTTTAAATTTATATTATAAATGTGGCCAATAAGTCACCAATTTGATTTTTTTTTATACCTAAAACATTCTATAATTAGCAAATAAGCTTTACCACAAAAAAAGTAATAATTATTTTTTTTGGAAGTATTCCTTGTAACAATTTTTGTCTATTTAGGACAATTATAAAATATCTAAACAGTTGATTATTTTTTTGTTCCTATTTCATTGGAATAATTTTCAATTTTTGTCAAACTTAATAAAATCATTCACATCTTAAAATGCTTTCAAGTTAACTAATTTTAGATTTTCTGGTCACTATTTCAATGGTAAAGGATTTATTAATGACACATTTGTTCCTCTTTTAAAGGATTGTGTATGATTGGATATATGTAGGCTCTTGATGTTTGTATGTTAAAAATGTTTGTATTTCATTATGTCGTGACAATCATAAGCAATTAATTTTCTTATGGCATTTATGTGATCTAGAGACACAGTACACCATGGTTGACCATCCTAAGATTCTTACATATGTGGGAGAATTCTTTAAACCATTTTTAAATTGTTACTGTAGATAGTGCTTCATTACTATTCATTACATTCTATTAGTACAATTTCTGTTTCGAACTTTATTGAAAGTATGAATTTAAAATCTCTACAACTCCATAATCTAGTTCTTTTGATATTTGAAAAAAATTTCTACAATAAGATTTTCTTAGTTTTTGATATAAGATAAATTGAAAACAATGACATAAAAATTTGATAAAAATAGTCTTTTGTAAAAGTAGTTCTTTGTAACTAGATTATGAAAAAAAATTCAATTTTATTATTTTTAGAAAGGCATCTTACAAAAATTATTTGTTTACTTTTGGTATGAACATAATGAGGTGTAAATTGTTCTATTTTGGCCCCAGTGTATAGTTCTTTTATAGATCATATGATATTCATAATATAGATTTTGTCAGTAAAAATGGAATTTAAAAATGTATTTTTATTATATTATTGTCATGCTATTGTCTTTTAAAATATTCATTTAAAAATTGTTTCATTTTTTGCAGTACCAAGTTGGACAATTATATTCAGTTGCAGAAGCAAGTAAAAATGAGACAGGTGGTGGGGAAGGTATTGAGGTGCTTAAAAATGAACCTTTTGAAAATGTTCCATTATTAGGAGGGAAATTCAACAAAGGTCAATATACTTACAAGATATACCACTTAGCCAGGTAAGACATTTAAACTTATTTTTATATTATATTACAGTACTAATTACTTGTTTGTCAGAAAATTTATAGTTTTGTCTAACATATGAGTGCAATTATAGGAGCGTAAATTTACTGCTTAAAATATGCAGGGCTCGGAGTTGTCCTGATATTCCTTAAATTCCTGATTTTTTAAAAAACGTCCTGAAACGTCTTTATTTTGCAAAATAAATCCTGGAATTCCTTAATTCAGGGCTCGGAGTTGTCCTGATATTCCTGATTTTTTAAAAAACGTCCTGAAATGTCCTTATTTTTCAAAATAAATCCTGGAATTCCTTAATTTTTTATTACATTCCTTTGAAAGTTTAATTTCAATTAATAATTTTATATTTTTCAGTTGTAAATTTTTCTTTCAGTGGAATATATTTTTTCTTTCAACTGCTTTCTATGCAAAAAGAAAGAGAAAATTTCCCCCTTTTTTGTTTTCTTTCAAACCGGAAATAGGGTTGCCATACATTCGTCTCCGCCTCGTTTTCAGCCATTGCTCACGCATGTCTGAAGTCAAAAAAATTTAGGTTTGGGTTTACCATTAAATTCTATTTTGTGCCTTTACAGACAAAGATTCTGGTTTTAGTAGTGCACAACTATTTACAATGATATCGTAGTTGTGAGAATTATTGGCCTTTGTTTATGTGCATGTGTGAAATGCTTATCGCGCCATTTTGAAAGATTTTGATGGGTGTTTTGAAGATGATTTATTAGCAAGCTCAGAATTTTATTTTTTGAAAACAATTTTCTTTTAAAAATGCCAAGGAAAATGAAAATTACTGACAAATGGTTGGAACTGCAAGATGGGAATAAATGCCTAATCAAGACATGGTGCCGAAGTGTTGACGCTGTTCATTCTGCGGAGTGCTTCGTATGCAAAAGCAAATTCAGTGTTTCAAATATGGGTTTTAGACAAGTGCTTGCACATGCAGATGGATTAAAACACAAAAAATCTGTGAACTGTTACAAGAATCAAACACTGTTTACTATCAACTTCATCTGAATCCTCGACATCGACTGTAGTAGTGAATAACAAATCAAGTCTTCCCAAAACGACATCAGAGAATACCATTAAAGCTGAAACGATTTTAGTTTTGGTGGCAATAAAAAATAATTATTCTTTTTCATCTTTGAATGATTTAGCTAACATTTACGGAGAAATTTTTGATGATTCCTCCATAGCAAAAAATCTCAAATTATCTGACAAAAAAGTCAGGTATATGATTAATTTTGGATTAGGTCCGTATTTTAAAACTCTTTTGTTTCGAGATATCGGCACATATTTTGTTTTACTTTTCAATGAAACTACTACAAAACAAATAAAGAAACAGTTGGATATTTACATCTCATATTGGTCTGATAAACAAGGTAGAAATGTCATTTGTTACCGCGAATCACATTTTTAGGGCATGCTGAAGTCAATAAAATTGTAAAAATTTTATTGTTTTATTCAAAATAATGGTTTAAATTTAGAAAAATTAATGCAGTTGTCAATGGATTCAGCTGATGGACCAAGAGTTAATTCAGCTGTTTTAAAGCAAATAAATAGTGAACTGAGTAAGCAAAGTTTAC
>JAPDSC010144567.1:614628-640512 GCA_026290005.1 Latrodectus geometricus
TATATGTATGTATATGTGTATATATATGTATATGTATGTATATGTGTATATATATGTATATGTATGTATATGTGTATATATATGTATATGTATGTATATGTGTATATATATGTATATATATGTATATGTGTATATATATATATATATGTATGTATATGTGTGTATATATATATATATATGTATGTATATGTGTATATATATATATATGTATGTATATGTGTATATATATATATATATGTATGTATATGTGTATATATATGTATGTATATAATAGAGCGTTTTTATCAATCTTTAACGTAATATTAAAACATAAAAAGTTTATTTTTAATTTAGTTTCCAATTTTTTTTATCATTTTCATACATTAAAAAGAAAAATTTGAATTTAATAAAAATTATAAAGCTTGAGTGCAGTTACTAAACTACCAATATTTAAATACCTGATATACAAATTACAGTTGTTATAGTTAGCATTACAGTTGCTATACTTAGTATGCAGTTGCAGCATTTGGTGGTATTTTTTTTTCATATGATAGAGGAGGTAAAGTGTAGTACCAAATTTCTTTATCTTGCAAAATGTTACTAACATATGGAAAATATTTCTCAAAATAGTGGCTACAAGCAAGCATTTTAAATTTACATAATTCTTTTTTTAACAAACTGAATTTTTATAGTTTTTTTTGTAATTGTCTCTTTAATTGAATGGTTAAATACTATAGTATTGTAAAACAAAGTAAATCTCTACATCTATCTTATTTTTAATGAAGATAATTTTATAAGCACAATTAAAACATTTAGCTATTTTTCTCTTAAATTTATAAATTTGCTTATAGTTCAGATTTATGCAAATTATCCACTTATGTATCCATTTGTCTGCAGATTCATTTTAAAATTGTTTTTGATATTTAAATGGTTATTTAATAGCAGCATTATACTCTAAAATGATTCACTATTATTTGTTAATGAATAATTTTAATCTGGATGATAAGAGAATTTTTATAAATTATCCATACTATGAAATTAATATATTTATTTCACTATCAAATCAGGCAAATTTTATATAACTTTAATTTATGTATTTTATTTAATCATTAGCACAACTTTTTTAAATAATTTTTTTTAATTTGTCTTTGTAACATAATACAAAAATAATTTATTCATGAATAAATTGTTTTATTAAATAATCTTTAATTTACAAATTAGAGCAAAATCCTATAAGACTGAGGGAACTATTATACTAGTAAATAAGTTTGCTGCATATAAAGGGGTTTCTTTAACTTTAAAGAAAACATCTTATATCAATATTGATTTGTTTAGATACAATCATATTTTAAAATAAGATTGAAAATCATTCTTTATGATCAATACAGATATAATTATGTGTATATTATATATATATGTATATATGATCAATTCAGATATAATTATGTATATATTATATGAATGATTAGGTTACTTACAATAAAATTTAATAATTTTAAATTTTGTGTACAACTTCTAAAATCTTAATGAGAAGTTAAACAACCTGGCCAGTTTAAAATGTTGATTATGCATTTATTTTTAAAATTAAATAACAGCACCAGTCTGTTGTATTAAGAGATAGATGTCTGTTTTTTAAAAAATCATTAACTTCAGCTTTAAATTTATTTTAATAATTTAAAGATATTGCATATATCTAGGAGGATTATGGGAAAATACTGTATATTTTGTACACATAAAATTCTATAATTGAATGTCTTTAAGCAGATGATTTTTGGATAATATTTTGGGAACTTTAATGGGTTTATCAAATAATATGAAAAATTTGCCTGACATTAGAATGCATTTGCATTATTTAATTGGCTAATAAATTTTTATTACAAATTGGGATTTAAGAAATGTGAAAATGTTATCTTTAGTTAAATTATTGCAAATAAATATTAAGTAAATATTGCATATTAATGTTACATAAAATTGGTATTGTGTATGTTAGCCATAAAAGTACCTTCAAGTAATAATTTTTTCTAATAAACCATCTGTTATTATAAATGTAAAATGTGAAAGGGTTTTTTTTTTTTTTTTTTTTAATTTGCACTTGAATTTTTCTTTTTACAGTAAGGAAAAGGAAAATTATTTTCATTTTCTACAAGCAATTCTCTTATTTATTTGTTTTTGTTATTTCACAAATTTTGAATTTATAATCTTTTAATACTATAAATGCTTGTGCTTTTAAAAATGTTAATATTTAAATTAATAATATTTCTGTAATTGTTTTTGATTTTGGAGTGATTTAAATAGATGTATTTCTGATTATCAGATATTAATTACTTGTAAAATTCAGCATTTAGTTTTTATTTTGTGAATTATGATTTCATTTATCTTTATTGTCCCATATTGATTCTAATTAAAAAATTTTTAATAATTCATTATTTTTTATGCAAAATTAAATTAATTTGATTAATGCTAATCTATTAGTTACTGAACCATGATTAAATAAGATTAGTTTTTAAAAATAATTCAAACAGTAAAACATGGAATGTATATTCATCTGTTTGCTAGCTTACAGCTTTCTCTGAAAGAAATCTTATGTCACTTTTGTAATGTTGGAAGAATACCTTAAAACATTTATAAAAAACCATGAAGCATTATGTATAAGCATTGTTTCTTGAAAAAGCCCTTGTTGTAAAATACTAAAAAATGTTGAAAGAAATAGTTTTTCCAAAACAAAGAAAGCTACAGAAAGAGTACTTAAAATGTGTTTTCTATTTAATCTCTATCTTACTATTATTATAATATTTTGTATTAATTGTAATACTTTGTAATATGTCCTTTTCATAGTTATTAATCAAATATCTTTTTTTCCATGTGCTGCATTTGATAAACAGTTATAACAGTAAGTAATCCTGATTCATGCTTTAATTTTCAATTCTATTTTTTACAATTCATAAATATTTTCTATTAAATAATTAATTTTTGTGTGAATTTTTAAAACATATCTAATAATAAAATTTTTAAACTAGAAAAATCTTTTTTTCTAATATAAAATAGAATAATTTATAATAAAATATTTCATTAAATTAATAAATAAAATAGAATAATTAGAAACATTTCAAATGATGTTTCATTTCAAAATTTTGATATTTGAATTTCTAATTAATTTAAGTGATCTTTAATTTTAATTGAATTGAATTTGCTGTAATGATGTTTATGATGCAGTGTTTGAACTGCAGAATTTTGCTTGCTTGAAAAATAGATAGACGTCTGGTTTTTTCTACCTTTAAAATCATCATTTGTGGTACTACTAGGGTTCGAGAAAAAATATATTAGATTTCTTTTGGATTAAAGGAGTCCTGACTTCAATATTTAACTTTGTGGATAAAGGAAATATACAAGTATTCCACTGCTCATTTGATTTGTTTTTAACTGATCTGTTTATTGTAATACCTCATTTCAAAGCTCAAAACAAATTTTTGAACCAAACTAAATGAATAATAAATGTTAAAAGTATCAAATATTGTTATTTTTCCAGATTATAATTTTCCCCTGAAAGTTTGTTTACATATTCTCCATGTAATTAGCTGTGAAATATAACAGGCTTTGCCATCTTATCAGACTGAATTTTTACAGAAATAAATTTAATGTGGTTGATTAAAACTAAACAGTTATTATCTTAAGTTTTCATAAATCAAAATTCTAAGAAATGAAATTCTAAGATGTCTTTATGAATCTATCTAATGGGTTACAAAAGGCAAAAAAATTAAAAAAATTGTATTTGTAAATTTAGTTCCTGAGGAACTGTTTAGAATATTTATTAAATGACAAATATCTATGATAATTTTGTAGTTATATACTTTTCTATGTAAGTTATTCAATTCACTTATATTTTATATACGAAGTATGCTTTCCTTACCTTTCAAAAACAAATGTTAAAAATCTGCAAAATAACTTCTTTAATAAATTTTTTTATTAAAGAAGTTATTTTTAAATTTTTATTGTTTAATTTGTTTTTATTATTTATAATATTGCACAATTTTGCTTATTAATTAATTTTAGAAATTTCATATTTAGTACTGTTCTTTCTTTTTTAGAATCCAGATTACATGAAGAATAATTTTTTTATTAGTATTGAAACTATGCATTGTGCAGATGCTGGTGATCAACCTAATGTAAGTCATTTTTATTTTCAAAAAATGTAGATCAATGTATATTAATGTGCAATATAAGAGCTATAGAATAATAGCTCTTATTTTGAAGTATATATATAAAATAATCTTAAAGAACTGATATATACATATGAATAAGCATTTAAAGGAAATTTTAAATACATTGCTCAAAATTACTGTTACTGTATTATTTGTAAATGATAAATATTTATTGTTTAAATTGTATAGTATTCAACTAATACTAGTTAAAATTTATCAAAATTTATTTATTTAATGTTTAAATGTCAAAATGAACAAAAGGAAGCAATTTTTACAATCATAGTTTATTTCAAAATTGGCTCTCTTTATGATATATTTATATGAAATAATAAGAATTTTCAAATTCGCAGAAAAATATTTAAGTTCATAATGTTCTTTTCTGATGTAGTTAGTATATGTTCAAACACTGCTTTAAGCTTGTGCATTGAAAAGATGTCTTTCATTTATATATTTTAAATATAAAAGAAAATCCTGATTAAAAAAAGCTGAATGCAAAATCTCATCGAAAAGTTTTCCAAGAAAATTTTTATATGTATATTTTTTAAATTTCTATAAAATTTATTCAAAATTTTATAGCATGAATATTTTCTGAATTGATTTGATTTATATTGCAGCATAATTGTCTTAAAATTATTGTACTTTAATAATTTGAAAATAATTAACAGTGTATTGCTAATGAAAATTAAAAAAAAATTATAAATATAAGCTCTCAATATTGTATTAATTTAAACAAATTACATTTTCTTAAAAAAATTTTATGCCCTTTTTAACACTATTTTGATTCTAATAGGCCCACGACTTGCCTCCAGAGAAATTGAAACAACGAGAAGTAGTTTTTATTGATATTGCAAATGACTCTGTTGAAAATAGAGTGAGTAGACAACAAAAGTTTTGTGATTATCATATAAGGTTTGAATTAAAGGTACATATTATATTTTATATCAACTAACAGAATTGGGCATTGATATTTTGCATATGAATATGTAATATGCAAAAAATAATTTAACCGCAGAAAATTAATTTATGTAAATCTTTAAAATTCAAAACAATTTATAAATATCTTATATTTGCTTAAAGAAAAATAGGAACTCTATGGAAACTCATCACAGGAATTATGAAATCCACATTTATTGATACTATTTTTGAGAAAAAAAAAGCCTTTTAAAATGATATTCAAGAAAGTGCTTCAGTACTTGATGAAAAATTGATTAAATTTGAAAATATCATTTGGAATTATTGTAAAGAAAAATGAAGATATTATGATTTCATCCTCTGGGATAATTTGACTCTATTGGAGGGTTTTGGCCCAGAGAGACATCGATATAATTATTAAAGTTTATGATGAAATGCAACTACTTATAATAAATGCAGAAATCCCAGGGAACTTGAACTCGTACATTTCAAAAATATCGAAAAAAGTTTTTCTTATTAAAAGGTGTCTTTCATCACAATATAAAATGTATTGTTTCAAAGATTATTGTGATTAAATATCCTGAAAATGAGTGGTCACTTATCTGTATGAAGGATCAAATTTTCAAGATCTAATAATTCTTAAACTATTGTTTTCTTGAACTTGTTCTCCTAGGTACTTTTGGACAGTGTTATTTGCCCAATAAGAAGTTGAAGTATTTATCTGCTATTTCTAAACTATAAGGATAATCATGTCATTATAGTTATTGAGGAAATTGGTAGAAATAAAGATGTATGAATTTTTGTAAAAATAAGAAATCTAAAATCAGTTATTAGTTATAGAAAAATGATTATTCTAGATAACCTTATGAGAAATTGATTGTAATCTTTTTCTGTAGTGCTAGTGCAAAAATCAAAATAATTGAAAGATCCAAATTTATGATTCCTATTAATCTTGTGATAATTGGTAAGAAGGTATTGAAATCATGTCTTATCTTTAATGGATTATTTGTGAACTACTCATAGGATATGAATTTGTCAAAAATTTCTGTTATCTGTTCACCAGACAAGTGGCAATACATAAATTCCTACTCAGTTCTTTAACATTACTTATAGGAAGCCCAATAAACTTGAAAATGTTGATATTAATATTATTAAATATCTTAACTTTTGTCTTTAATTTTAATTGAAATTCATATTGTGTCAGTTTAAAATAATGTTTTTACTTCATCTGATGAATAGTTCAATTAGTTGGTTTACTGATACTCTGCCACCAATATTAAATAATAGATCAACTAAATTTAATAATTTTGTGTAACTGCAATCTATTAATAGTAATTATCAGATGTGCATTATGTGTCAGTTGCAGTCCCTATAATTTTGCTTTTTATGCATAAATTATAAAAATTATTATTCCTAAGTATTCTGTCTTATTGTGTTGATTTGAGTCATTGAAATTATGTATGTTTGCTATAAAATTTATGAATTAATATATTTTCAGAATTTGAATTATCTTAGGCATGCAAATTTATTTGCAAATTACTAAATAATTGAAATACTATATTGAAGTTAATGAGTCATTTAAATATATATATTCTGTTTTTGTGAATTGTCTTGAATTAGTTATAAAGAATTTTTCATGCTTATACCATCATGAATGTAGATAAAAGTCTGATTTATCTTCATTTTGAAGTAGAAATCTGTCATATGTTGGCAATTCAAAATGCTAACTACTGCATGCATAACTGACTAAATTAAGCTCGATGTTAGCGTTTATAAGGTCACTGATTATTTAGTATATGAATTATATATATATATATATATATGTATATGTATATATGTATATATATATGTATATATGTATATATATATGTATATATATATATATATATGTATATAAAAATTATTTTTTTTATTGTTTATTTATATGGTTTATATATAACAAGTTTGGTTTATATTTGTAAACCTTACTTTAACCATTTTTTTACTTAATTATAATATTGTTATTTTAAGTTCTATTTCTTACTGTGATGGATTTTAAAATTTAGGATTTATCAAGATATGAAGAGGTTTGGATTTCATCAATTTTGCAAAAATGAATGTGCTAGAATAATTATATGTTCACAGTAAATGTTTTGTATAATTTCATTAATTAGAACATTGGGTGGCATACCTGGTTTATTGAGTAAATGTTAAAATAAACAACAAAGATGCACTACAAGCATTTAGATTTTTATCTCAAAAAACTCATGTCATTTTTCATGCATATATGACCCACATTTTTTTTGGTGATAAATAATATTCTTAATTTCATTTTTTATAAATTATTATATTCTTTTTTAAATATTAACATTTCATATGTATTTGTGTTTATATAACTTTTTGTGTTGAAAATATACATTTTTTAGCATAACTATTTGATTTTTGTATTTAAAATGTATATAAAAAATTAAATTGTTCACTATGATATTGTATTAATATAATAACGAAAATAAATGAGATATTTTTAACAAAAAGTACTCATATGGGAAGTATGTTTAAACAGATGACTAGTTGGACATTTGGAATTTAATTATGTATGAATATGTTATACATTTTATTTATTAATATTTATAAAAAATTTCAGTTAACAGTGTTAATATATTTACCAAGATATCAATGTTGAGAAATTTTTTCCATTTATATTTGGTATTGCCTTGATTTTCCATTATATTTTGTTATTTCTTATGTATTCTAAAATCAAGTTTGATGTTTAAAGTGTTTTTATATAGATAATTTTTACATTTATTTGACAGAGTTCATTTGAATAATTAATTAAATTTGTCATTGGTGGAAGGTGATATCAATTCTTTAAAAAATGAAATACATTATCTATATAAATTTTTATCTGAATTAAATATGTTATAATTTCAAATCTTGACCATTTTTAAGAAATTTTTTCATTAAATATGTTTTTAATTATGTATGTGTATTTGCAGCTTATAAACATTTAGCTAACAATGGATTAGTTACCAAAAGAAACCTTAGTTTCTAGTTTTGTTTAAAATAATCAGAATTTAAATGCACAGAGTTTACACCTCATGATGAGCAAATACAGTACTTAAAGAAATCAAAATATAAAGTAGGATGTTTAGATCCATTATAGTTTGTGATATTGTGAATTTATATTTGTAGGACTATAAACCAACTGAAGATCCTACTAAGTTTAAATCTGAAAAAACTGGAAGAGGTCCATTAGTTGGAAATTGGCAAGTATGTTTTTGTAATATACTTTTATTTTGTTTGTTTTTATCACTAAAGTATATTTTATGTTAATAAATAATTTTTTTTAGTTGAATTATGTAATCCAACTAAACATATTTGTGATTAGTAAAGTTTTAAATATTTATTATGTGTTTATTTTGCAAAGAGATTTCCTCAATTCTAATATAAAACCATAAAACATAATAATTTAAGTATTAAAAACTAAATTTATGTCATAAAACTTTGATAAATGTTTGAGATTATGCCTTAAACTAAGAGATGAATCAGCAAATTACAATAAAGCAATAAAGTTATGTGAAAGTTATTGTTTTAAAGACTAAGAAAAAAAAAGTTAGATTAGTAGTTTATAAGTATATAAATCTTAAAACAAACTTTCTTTTTAAACGTGTTTAATGCAAAGAATGTAAGCATGATATTTTATGATTTTTAAAAATTCATATGATAACTAATTTCAAGATAACCATGATATATTTTGATTCCACTGTTAACATCACAAAAAAAAAAAAAAAAAACTTTCAAATTATTGTTTTTTTTTTTTTTTTTTTTTTTTTTTTTTTTTTTTTTTTTTTTTTTAAGTATTTTTAAAAGATGCAAAACATGAAAAAATGTAAACAGAAATTTATGAATTGAAAATCAATTTGATTTATTTTATATTTGTACATATTTGAATTTTTTATTCTAGAAAACTTGTAGTCCTATAATGTGTGCCTATAAGTTAGTCACTGTAGAATTTAAGTGGTTTGGTTTACAAAATAGAGTTGAATCCTTTATTCAAAAGGTTAGTATATTTATTTAGTTGTATACTATTGAATTAATGAAATATCTTATGTGTGTTGGTATGTATTTTTTTTTAAGAACTGATATTTTATTTACCTTATGTACTTACAAATGTACTTTTTTATTGTGAATATCTTGTTTAATTCTTCCAATTTTTACATTGGCAGCTCCAAAATTAGCACTCTTCAGTTCAACAATTTGTTTGATTGCCAACTAAGGTGTAGATGCTTTCAATGGTCAGAATCCACTTTAAACTATGGGTTTTGCTTGAAATAATGTGTCAGTTAGAGTTCTAAAAGTGCCCCTAATTTGTCAATTAATTTTTCACATTTATGACAGTTTAGATGTGATTTTTCATTGTGTTTTATTTATAATTTCCAACCCTTTTATTGACATAAGTGCATTATGGCATTACTCATTTCTGTTATAAGAATAGCACAACTCATATCATTTAGTTCTAGTAGTGAATATACAATTTTAATTATTGCTTAATTATGTTTAAAGAAAATACTTGTAAGAAGAAATTTCATTCAATTTACTGTTGTCTTTATTTTATGCATTTTTTTATTTGCAAGAATAAAAAAGTCAAATATTTTATTGATATGTATTCTCAAATTATTAATGAGATTTCTTTTAACATATAGCAATACATTTTAAGATAAATGTTTATTTATTAATTATATTAAATTTCCTATAAAATGCATTTTTAGCAAATTTTATTTTTGTGAAATGGAGGAGAAACTTATTTATTTTAAAAGGCCTTTAATAATATTTTTAGGATTTCTTATATATATATATATATATATATATATATATATATATGCTCTTGAAATACATAATACATTTTAAATGAGGTACCAGCACATTGAGAATTGTGTACTATCTTAATAAAAATCTAATTTAAAAACAAAAGTCTAATTTTTTACTTTGAATGATGAAAGGCCTGTTACTAATGTGTTAAAAAAAATTTTTCTTTATTTTATATAGTCTCCATTTTTTATAAAACTTATTGCTTGGAGATAAATGAATTTGATTTGAAATTCATAACTTAAAAATTAAACTTTTATTTTTAGGGTGAACTGTGTGGTAATAAGCATTCATTTTTTTTATTTTCTTATATTACTTTTTGTGTGAAAGTCTAGTTCTAATGAGAAATTTTAATAGAGTTATGTGAAATTATAAATATTTTTTTAAAATACCTTCTTTTACTATGTTTGAAAAAAACTAATTTATTATTTGAATTTTATTTAGTATAATCATCATGCTTAAAATTATGTTTTAATATTTATATAAGAACTTAAACTTATGAAGAATGGTTTTTAAAAGAGGAGACAAAAAATGTATGGTAGGGTACACCCCAAAAAAAAAAATGTTTATCAGAGAATACATGATATAAAATGAAAACGTTTTAAATGTGTAGGTATAAAATCAAGAATGCTTGAAGAAAATAAAAGAATAATAAGTTTAATAATATTTTATATTTGCATGCTGCATTTTTTTTTCCTATGGAGATATTTACAAATATGTTCAATCTGTTATTAACTACAAGTGACATTTTAATATTGGAAGTAAAACATTTATCAGTGTGTTACTATCATTGCATTTCATTTTAGACCATGTCTCAGATAAAAATTAGTTTGTTGTATTCTATTATTTTTAAAAGTTTGCCATATCTAAAAACACAATTCTTGTGTATGTATATCATTAATCAGTTAAAAAATTAAAAAGTTATTGCATAACAAATTGTTTCAAAATCTCTTTACCATGACAGTAATTTTGTGAAATTTATTTCAGACAGAACGGCGGATCTTTCTGAACTTTCATCGACAAGTATTTTGTTGGCTAGATCGATGGCATGGTATGACAATGAAAGATATTAGGGAAATTGAAGATAAAACTAAACGAGAATTGGATGAGGTAAATATTAAATCTTTTTCAATATTAACAGTTGTAGCTGAAAGAAATTTACTTTTGAATGTTCCAAAGTTCATACATTATGTAAGAATCAAATAATTTTTAAAGTTTACTAGTAAAATTCAGGGCTTTTTGCAATTTTGTTTGTAATAACATATTAATGCAAGAAAACTTTTTTACCATTTATAGAAGTAGAATGGAATTAATTTGTTTGTTGTGTGTTATATTGTCATATATAGCTAAAAAGTACTTTTTATTTTCATTTCCTTTCTATTGATTCATTTTGATAAAAATTTATTTTATTTAATTTGATATGTATAATGTATGTATTCCAAATTAACTATTTTCTTTCTCTGCTTGAACAGAGATGGGGAATGCTTAGCACTGTGTTCTTTCAAGTCATAATTTATAAGATGATCAGTTTGAATCATGTGTTTTTCATGATTCAAACTGATCATCTTATAAATCTAATCATGTGTTTTTTAGTTCTACTTTAAATTGGAAACAACAAATGAATAAGCCCTTTTATGGAAAAGAGAAATCATTGTGAATCAATCCAAAACTTATTACCTCAAAAAGAATAATGGCTGCTTTCTCTTTCATAGATATATTTTCGTAAAATTTTAAGCATAAAGCTTTTGATATAATAATATAATAATTTTCCATTAAATTATATAGGGTGTTGAGTTAGCTACTCCTATTATGATTATGAATTAATACATTAACATGTGGAACTGAGAAATTTTTTTAGTTGAAAATTATTTTCTATATATTTTTAAATATACTCAAGAAAGGTATAAGTGAAATAAAAATAATTTAAAATTCACTTTTTCCAATTTCCACTGGTAAAATTAATCTATCTTATAAATCGAAAGTAGCAACATAATATTTTATTCAGTTGACATAATAAGTGTTGTTGCACCAGCAAACTTCCCTATAGCTAGGCCTGAGTTGGTCTTACCAGTTAAGTAGAAGCAGTTGGGTGAGATTCTTTGTAATCTAGAAGAAGGTACCAATCAGAAGACCTCTCAATGACTTCTATCCCAGAGGTATCATTTCACTCGGAGGACATTGTGACTATGATCTATTTGACATAATTCACAGCTGTCTTTAGTACAATGGATCTTCATTCAAGCAAGGTTTGAATCTTCTGATAATAGCATAAATGTAAAAAACATTGCTTACAGAGTATGTATGTGTATATATATGTGTGTTTTCTTCATTAACCTTATTGTAGATACCAGTGTAATTAGTCTTCATTTACAAAAAATGACTGGTAAAGAAACATTTCTCCATTTCTTGCAAAAAAAATTATTTTTTATTCTTATCATTTTGAAAAAAAAATTGCTATATAGAATTTTATACACTTTCATTAACATAAGATTAAGAAATGCTGTATTAAATTGTGCAGTAACTTTATAGTTTATTAATTTAGAATTTCATTATCCCTTATTGTAGTCACTGATTATTCAATGTTCAAGGTTTTTTTTCTTGGTGCAATGTTATGATGTCAGTATGTCATAAAATTGGGAAAATTAACATTTATTAAAATTGCTTAAGTAAAATATGTATAAGGATATCAATGTTTTGAAATTATCAAAATACTTTTGCAGTGTTATTTATTCTTTCCCTTATAAATTAAATAGCTTTTCAAATAATTTACTCTAACCAATCATGTCTTCATAATTTAAATTTGTGATTGGAACTTTTAAATTGGTAGTGAAAATTTAAATAGTCAAAATGTTGAATGAAGATTTCTTTTTCAGTTGGATTGGTTGAGGAACATAAATTTTTAAATAGATAAATATAATATAATATTTAAAATATTTATGCTGCTATTAAAAGTTTTTTTTATTTTATTCTAGCAACGCAACAAAGGAACTGTCAGAGGCACTCAAGGTGAGGAATGACTTCAAGTGGTAATATTAAATCAAGCATATCTGTTCCAAATCACCTGTGTAAATTCTGTTTCTGCCATTTCACAGTCCGAAGAACATAAAACAATCTGGTCATTATTTTATTCTTAAAGTACCCAAAATGTACTAGCTATATCTTTAGTAAATATAATATACATCTAAAGCACCAAATTTTATGGGTAAGAGTTATTAACTCTAGAAACGACAGTAAAATCATAGGCATTTTAATAGGAAGCTGACTTTCTTGTTCTTCAGATCAACTAATTTCTGTGTTATAATTGTGTGTAGCAAACTTAGTTGCATGTTGGGAGCCAAATTCTTTGTTTTAATTATTTTAATATGTTGCTAAATGAATCTTAATGTGTTTATAAAGTGTTATTAATAAATAGCTTTTTTTCCCCCCAATTGATGACAAAATTAGAATAATAGATGCACTTAATCTATAGATTAATTGAAATATTTTCAAAATAAAAGAAAGTTAAAAGCAGATCTTTAAATAGCATCCAATGCACTGTCACTTTATTGAAACATTATTATTGAATATTTATTTAAGTTCACATTTTATTTCAGAACTTTGACCTGAGCAGAACTAGGCATTCATCTACTTTTGTTTCGTAAGTTTATTTTCAGTTGCCATATTTACCCTTATTAAATTTGGTGGTTAACTTTAACCATAATTACCATAGTTATTGATGTAATAAGTTTTTGTGAATTTATAGCAGCTTTTACTGGTTTTAATTAGCCTTTTTTATTTTTATTATATAGCCCTGGGTAGGAAGCATAAAAATAGAATTCAATGTTACAATAAGATAAACAATTTGCATATATTTTTCTCAGTATTTGAAAACCTGAGCTAATCATTCTTTGTTAAACTTTGTTTGAAATGTAAAATTCTATGTTAAATATTTTATAAAATTAATTTTTTTTAGAAATATTTATAATTTTTAAATGTTTTTGATTTGTTATAATTAAATCTAAGTAAATTTTTGCATACAATTAACACTGTCGATTTTAAAATATGTAGCAAATTATATGTAAAATCGTAAAGAAATATTTTAACTGGAGGTATTTAGTAGCTAATGGTAATCAGAAAAATTTATAGTTCAGTGTTTAAAAGTTTGGAGAACTTTCTAGTTGTAACAATCTAGTATGAACATTTTCAACCATATTGTTACAATCTTCTAAAAGAATAAAATGTCTGTCTTAAAGTAAAAGAGAAAGTTTTTAGTAGAAAAAAAGCTTTATAAATATACAATATTTTAAAGTAAGTTTAAAATATTGTATGTAAAGTGTACTGAAATTAGATATTACTCTACAAGCCAACTACATTTATAAGTTGTATAACTTTTATATGTATAAAATGAATTGAATAATATAAAATAATTAAATTTTGGTTAGTTGTCATTTAAAATAAATGTGAATGCTGATCTATATCATTTAGTATAAAAATATTGAAATATAATAGAATATATATTTTTACAAAGGGTATTTGTATTTTCATGATTATTTTTTGTTTGCTCAGCTGTTTTATTTTTAGCAGTTATAAATCATTTAAAGAAACTTCTTATTATAGTTATTGAATTTTTTTTTTTTTTTTCATGTGATAAATATTGTTTAAACAATAACGTGCATAACATTTTGTTACAAATGTTTTCATTTATTATTCCAATTGATCTTTTCATTACCACCTGGACAAAGAAAATTACGAAATAAATGAAAAAAAAAATTTTTTTCATTGCAGCTAATGAAATACATTAATATTTTTATTTGTTATGATGGAAAGGAAGTATTTTTGTCAACATAGAAATTTTTTTGTTTCTTTTTTAAAGTGTGTATATTTTATTTTATCTCATTGTTAATTTTTTCAAATATTTATTTTTGCATGGTATATTTTATTTTTGTTTTTATTTTAAGTTTATTTTACATTTATTTTAAAAGGCAAAGATTACAAAGATCCGCCCACTACTAGTATGTGCAGCCTAAAAAGAAGCTAACTATGTGTTTACAAAACTGGGTAAATATGGTACCTGGATACACAGATATGAAAGAATGTAGTACAAAGTCGAATTGTGAATTGTTTAAATAAGTTAACTAAGGAATTTATGTTCTTCAAACATTAAGAGTTTTTATTTTTATATAGTAATATATTTCAATTGCTAATTTATCATTATTTATTAAAATGTATTGTATTTGTAAATTTTTCATCATGAACTTTAATTATAAAGTGACTGCATTCCAGTTTCGTTTTCACTCATTTTTAGTATTATGTATTTAATTGTTTTATTGTTGGTATGAACTTTTACAAAAATATTTTTGTTTTATTTATTGAGAGAACTTGTGTAAAAGTTATTAAGAAAATTAAACAATCAATTTAGTTGAAATGTAGTTATCATTTATGCTGGAATGATTTACTGACACTAATTTATTATTTTGTATAATGGTGATATTTAGTTATATGTATAAGTATATTTTTCTTTTATGTAAATAAATTGAATTACTATAGATGTTACTTGAAAATGTCTTGACACTAAATTTAGTCTAGTCATTTTGAAAAATAGAATTGCTTTATTTTTAACCTGTTATAAAATGAAACAAATCACCAAAGACATTTTTGCTGTTAAATCCTATTTTGTTTTTAATCTCTTAACATGTGTATGTATATACATATAATATATACAGTGTTTTAAACAATAGCTTTTCACGCTAGATAGCATGTAGTGCATTGAAATTTAATTATTTGATCGTAGAGTGAGCATTAAAATTTGTTTAAATTTTTAGTAATGTGATAGATTTTTCTGTTACATTTGGAGGCAACTAAAAAGTCAAAATTTTGTTTACATTCTAGATTTTATTTTATGCTGTGTCATTTGTCTGTTGAATTTTTGCATGGTTATTCAGTTTAAAAAGCAAGTGTAATTGTTAGTTTTTATCATTAAATATAATCTTTATATATAGAATGCGATCTGCACAAATCAGTTGTTAGCAACAAAAAATTCCTCAAAATGTAGATAACATAAATGTAATTAAATGCTGCTTTGTCATTAAGGAATCTATATTTTTTGACGAAAATGATAGCCTTGCTAGGTTTTAAATTCATATAATATTTTTAAATTATGAAAATTGTAATTGCTTGTAACAAAGAAATCAGCAGTGCTTAGCAAAAAAAGTATTATTTAAAAAACATTTTTATGGATGAAAATTGTTATAAAATTAATTTTGCTAGTATGGGTATTCAGTAAAAATGTCTCTCCATAGAGCAAACCATTAAAAAGTAGTTATTTGTTAATTAGAATTGTGTGTATAACAGGAGTATAGGACAATTCAAGAAATCAAAAACTTTGACAATGAATTAGTAATTTTAACTCAAATAATTGTATTTAGCCAGTGAATTACCTAGTTGAATTAATTTATTTCAAATATATGTTGTTTTTCTCTTATTTAGTTGAAGTATGTACTGTTTGCTTTGTTTCTGTGTACTGTGATAAATTGAAAAAAAAATAACTATTATTGTTTATAGTTTTCCTTCTACGGTTTCTCTCATTTACCTCATACTTTTCTTTATAAAAGGTTTTATTTATGTAATTATGACACTTTATTTTTTCTTTATATATAATTTTTTTAACTTTGATATGCATGAGTTAGATCTGTGTGATATAAAATCTTGTAGTCATGTAAGTTATAATAAAACAGTTATAGCTGTTAATGTTTGCATTGCGTTTAAATTTTGGAGTGTTCAAGGCATAAGCAGACCAAATTTCCCAATCACAGTAGAAAAAATCTATAGGAAGATTTTTCTTAATGGAATCTAAATAATTCTCTTTTTATTTTGTTTTCATTATAGATTCTTGATTTTAAAAAAAGGTTAGATTTAATATGGAGTATAATGTAACCTGCTACAATGTTAAAATTTGGTCTACTCTTGTTATTAAACATTCTTAAACCTGGCCTATAAATAACTATACTTTAAGGTGCGAATACCATGTTTATGTAAAAGTTGTGTATGTTTTTGGTCTTTATTTAAAATATACTGTGCCTATTAATTATAATTACTAATTTAAAGTGTTATTTATTATATTTAAACACCATTACTTATTTTAAGTAGTTTTGCTTATATTTTACGAAAAAAATAAGTATACAATATATCTTAATGGAAACATAACACTTTCATTGTTTGAAGTTATAACATTTGTGAAAATAGCTTTGAGATTATATATTTATTCAAAGAATTCTGTTAATTGTTTGCCTATAAGTTGCATAATAGAATGATTATCTCATTTTGATTATACAAGTATATATATATTTACATGAAGTTATGGAATGTCTCAGAATTATTTTGTTATTTGAAAATTAGAATTCTATGACTAATGTGATCTGTATTTTTGTTTATAGTAAGTGTCTAAGTGTAAATTATGTTACATCGCAGATTAAGATTTTTAAATAGTTGGATGTCAGAGTTGTATACAATTAGTATAACATGCATAAGTTGCTGACAGCAGCTTATTACACAATCTTATATAGTGCAAATAAAAGTTATCTTTTTAATATGAATGTTGTGTGCTATTATAACGAAGTTAAAAGAAATATATTTATAAAAATTTTATTGTAGAATATATATTTTAATTTTTATTTAATTTTAAATCTATATACTTGTTATTGCTAACTTAACATAATTTACTCTATTAGATATTTTTTCGCCATAAAATTTTATCTTTCTGAGATGCTAAATGAAAATATTTCTTCAGTAATTTCAATAATTATTAATTAGAATATGCTTCTGTTTATTGAATATACTACATTTGTTTAGTTTTAACAATATTTTCCTAGTCGATATTTTACTTAGAAAAGTAAAATTGATCATAAAACTGTTACTGAGTTATCACTTTTTTTTTTTTTTTAAATGAATTTTATCCTAATTTATTTTGTGCTGTATACTTAAGAAACATTAAAATGTTTTTAATATAATTTAATAGTTATTTTCAACTCCAGTTCTGCTATTTATGATTTTCAGATTTTAAAATTTTATTTGTTGTACCAATGCATTCCTCTGAAATACCGGTATATTCATCTGAAGAAAGGCAAATTTCATTTACAGACTTTCATTCTTCATTGTGATAAAATATTTTTAATATTAATTTTTAGTACTTGAAAGTCTGAGTAATATTTGTCTGATTATATTATTACTCAGTTTTCTTATATTGTTATGTAATATACTTTGTATATTTCATGGAATTTTCTTTGAAGTCAATGATTTTTGAATTAAATGTATAAATAAATAAAAGTCTACATATGTTGAATCAGTTGTATTACTTACCTATTAAGGCCACTAACGAACATATCAATTACTATAGATTGGATTGTCTATAATTTCCACCAATATTTTGTTCTCACTACATATTTAAGGGAATTAATCAAATACTAGGAATTAATAAATTAATTAAATTAAAATTTAAATAAATGTATTTTGGACATTTCATATTTATTATTTAAAACAATTAGTTTGGAACTAGTATATTTTTATATTAAAATCTTATTGTTATCTAAACTAATTTTATTTCATTAAATTCGTTTCTGGGGTAAACGATGGAAGCAATATTGAAATTTTCTTAATAATTATTAGTGTCATATATTAGATTTTATTGCATACAAAAATAGATTCTACTGTAATTTAAATTTTTTTTTTTTTTTATTTATTATTTTTATGAAACAATGCATTTTGTTGAACAGTAATACAACTAATTGTACCATTATTCAATAGTAACTGTTAACAATAGCAGATGGTTTGTTTTTCTGTATGCATGTCTGTCAGGATGAGCACTCAAGAGTTTTCCTGGCTTCTTCTCATGCAACATGTGAATATGGCCCATATCTAAGAAACATTTTCTTAAAAGAATAGATTTGAAAGTGGACTTAATGCTTTACAATAGCATTAAGTTTTCTACTATGAGTGTAAAAGCTTCCATGATTATTTTGATAATGTTGGAAATAAACATTTTACAAAACTTAATTTTGCAAAATTGGATCCAATCAAGTGATAAATTAACTCTTGTGCTCAAAAAGTGTTGAACAGTAACCAAATTAATTAATCAATAGCTTCGTGAAAACTTTGGAAATAGAATGTTTTGTGAGTCTTAAATGTATACATTTTACCTAGTAAAATATTCGTTTGTGTCTTTCAGTAAATTGTATTTCAAATTTTAAGAAAGTGTGTTAATTTTTAATTACATAATTTGACCATAGTGTAAAAATACCATACTTTCGACTTTTTTAAAATCTTCAGTTCATGGCCAAAATTGCGTTTTTATATTAAATCTTATTCTACATAAATTTAAATAGAATCTTACCTAATCATTTGAAGTATATTTTGTGTTATTAAAGCTCTATATGTAACACATGCAGGGCTCGGAGTTGTCCTGAAATTCCTGATTTTTTAAAAAACGTCCTGAAATATCCTTATTTTTCAAAATAAATCCTGGAATTCCTTAATTTTTTATTACATTCCTTTGAAAGTTTAATTTCAATTAATAATTTTTTATTTTTCAGTTGTAAATTTTTCTTTCAGTGGAATATATTTTTGCTTTCGACTGTAGTAGTGAATACATCGACTGTAGTAGTGAATAACAAATCATGGCTTCCCAAAACGACATCAGAGAAAACCATTAAAGCTGAAATCATTTTAGTTTTGGTGGCAATAAAAAACAATTATTCTTTTTCATCTTTGAATGATTTAGCTAACATTTACGGAGAAATTTTTGATGATTCCTCCATAGAAAAAAATCTCAAATTATCTGACAAAAAAGTCAGGTATATGATTAATTTTGGATTAGGTCGGTATTTCAAAACTCTTGTTTCGGGATATCGGCACTTCATATATTGTTTTACTTTTCGATGAAACTACTACAAAAAAAAAAAAAATAAATAAATAAATAAGAAAACAGTTGGATATTTACATCTCATATTGGTCTGATAAACAATGTATAAAATGTCATTTGTTACCTCGAATCACATTTTTTAGGGCATGCTGAAGCCAATAAAATTGTAAAAATTTTATTAAGTTTTATTCAAAATAATGGTTTGAATTTAGAAAAATTAATGCAGTTGTCAATGGATTCAGCTGATGGACCAAGAGTTAATTCAGCTGTTTTAAACCAAATAAATAGTGAACTGAGTAAGCAAAGTTTACCAGTACTAATTGATTTGGGTACATGTTGCTTACACATAATCCATGGAGCTCTGCGTAAGGGTATTGATAAAATTGATTGTAATATTAATGGATTTGCTATAGATATTCATCAATTTTTTAAGCTATCTCCTGCAAGAAGGGAAGATTATCATTCCTTACTGTTAGAAATACTGGAAGAAACTTTAGCTAGACATAGTTTTCTTCGTCATGTTGAGAGCCGTTGGTTAACTTTTGGCTCAGTTTGTGAGAGAATTGTTGAGTAATATGATGTAAAGGAATATTTCATTGTTAAAGCACCTAAAGAGTCGAAATCTCCTCTTTCTGATAGACATCTTCGGATTATAAAACATTTGAAAGTCCCTAAGACTCTGGCATATCTGCATTTTGTTTCATTTTTTTGTAAAACTTTTGAACCTTATTTACTTCTAATGCAAAAAATCGAACCTTTAGTACATGTGATGTACAGTAAGTCTAATGAACTTTTTCGCAGTATTATGTTTACATTTTTAAATCCAGAACAAATCTGTGAAAAAAATGGAGTAAAGTTGCTACAAATTAATGTTGATTCAGGAAAAAATTGGTTAAATTTAAACAAGATTGAAGTAGGTCATGGTGCAAAAGCAATGCTGGAAGAACTTACTGATAAAACAACATTTCTACAAAGTATTAGAAGCTGCTACATAGCAACTTTAAAGCATTTGCTTCAAAAACTTCCTATAACAAATCCTTTACCCGAAGATCTCCAGTGTTTGTCTCCTTATAATAGAAAAAAGGAAGAGTCTAGGAGTTCATGTAGCAGATTAATTCAACATATTCCTCATGTGAATAAAACTTCTTCAGATTTTGATAAGATGAATGAAGAGTGGATTCTTTACATGTGTGAAGATGTGACTTTGATTGTGAATGATTATGATAATGATCAAAATATCTGTAAATATTGGAATATGGTTTTCAATATACAAGATGCGGGTGGTTATATAAAATATCCTCCTCTTTCTAGAGTGGTTAAAGCTTGTCTGTCATTATTGAATGTAAATTCCCAACCAGAAAGAGGGTTTTCAACTAACAAATCTGTTGTGACAAAGGAGAGAGCTTCTTTATCGGAATTAACCGTTCAAAGTTTACGGATTTGTCATGATGTTATTCGAATGCATGGCAATTCTATTTCCTCCATTCCATATACCAAAGAAATGATGCATTATATTCAGAAATCTCATGCAGAATATGCATCATATATGGAAAAATCAAAAGATGTAACACAATTAGAGAAGAAAAGAAAGGATGAGAAAGATGTAGAAGCTACTAGTGAAAAAAAGTTTAAACAATCGCACCTATTAGAAAAAATTAATGAACTTGAGGAAGAAAACAAAAATTTGCTTGATAATCAGTGTGTAGCTCAAAAACTTTTGGATAATGCAACTAAAAAAATAGCATGTGCTATCAGTGATGATAATATGAGTGATGTGAAAGTTGGACAAATGATGCTGTCTGCTGCTAATGCAGAGATTGCATCTGTGAATGATAAATTAAAAAAGTGCAGTATTAAATTATCGGAATTAAATGCTAATGCATCCAGTTCAAAATGAACATTATTCAATTATACATAAATTAACTGTTAATTTGAAGCATTTATCATGTAACTTATTAATTTTCAGAAAATGTTCAGTATAAAAAGTTTAAATTTCTGTATTATTTTTCATATTGTTGTATTAAAAATTAAAAAACTCAGAATTTATTAAATAGTTTATTCCTTTATAAAATGTGCTTTATGCATAAAACAGAAATTAATATGTAAAAGTAACATTGGTTTTCTTTAATTATTGAAATATGTCCTGATATTTCTTGAAAATAGTGTCCTGAAAAAAAAATTTCTGTACTCCTACCCCTGCACATGTTTCTCATTCCTTTTGAGCATAACTGTCAGCCAAATGATTAGCATTCTAGATTTCGGTTCAACAGTTTATGGGCTCAAATCCTACCTGGTACGTGGATGTAGTGATTCAGAATTCACTGTAAACTGTTGGTCCTAGTTTTAATTATCTCTCGTGTGCAAAAAATTGCGATTGAATGACATACATCAGCCCGTCTTCATAAATAAGAGGTTTGTCTGCAAAATTTATTTCTCAAATATATTCAATGTTTTGTTAGACTATTTAGGACACTTGTCATTAAAACGTTATTATATATTTGCTAAAACAATTTTGAACTATTTTAAGATGTTTTCATTATAATGAAAAGTGTGAAGTGTCAATCGTTTTTGTAAAGGAAGCAGTACTGGTTGTATTAAAATAGAACATTCCAAAAAATATTTTGTGTACATCTAAGTTCAAAACAGAAAAATTTCAGTTTTTAAGAAGAAATTTTCGTTGAAATTGAAATATATTTACTAGCCGCTAATACATTTTAAAAAGTTTTAGCTCTTTCGTTTTGGAAATTGACTTCCAGCTGTGATGATCGAGAATGTACTTTAATAAGAAAACAGTATTTTTGGTCAATTAAACGTATAGACCAGGGATGGCCAAACTTTTGGGATCCGTGGTCTAATCCACATTTAAAATATCGAAGGAGGTCTACCAATGGCAGAAATAACATGTTTTTATATTTATTTTCGGTAACATAAAAAATGGTATAAAAAAAAAGTATTTACCAAATAGAAATTTACTGACAAAAATACTCAAAGTATTCATATACATAAAAATTGTCCATCCAATTCACTTTGTTTAGATGAAATTTGACACTGTATATCTGCGACAAGTTGTTTATCATATTCTGGCTGATACAAGCTTATTACAATGCGTATACACGAAATTATATGTTCATCTGTTATACGCGACCGATGTTTAGTTTTTATGGCGTTCATGGTTGAAAAAGGATTCGCAAAGATACGTCGATCCAAAGTATGATTTCAAATACAAAATCAATTATTAAATACACTACTGGCCATTAAAATTGCTACACCAGGAAGAAATGCAGATAACAAAATAATATTTATTGGACAAATATATTATACTAGAAATAACAAGTGATTAAATTTTCAAAAAATTTGGCTGGATAGATCCTGAGAAATCCGTACCCAGAACAACCACCTCTGGCAGTAATAACAGCAGTTATACGCCTGGGCATTGAGTCAAACAGAAATTGGATTGCATGTACATGTACAGATGCCCATGCAGCTTCAACACGATGCCACAGTTCATCAACCGTAGTGACTGGTGTTTGGTGACGAGCCAGTCTCTCGGCAACCATTGACCAGACGTTTTCTATTAGTGAAGGATCTGGAGAACGTGCTGGCCAGGGCAACAGCCGAACATGTTCCGTATCAAGGAAAGTCAGTACAATACCGGCAACATGCGGTCGGGCATTATCCCGCTGAAACGTTAGGTTTCGCAGGGATCGATTAAAGGGTAGAGCCACGGGTCGTAGCACACCAGAAATGTAACGTGCACTGTTCAAAGCACCGTCAATGCGAACAAGAGGTAACCGAGACGTGTATCCAATGGCACTACATACCATCACGCCAGTATGACGATGACGAATGCACGCTGCCAGTGTGCGTTCACCACGATGCCGCCAAACACGGATGCGACCATCATGATGCTGTACACAGAACCTGGATTCATCTGAAAAGATGTCGTCTCGCCATTCGCGTCAAAGGAAGCCGCAGCCATGGTCTCTGAGCTGAGAGTCCATGCTGCTGCAAACGTCGTCGAACTGTTGTGCAGATACTTGTTGTCTTCCACACGACCCCGTTTCTTGACTCACGGCTCGTGACGTGGTTGCGCGATCCATTACGGCCATGCAATAATATACCTGTCTTCTCGGCTGCTAGTGATTGGTGGCCGTTGAGATCCCGCATGGCGTTCCTCATTACCGTCCTGAACCCATAGATTCCATATTCTGCTAACAGTCATTGGATCTCAACCGACGCGAACAGCAATACTGCGATAAGATAAACCGCAATCCCTGTGCGCTACAATTCGACCTTTATCAAAGTCAGAAACGTGCTGGTACGCATTTCTCCTTTTTACACGAGGCATCACAACATCTTTTAACCAGGCAACAACGTTCAAATGTAATTTGTGTATGAGGAACTGGCTGAACAATTTCCTCATTTAAACACAATGTAGATGTCGCTACTGGCGCCTGCTTTGTCTGAATGCGCTGAAAAGCTAATCATTTGCATATCACAGCACCTTCTTCCTTTCGTATAAATTTCACGCCTGTAGCATGTCGCCTTCTTGGTGTAGAAATTTTAATGGCCAGTAGTATATTTGGAAACGTTTCCTCAGAAATTAATTTCCAAAAATCAGTATCGCTAAATATGCTCTGGATTTAAGAAATATATCGCATCTTAATTTAATAATTTCTTCCACGACCGTGACTGAAGTGGTATCTATAAAATGTCCTATTTTTTCAGATACTCCATCAATGTTGACATTTTCATTAAATGGAAATATCATAAAATTGTGTATTTCTTCCAACCTAAATAAGTCAGTGAATCTTCTTTCAAATTCTTCAAACAAAACATCTAATTGTTCAGCGAAATCTTCGATGTCTTGGTTTGGATTATGGATGCACTCTTCCTCCATGTTTTTAAAGTTTCTCTATTCATGTTTTCTTAATTGAGATGCATACCTTTTTATCGTTTCTTTGAAAGTTTTAATAGCATTCATCATGTCTGTTAAAAATTTACTCTTTCCTGGTAGATTTAGGTTTAAGTCGTTAAGTTTTGCAGTGATATCGCAGAGAAAAGCTAGTTTCATGAGCCATTTCCCATCTTCCGATTCAGTAATGTGCTCTCCTTTTATTTGTAGAAAATTTCTTATTTCTGGTAACAGAATACGAAATCTTTTTAAAAAAAGCACCACGCCTTAGCCACCTCCCGTCTGTATGCAATAAGAGGTCTCCGAACTCTGATTCAGTTTCTTCCATAAGCGCCCGAAATTGTCGTCTCTGAAGACTTCTTGAACGAATTCGATTGGCGATTTTAAAAGCAATTGCATTATATCATTAGACTTTAGTGTTTTTGAACACAATAATTGTTGATGGATAATGCAATGATATCTGGTAAAACTGGAAATTTCCTCATCATTATTGCATAAGGCAATAAAACCAGTTCGATTCCCGACCATTGCTGGAGCTCCATCTGTTGTAATAGAGACCAATTTATATATTGGAAACCCTGTTTTATCAATAAAGTTTTTAAATGAATTGAAGATATCTTGTCCCCTCGTTTGTTCTTTCAATGGATTTATAGTTAATAATTCTTCTTTTGAAGTCATATCTTCGAAAACCATTCTCACAAAAAGGCATTACTGTGCAATGTCACTAATATCTGCGGATTCATCAAATTGAAGTGATAGGAGCTTACAAGCTTTTAAATCGTCATTTAATAAATTTTCCAAATTATTGTTCATAGCTTCAGTCCGTCGCTTCACAGTGTTACGCGACAAAGAAATATTATTTATCGATGATATTATTTCAGATTTGTTTTTAAAATCGTGAAAAAGCACTTCTCCCGCTTTAATGAAAGCTTCTTTTATCAATTCTCCATCTTCGAATGGTTTTTTTCACTTTATCAAAACTTCTGTAAGTTTAAACGACGCCAATGTTACTGCTTTAGCTTTGATGCCTGGTTTCGTAAATACCGATTGCTGTAAATGCAAATTCGACTTTAATTCATGCACTTTAACTTTTCGACTGCCGATTGGAAAGTCTGTAGCGTATTTTAAGTGCATGGTTTTAA
>JAPDSC010144567.1:657139-671440 GCA_026290005.1 Latrodectus geometricus
ATGTATTACAGTAGAAATAATAAATTTAATAAAATACAGTATATAAAATGAAAATAAAATATCGGTATTCTATTGCGAAATATTTTTTTAAAATTCCCCTTAACTAAGAAAAAATTCATTTATTTATTTTATTAAAAAATTGTATTTCCTCAATTTTATGAAAACTATCCTTTTTCTATGTTTGTGGTATTTTAAATATACGTGCAGGATACATGATTTTACTTATCATAGCAGTAAAAATTATTAAACACAGCAAAATGCTTCGAGTTTATAATAATTTTCTCTTTAACGAAGAAGTTATCGAGTTGAGTTTTAAATATTTAAATTTTATTCAATTTTTTGTTTACAAACATGAAAAAAATGAGTGTTTTCTTGCGACTTTGGAAATAGTACGATATTTGATTACATTTATATTTTCTTTAATTATTATTTTTATTTTGCTAAATTTGTAAAACTTAAAAATGGATGCAGGAATTTTATTTTATTATTCTTGATATATTTAGAAATTTCGTTCCAAAATAGTGACGTACATGTTCTATCAAAATATGTTTACAAATTTACATCATATTTGTATTAACATTTGCTTCATGAATTTATCTAATTTACATTCAATCTTTATGTTACTTTAAATATTGCTATGAATTCATGTTAATCAAATAAAAAGATTAAATGTTGCATTTTGAATAAATGCATCTTGATAATTTTGCCATTATTTTATTTTACACATTAACTTTTATTACCAAATATTCTTTTAAAATTTAATTGATGATCAAAAACGAAAATATAGAATATATTATATGTGACGCACTAATCTGAATATAACAAAAAAAAAGTTGTTTGGTAATTTATGCACCAAACTAAAACTCAATTTATAAATTTTCTAATTATTCATATTTGTGAGATTTTTTTTTATTTTTGAGTTCTAACCCCATTGTAAATGCTTAGGATTAGCATTTTTTAAATGTCTGCGACATTTTTGTCATAGGCACGATATAAACTTAGTTGAAAGTCAAATGTGGAAATTAAACTGATATTATGAGTAATTTGCAAAAATTTTCTTATTTAATACATAAAAATGTAGTTAAAATGAATCATAAAAAATGATACAAAGTTTATGAATATATAAATATCCATAGAAAATAAAACGAGATTAGATTTGAGTTTTAAGAAATTTGTCAAAAATATAAACCGTAATAATAATTTAAGCAAATTTTAATAAATAGAGTAATTATAGTTGGAGATATGGTAGACATTTATACATATATTGTTAAAAGTTTTGTCCGAAGTATTTGAGTTATATGAAATAGCCGAGCTCCACAATCAAATGGTAATCCCTTTGTCTTTCAATTAAAGTTTTATAGATTCGATTATTCTATTGGATGTAAGTGTTTGTAGTAGTTCCAAGCTTACTAGTCCCAGTAAAATTGGCCTTTATATTCCAAAAATGACAGTTGAGCGACAAAAAAAAGTGAATTACAATTAAATGTTGTCTAAAGCTTTTCATATATATTGTTGATAAATATATGAGATAAAACGCACTATGAGAGGTTGTATATTGAGGAAAATTCATGCAAATTTATTTTTATAAAATTATTTTTAAAAACAAGAGCTTAATATATATAGTTACTTTCATGAAAGGTTTTTTGTTTGATCATATAAGAATTTCTTAATGAACTATAATTTACTAGGCATTATACAATCGATTTTTAATTTTAAACTGAGAATTAATTGTTAAGACTTGAGTTGACAACTCACGGCTTGCTGACCGCATATCATCTACCAAATTGTTTTATTTTCATCTGAAAGTTTTTGGATTATCATAAATGAAACGAAAAGGTAAGATTTGAAACTACTTATAAGTCATAACTTATTTATTGCATATTTCCTTATTTGTTTACTTTATACACAAGAAATATTTAATAGTATTCCTGTTATTACTTATTATCTGAATACTTAAATATTCACATGAGTAATATTCAGCTCCAAGGCTGGCTTGAACGTAGTGAAAAAAATTGCCAAAGCCTGTATAAAAATTAATGTGTGATCCTGTATACAGAAAAAACTCTCGATATTTAATTTAAGATGATAAAGTTTTATTCAATACTATTATGAACTTTCTCTCTAAGTCAAATATCAATATTATTACTACATCTATTATGGAAAATATCAATGGCGTACACATATATGCCTATTAATTTTTTTTACCTACTCACAAAACTAAGCCCAGTTTCAAATCACCGCTTTATTCAACAGTCGACTTCAGTCATGTTAATAAAAATTATGAGGTTATTAGGTACAATAAACGATTTCTAGTCGGTAGAAATAAACACCTGGAAAAAACAAACATAAAGAAAACATATATATGGGGACATTTCAGTCATAATTTATCCGAATTATATCTCATTCTAAAACACTGGTAGAATTAAATTTAGATGCAAAAAAAAAAAAAAAAAAAAAGGCTGTAAGTAATTCAAAAGCATTTTTCATAAGGGTTGCTAGCTGACTAAGTTAACCAGCTAAAGAAATGAACAAAAAATATCAATGCTATAAATGAATGATATCATCAATTTGAAAACTCATATAAACTTCCTTAGCTAAATTAAGATTTAGAACCGAGTGGAATTAAATTTAAATAAAAGTGGTTGGAGATAAGAGATAAAAAAAAATCAATGAGACTATTAAAGCATTATTTACAAGGATCTATCTAATTTGTGCTTATATATTCAAATTTTCTTTAATAGTTTTAAACTGTAAATATTCATTTTTTTTTTACATTTTAAAATCTACTTCTATAACAGAAGAAATAGAAAAATGTCTTTATTCATGTCAAATTAAAAAGACAGGACATAGTAATCCTATAAAATATTGTTATCCATCGGACCAATTTTAACTTGGTAAATACCATTATTGCAAATTGTCACTTAAAAAATACTTTATTATCATCAATGGATAGTTTGGATGTTTTCGAAAATTGAAGAAATCATAAAAGAGCTAAAAATAGTATTAGGTTTCTTTTGAAATTTTAGGACTGATTTTAATATATAATTATTTATGAGCATAAAACATACTCGAAATGCTTTATGCTCTTAAATAATCATATATTAAAATCAGTAATTATAGGTTATACTAGAATGGGTTTCTTCATTAAAAAATTAATCCATAAAACAAACGAAAAGTATAAAACCTTTTTTCGCTCTGACTAAAACTTGAAAAAAGTACCATTTTTGAAATAAATTGCCAGTGATGAAAATATTGAATTAATGAAACCCAGAAGATTCGCAAAGAAAGAAAACATATATACATGCAATTATTTCTCAATCCTTTTACACAATCTTACGTTTGATTTTAAAAAAAGTTTGCTTAAGCTGCAAGTGAAACGAGTTGCGAAATGAATGGAATCACGCAAATAATACCATCGTATTATGAAAACAAAGTGTGATGAGCGCATTGCAGTAAAAACAAATTTGAAATTTCTATCAATGGGTGCCTATTTATTTTATTTTTTTTATTAAATATTTTACAAATTTATCGTAAATCAAACACTAACAAGTTTATTGCAATATTTACCTATATGTGCTTTAATGACATTCACGGGATTTGTTTTATACTTTCCGACTATTCACGCTACCTTTGTTCGCCATTTTATGTTTTCAGTTTTTAAACTATAAAATCATTCTTGACAGCTAGACAATGAAAAAAAATTACCAAGATACAGAATTGAATGTCAAAACAGAGAGAAATATTCCCTTTTATATATTTCTTATTTTTAAACTTAAAAACTCCAGTCTTCAGCTTTATTTAAATATATGTTGGTTTTTCTCTATTTTTCATCACGATTTATTAATAAATTAAATTTATATGTATCGCATGCTCTTTTGCATAAATAGCAGGTTTATGACTAGTGTCATTTTAAAAATACCTGTGTAATTTATTCAGGTAATTTTTAAAATCATTTTTATGGTAAGTATCTATAACTTATGAAAAAAAAAATAAAATACAAAGTATGTGGATCATTTGCATATTTTCAACTGCCAAATATTAATAACATTTAATTTTGAATAACACATATTTATGAGTCTTGTTTAATTTTCATCCGATGAGTCATTTAGAAAATAACTGATATATTTGTGGCATTGAGTTTGAATGATCTTCTTTCATTCAATCAGGTCAGTGTTTTTTCTCCTCCCTGCGACGATTTCCACGTATTGATTCCTTTAAGATATCTAATTTTGTTATTGTCAATCGAAGTAATTTTTTTCTCTACATTTACTTGTTTCAGATGTTTATTATCATCATCAAACAGAGTAAATGTTTTGAAATTTATATAAAGTATGCTCGAAGAATGGCTGCATTAACATAAACGCTGCACATATAAATGACTCAAAATTATTGAAAATTGCACAGAAAAGATGCGTCTGATAAAACCGCCCTAAGTTGAATTGCTAGTAGAATTGGCAAAACTTCCTGTTCATATTTTAATTTATGTTATAATATATGGTATTTAAATTGAGAAAAATGCATGAACTGAAAACATTATTCAATGATAATGAACACATAGATGAAACGTAATGTGTATGACATATGTTGAAAATATACGATGCTTAAATTCATGAATGATCTTATATCTAATCATCAGTTCTATCTGCATAGAATTACTATTATATTATAAAGAATATAGTAACAATGAGCTATCAAATTAAATGAAAACATATTTTATACTTTACTTTTGCTGAAAATTGTAGATCGTGTGAAATATTCAAATTTTTACTATCCAAATTTGAGATCGAAAATTTTCCAAATTCTGAATTAAATTCGAATCAAATCTGCCTACCCTTTATATACTCTTTCTTGTATATAAAGGATAGGCAGGGTATTTTGAGGAATAATTCTTTACTCCGAGAATATAATTTCAACGCCTTGAAATTTTGATATTATTGACAAAATCTTCACGCATTTTCTTGCTTATTTTATAAATCATAGTAGTATATTTTTATTTTATTCAGTGTACATAAGTACTGCCCTGCTAAAAATGCAAATTTTAAACACGTAAAAGCCGTGACGATTCTTCCGAATATTATGATCATACAAAAATTTATGGATTTAAAATGCTTTTAATAAGTAAAATGACTAAAATAAAAGGCATTCCACAAAAAGGAATTGTAAAATTTTCAAAAATGCAAAGTTTTTATAATAGATTAACATTTTTTGTTCTTATAAGTACGCCTTGTAGTCTGTAGGTAGTACACACTTAAGGTCCTTTTTAAGTATAGCGCATTTAAGCTAATCTTTAAGAGAAATTTTATATTTTTTAACTATTAGGTAAAAAATGTATAACATTTCAATTAGGTAGATATTTGATAATTGAGGTCATGACATAAACTGTTCAAGTTCTCTACAGATTCCCCACCCAGATTCTACTAGTCCCGTCTTTTATTAAAACTTTTTAGTACATACATAAATAAATAGCGGTGCAGGCGAGCCCTAAACTGTATCTTAAGGTTAACAGATTTGGAGCACTAGCCCATCAATAAGCGCCTAGTAATTATGAGCCTTGGTCAAGTGACGAGATCACACCTGAGGTGGAATCCTCGTCTTCACATCCAAGTTATATCAACGAAAGGACTTTACACATTAATGTGGACACGTCTCCAGCCTACGAAGCTACAGCAACCAAGTGAGGGAGAATGTGGTTATCCTTCCAATCAGTGCCTATGGCAAATGAAGCTTCACTTTGTTAATCATAAAGGGATGCGTTTAGAGATACTGAAACTCTGGAGCTCGATATTTTTGGTAAGTATCCTACTCTTGCTGAAACAGGAAAGTTGATTACAGTAAAGTTTTTAAATGCTTGGCTATTTTGAAATTATTGTCCATTTTATTAATATATTTGATTGCCATGTTATTGTATTTTTGATAAAGTGTGTGTATCTGGGCTTTTTTGTCAATTTAAATGCACTTCTAATTACATCCCATTTTGTTTTATTGTAATTCAATAATAAGTTTAACGATATTTTCATCATTTACTCTCAAAAAATATCTTATATATTTATCGATAAAAATTTACTTTTTTCCAAAACTATTCTGGCTGATTAATGACCTCATTTGCAAAGAAGTATGTCTTTTCATACTGAAATAGAATTTTTCATATTCTCTGCTTTTTTTTATAACAAATGCATTCACATAAAATACTTTATATTCTCCGTAAGCATTTAAGCTTTTTTAAGTAACATTTCTCTTTGAGAAATATATTTGCTACTTATTGCAACTAATTGGAGTATACTTATTTTAGGGTTTTCCCTGATTTCTCTGATAACATTGTCTTACGTTTGTCAAAAAAACCCAAGGCCACCCAGTTCTAACAATATTCTTCATTGAACCCTTGCTAGAAAAATTTCCAAAACATTTCACCTCATTAAATGTTTAATGCTCAATAGTTTTCAAACAACATAATATGTAATTTGTTGTTTGAAAAATGTTTTTAACATTACTGTATCTTTCACAAGTTTAATTTAAATTTTACCTCAGCATTAATGAAACTAAAATTTTAAATGTTTAGCAATTACATAGATTTTATAATTATTTTTGGTAAAATAGTTATATTTCAATAAAAGGAAATTGGAGTAGAGTTTAGGTCAATAATTTTTTATATTTTGTTTGCCGATATATTTATATAATATGTGTTAAGAAGGAAATAAATATGATCCTCATTTATGTTAGTATTCAGAATCCAGTTATAATGTATACATATTTTGCTACAAGGAAATACATAACCAAAAAAATATGCGTTTTAAGTACCATAGTTATTTTTTAGTTTTCCAATGTATTTCTTACTTCAATGTAGAGTCTCCCTTTACGTTAACTTTTTCACGACGGTTGAGGACGAAGCGGAAGAGGTAGGATACAGGACGGGAATTTTTCACCGTTTTGCCTAATTAAAAAAAAAAATCATAAATAATTAAGCTTAAGTTCTAATGTCCTAATTTTTCGTATTGTGTTAGATTATTACATAATTTTAATATGTAATAATCTAAAACTGTGACAAACATTAAAATTAGAATGTTACATTAGGCATCAAGAAATGTGTCAACATTATTTAATGCTGTCAACATAATCTTATGAGATTCTAAATAATGTCAATATTAATCCAGACATCATTTTTTTTTTTGCTCTTACATTTCTAAAGTAATAAATACGATGCTATTCAAAACAATAGGTTCGTAGTTGAAGAGTTAATTAATATTCAATAATAAAGACAAATATCTTAAGGCAAATTCATTATGATATTCATGTATTTATGATCTAATTAGTAAAATAAATTATTAATAAGATTTAATAATATATATGTTATTATAAATATTATTATTATTATTATTATTATTATTATTATTATTATAAATATATAATAAAAAATAAAAAATAAATATTATAATTATAAATATTATTATAAAATAAATTATAATTAAATTATAATAAATTAATTCGTAACTATGTAATACCCGCGTGTCATTGGTGTGGTATATTCGTTTCAGAAATAAATTATTGAATATAAGTTAGGAACATAATGAAATATAAAATATTGAATCCTAAAACCACTGTTCATCATCTTTTTGAGCCAATTAATTATTGATTTTTTTCATTATGCATTCACATTCCATCAATAATCGAAAGTTTTATTAATGAATTGATTAATGAATTGCTATACGCCAAATATGACTTGATTTGGTTTTAGCGTGAAAATCTGATTATGATTTTTCATTATATTGAGTAATTATCTAAATTGCACTTTTGTCAGTAATAGATAAATATTTAAATACTTTAGTCCAAATACTAAAAAATGAAAATGTTTGTAAATTTTTTTGATTTTTAATTTAAAGGAGAGAATAAGTAATTTATTTTGTATCTAAACCTCATTTCATAGATTTCCTTTTAGGATATTCAATGAAATGTATCGGTTAACATCTCTCTTTCAGTGTCATGGAATGTGTTAGTTTCATGGGCAAGGTAATTTTCCTTTAATACTGATTGTTGTTTTACTTGGAAGGAATACTCTTCTGACATAGCATTATAGTCTGCAGAGAAACTCGTCTCAAGGCTATTGTGTCTTGAAAAGTATGTACAAACAAAGGAGTTTCACCATGAAATGGAGGTTTCTTTTCTAGGCAGTCAATGCTCTCAACTTGTAACAGTAAAGAGTTTTACTTTGATTCAAATGCAAACTTAAATTAATGATATTTCTTTAATTACTCGCTTAAGATACTTCCTTTAAATAATTAACTCAACTGTGTGAATCGCAAATTGGATCATCTATGACACACCAAGGACAATGTGAGTAATCTACTGTATAACTAACAGTCAAATTAAAATCAAATGTATCAAATTTATTTCCGTGAAAAGTCATGCGGGAAAGATATTAATTAAAGGTTATACATTGTGTTCAGATTGTAAATAGACAACAAAAATATCTCCAAAAACATTAGTTTGTTATTAATCCTATTTGTTATTAATTTCGTTTATATGACCCTGCGTAGTAGACGACTTAACGGCTAAGGCTATTATAAGGTGTTTCCATACTCAACCCGTTATTGCCTTCCGAAAGGACTTTTTTGTGTTCGTATTTAAGTGTTGCAATAAATGAAAGCCAGAAAACTTTCAAGCACTTACTCAGATAAATATACACACAGAAATCAGAAGCGTAACATCTGTCCTGCTTTTTCAACAGTATCTGGGATCCAACTATTTATTTTTTGCTTTGATGAGCGTTATCTTACTTCTAAGCAGTGGGGAGCCCTAATTCCGTTGCTTCAATATTTTTCTTAAAGAATATTCTTATCTAAACAAATGCCAAAAATTGAAGACATAAAACGACTTTAATTACTTTTTTTAATACTCAGTAAAATCAGAAAATGAACAGTAATTTTTATTTTAATGATTGCATTGCAAATTAGAGAAATCTTTACATTCTTAAAGAATGAAACTTTTATTTTAGTAAACACACAACTATTACATATTAGCATCAAATTTATTTGGAATAGTATTTACTTTGTTATTAGTTTTGTTCAAGGGATGGGTAAGCTTGATAGTATAGGGACAATAAACAAACAAATTAGAAGTCTTATTCTCAATATAACGTGTTTGTTGTTTCTTCGAGAAATTCGTTTTCTTAGTAATCATTTACCACATTTATCAGAAAGAGAATTGAATTATAGCTTTCACTTCTAAAATCACCAGAAACACTTTTTGTAACTGATGTGGAACGAATTCAAGGTCAACAACAGAAGTTTTATCTAATTAAGATTTCCATACAATCCTAATATGTACTGTGAATCGCTTCCATACCTATTTATTGCAGTTCCACTCGAGTGATTTAACCGTTGCGTAGTATTTTATATAAAAAAAGATAAGTTGTCTGATTTTTATTTAAAAAATAACTTATTTAATGATCTTTTTTATTTACTTGTGTTAATTAAAGAAAAAATAATGCTAAATTACAAAAAAAGTTTTTTCAGAATAATCATTAAATGTAAATATTTTTCTTCGGTAATTAAATTATGAGCAAGAGAAATTTCATTATTCTAAGATGTAAAGAAGAATGCTTCAATTTTTATTCAAAATTAACATTCTAGACACAAACACACATTATAAAATTGTAGTTCCATTTAGTAAAAATTTAGAACATGAAACCGATATTCTTCAAGTATTTTTATTACATTTGAATTAGTATTTTTCACACAAGCAATAGATATTTATACTGCAGATGGAAAAAAGCAGTACAAAGAATTAATGCTGATGATAAAAAAAAACTATAAAGGGCTTATAAATTCAAAAATATTTATGCCATTGTTGAATTCAAATAATATGCAAAATAAAAGTACTAAAATTGCCATAGAAACTTTATTAGCAAATTATAGTCATTGATATTAATAATGTTAATTACTTATACATAGTAGTATGTTAGTGAAGCTATGTAAAATATCATTATAAAAGTATAAAAATTATAAAATAGAAGGAATTGTTGTATTTATTACTTAAGTAAAGTTATAAAGTTTTTAATATTAGAGTAAAGCTATTACAATAACTCTAAAGCATGCAGTACATACTTTGTCAAATTCATAAAAAGTATTTAAATTTCCAGACATAAAATGGATTGACAATGTGCACTTTATAAATCAAGAATTTTTGAAAATATTGTATCAAACAAAAGAAAATCCTGAGTTCTCCCTTCAAAAACCAAATAAATTTTGTGTCTATAAATGATTTGAAAGAATAGCGTAATATCTATTAAATTTTACTACAATTTTTACGTCCTTTTATGTTTTATTTCCAATATTGAAAATCTCTGTATATATAATTTCACCTATAAAAACAAATATTATTGCATGTAGTTGAATTAGCCTAGTGCTTGTATAATATGCTCAATTATCTGAATCAAACCGATTAAGATTTATGTATCTATGTAGGAACAGTATTTGATCAAGATTTTTAGGATGTTTGGAAAATAAATTCCAATTAATTTACTCGAGTTCGATTCTTCATCATGCCATTATTTCGCTTACTTTATGGGGTTTAGGTTAGGTTAGTTTGCGACTCAATGGTCATTTTTTGAGCACAAGGACTAATTAGACTGAGACTTACCATTAAAGGAGGATTCCAAATCATTACAGACATCCATACCCAAGGTGGGATTCAAACACGACAGAATAATGACTACGGTTCAAACATTTTTGTTAATATCAAATAGCAGGAAAATTGATTATGATGCCTTTGAGTCCCGTTGTTTGCCTAAAGAGACAAAAGTGAGAACAACTTACCTGTGGATGTGCCATCGTAACCTCGAAGGAGGATGACTTTTCGAAATTTAGAAGAAGGAACGAACTTTGTCTACTATTCCAAAGGGTATATCTTCACTTAAAAAAAAAAAAAAAAAAAAGAAAAAAAATCAAACACTACGACCCGACTATTTTACATTTCCTTGCCACCTTTAGCTACCATAATGGATCTTCGGCAAGGCTGCTATAGAACTTACTACCTTTTTGTTGCGAAAATATTGCTGTATCTAACTAGACGACCACTGCTACTCACTAATCAAGTTGCTATGTAAAAACAAGAGACCAAATCCAAAGACACTCCATACAATCCCTCTAGGTGATGAGCCAGTATGCAGATGACGAAAGCACGTAGATATATGCGTTCTCCACGATGCCGTTAAGCATGGATGCAATTATCATGATGTCGGCAACAGATTCAATATTAATCTGAAGGCATGATTTTTCGCCGTTCCTGCATCCATATTCGGAGTTAGTTACATTATTGAAGACGCTCTTGTCTTTAAATAGGGTCAATAGATTACCGAAGCCATGATCAAGCTAACACTCCATGTCCAAAATTTTTCAAATTATTCACACTGATGCTTGTTTTAAAAACAACTCAGGATTTGTGACATGGAACGCTTCATTTAGAACATACTGGTAACATGTCTTTCTTCTTCTCTAGAAATAATAACTGGCTGCTGCATTCCTGTGACCATTATGAATCCATGGATTACATATTATACAAATAATTATGAAGAAGCAATCAACGTGAAAAGTAGTACTGAAATATCACAAATCCTGGTCACGGCAAACTACCATTCGAATCTATAAAGTAAAAAAGAGTTGTATGCTAATATAAGCATTTCCCTTTTCTCTTTCTTACACGAAGCATGAAAATAACTTTTTAACAGCTAGCAATGTACAGATATTGTTTGTATATAAAATATTTACTGCATGCTTTTTTCATTTAAACACATTTTAAGCATCATACCATTTCCTGTTTTACATGAATGGGCTGAAAAATTAATAACTCGTACATCACAGGATCTTCTTATCGTGCATATTTCATAGACACAGTATGTGGACTTCTTGTTGTAGCAATCTATGATCAACAGTACAAATTAGAAAAATGACAAAATCAAGAAGAGTTGAGTGCATTTTCTTTGATTCATTGATTGTTTGCTATCAATGAATCAAAGAAAATGCACTCGACTCTCATTGATTTACTTGATTTTGCTTATATTATATATTTTGCATATATATCTTGATTTTGCTTATAGTGAGTGGTAAGGCGTTTGTATTTTAAGAATTAGCAGAAAAGAATCTGTAATTTCTTAAGACGATCTATTTACATTCAGTAATTTTGAAAGCAGTTATTTAGATTATTATAAACTTTAATACAACAATATATATTTGTATTATTCCTTGTGTATATATATATATATATATATATATATATATGATTTAAACTAATAGAATAACACTTATTAATATAAACTAAATAATAATACTAAATTCAGCGAAATATCGTTTCATGTAGTTATAAGATATGTTCAAGAAATTTTGCAGAATATTGCTCTCGTTTGTATGTATTATGTGCGAGGAATACTAAGGAATAAGATTAAAAAGTTCTGAAATTTTAAATGTGGCTACTAATATTTCCATTGACACTCTATTTTTATTAAACCATAACTAAAAATGGTTTGTCTGAAAAAAATCCTGTAGAAAATTTCTGTGCATGCAATGTGTATTATGAATAAATTGCTTGCGTTATTTATTAGAAATTAAGAAAAGATTAACTCTCAAAAAGGTTGTTCACCTTTTATGTATATGTTACATTGTTTATCGTAAATAAACAAAATATCTTGATGGTTTATTATTTCATGCATACAAAACGCACGTGTATCATCTGACCTCAGGTAAATTAGCTTAGATATCGACTAACATGTTAACCGGTTCTTAAAAGTTCTACACTTATATTTCCCTTAGAGGACCTTGCCGTAAGCTTTAAGATGACTAAAACAGAGAAAAAATGAACTTGATACATTTTTCTAGAAATACTAACACCATTAATTTAATTGTTGTTTGGTTGCAAATCTATTGAATTTTTTTTAAAAAATTATTTAGATTTTAATATTAAAGTATTAATTTTTGTTCATCATAACCTTTTCAAATTATTATTGAATTTTTATTATTATAATTTTATTAAAATATAATTTAATAATAATTTTCTTAAATTATCATTATTTTATACGTATTGACTAATTATTTAATTTTATTAAAATATTATATCTTATTGAATTTGGTATTATGATGTACATCAAATTTTTGGTTGATGTATATAAAGAACAATTGTATAATAAAGAACAATGTATAAATACTATCATTAACTGTATATTCACGAATGTTTTATATTTTTAAAAAACAGCAAATGTAGGATCATTTCTATTATTTTTTTAAATCGAAATTTACGTTTAACTTGTTGAAGGAAAATTTTAGATACACAGCTTTTCTATTAACATTGTGTTCCAACATATTAAATTAAAATTAATATTTAGGATGGTCCCGTATAAAGTTTTATGTAAAAGTATAATATAATTTAAATATAATTTTACTAATTTTAACATATCAGCATAATATAATATAAAATTTTATGGCTATCAATACTAACAAATATTTTAAAGTAAACATTAATTTAAGCATAAGAGAAAATATTTCACACAATTTTTTCATTAAATAATGAGCGTATGCGAGTAATATTTATCACAAAACATTTGCACGAAAAATTATATAAAATAATTTGTATGTATATATATTGTGTGTTTTACATAAATTTTACTCTTTATATAGCATATAATCTGCTGAAATTTCAGTTTTTGAAATAATGTTGCTTTTAATTCTTAATTTTAGTTTATAATATTCATTTTAAAAAGTAAATAATTATGTTATAAATAAGCCAGAATGAAAACTTTCCTGTTATATTAGTTTGGGGAAAAAGTTATCCATTATTTTTTCGGTAGACGTATGAAGTGATCGCTATCTCGTGAGGTATCTATCAAACAATTTAAAATTTATGCTCATTGGAAAGGTGACATTTGACACTAAAATATTCTCTTGCGGTTTTTTGTTTGATTTATTCAGTTATGAGTACAAGGTTTTAAAAATAGAAGACAACAAACAGAAAATTCGATACATTTTAGTTTTTTTTTTTTTTTTTATAATGGCGAAAATGCTAACCAGGTGGCTAAAATTGTAAAAGGTGTTTATCGTCCTATGTATGACTGTAACAACCAGTTACGCACAATTTTGGTTTCGTCGATTCCGTTTGGGTATTTAGATGATAAAGATGCACCTCGCATGGATACAACATCGTCGAGAATGTCTATAAAATATCAAAAATTATCAAACTTGACAACATGTCAGCAGTCGTAGCTTCGCACAAGACCTAAAAATCTACATGAAAACTGTTTTAAGCCTTTTTACAAAGCGAATC
>JAPDSC010144567.1:672963-691121 GCA_026290005.1 Latrodectus geometricus
ATATATATATATATATATATATATATATATATATATATATATAATTTAAAAAATTGATGTCTTTTACGAGGCATAGGATAAAAAACTTAAGGATGAAAAATAATTTACACAATTAAATCTGCATTCTCTCTATTTTCCCTTCATGTAGCTCTAGCAGGTGGTAATACGGTTGCTCGTGATGTGCGTATGCTAATGATTTGCACTTATCATTGCCACTAACGTAGAATGTAAATTTCACAAAAATTAAGCTTCCTTCAACTTTTGGTAGCCAGTAGTGTATTTTACATTCAACAAATATGTCCCTTAATGCCTTGTTTAATTATTTTATATCCACATTCTACATACATCACAACATTTTATTGTATATTATATTTAAATGAATTGTCTTGTTCCATTGTATAGCTACTAATATAATGACACGTAAGAGAGAATAACATATTTATGCTTTATTTCAATAACTTATTTAATTAATTTTTATTATTTAAATTTTGCTCGAGTGAGGTATGTGGACAGAACAGTTTAAATTGAAAAAGTATTAAAAGCATAAAGAAAGCAGCTGAAGCCAAAGAATCTGAATGTATTACTGATCAAAAAATTTCTAATAATCTATGGTTCAAAAAAAAAAAAATTTTAAAGGAGGAAGTATTCTTAAAGTATGCAACTTATAATATTTTTAATTTCTTTAATATTTGCATACTTTTGATATTTATGTACAAAGTTAAGAAATACGGTATGGTACACATTTACTCAAACGGTTTTTAATGGTAATTACAAACAAGCTGTTAAAGGAAGTTCAGAGCCAAAACGCAATTCATTTTGATTCTTCCAGTCATTTTATCAAGATAGTTTTCATTATCTTTATTCTCATGCACTCTTTTAGAGATAACACTTAACCTTCATTAAGTGCTTGTTTTGTTGGCAAATTCTTTTCCAGCTAATTAGCATGTATTGTAGCGAATGAATGATATGATACTTATTCAATTGATTGTTGAACAGTTTAAATGGTCGCGTATTCTGAAAAAATTAATAACCACTGTCACATAGGAGGTAACCTTTATTAATAAGGACGGTATTATATTTCTTGGAATTTTATGTGTTTTCGTGCTATTATTTAATGCAATAAAAGTTTATTTCCTCGTGAAACATTTAGAGAAATGATAACTTGAATATGTTTAGAAAAATTAATAAGCAAAACAAAAAGCTAATATAATAGTTATTCAATTGACTGTTAAACTGTTTAATGATCGAATTCTGAAGAAGTTAATAACCACTGTCACATAGAAGAAAACTTTTATTCATTAAGGACCGTGTTTTCTTTCTAAGAATTTTAAATGTTTTCTTACTATTATTTAATGTAAGAAACGTTTATTTCCTTATAAAACATTAAGAGAAATGATAATTTCATTCATACAAGAAAACTAATGAACAAAATATAAGAAAGAAATATGAAAACTTTGGAGAATTCTAGTTTTTTGTCATTATGTAAAGCTGCAATTCTGAAATTTTCTTTTTATTTTAATCCATATTTCACATAAATTATGACAAATGAATTTATTGATATTTTGCATTAATTATCAAAATAAAACTATTTTAGCATTTAAATTAAATGTGAATATTAACTTATCTTCAATGCATTGCAATACATTGTATGCGCAATAATATATTCAAATATATATTTTTAAAAAAAAATCCTGTATAGTATTCCTATAGTCATGCCTTATTTTATCAACTGGAGTAAATTTTACAGCTATTATAAGAATGATCTTTAATAATTTTCTAGCTAAGTATACTTAATTTAATATACTTAATTTAATTTATTTTCAAATATATTATTGGATTGAAAACCTGAGCTATCAGAAAAGTTAAATCTTTCGTGGTAAATGTTTTAATTTCAAGATATTTGACAATGCATGTTCATTCGAGCCGATTACTAGCTTAAAATAAAATAAATTGTTTTATTATTGCTTCTTTTCCAAATTTAACCACAACGTTTAATAACTTTTAATAATAATTTAACCACAACAAAAAATACCACAACGTTTTCTTTATTAAATATTGTAACTACAGTATTTAATAAGGTAAATTCAGAATGTTAAATAAGTGTACCGAAAAGAGATAAATAAAAATGTAACAACTTTTTAGTAAACTTATTTTACTTTTTGAATACTTTATTGGTTTATAATTTGGGGTAATATAAAAATTAAACTATCTTTTTTTCATAATAAATAATTCTTAGCACTACTGGACATGTTTGTGGCTTGAAAAAAAATATTATATGGTTTGGCACACTTATTATTGCTGATAACATATCTAGTGGATGAACTATAAATTAGCCTACGTCACTATACCAGGGGCATCATTTCGTCTGGGGGGGCTTGAAAAGCACGAAAATATTTCCAGAGAGAGACAGTAAGCTGAGCAATTAAAACGCGGGACGACTTTGCCTTTGATAGCCACAAGACTACTGCTCCTTCCCCCATAACTTATTAACTTCATTTTCATGTTAATATGTGTGATAAAGACGAATAATTGCAAATATCTTTTCATCATATATTTTTAATATTGAGTGTTAAATTAATCCAGATCTAGAATTAATTAATTAAATTACGCCATGGCCATTTCCCATTCCACATACATTTGTATAATAAATTCCTTTCTTTAAAATTTAAAAAATAATTTTCTTACCTTAGTACAAGCTGTTAAGCTAGGTTTTCATAATAATAATATATATGTGTGTGTTCTATTAATTTAATTACTATTCTAAAATATATTAAATACCTACTATTATTTCCAATATATGAAGAGTTATTGTTTTTATCCACTGTAGCAAATGTGTTTTTGGATTTTCCAATATACCGCTCGTTGGAAATGCAATGGAACACGAATTGATGAAGTCTCGACTTCAATAAATTATTACTTTTTAACGAAAGAGAATTCGCAAACGCATAATATCTTACTCAATATTTTTCATTTATCTAATGCAACATCTCATTTCGTGTTGCAAAATATTTCGGTCAAACCAATTAATAGTAAATATTTTTATTTTTCCAAATGAAATTTTTCTCTTAAGAATGAAAACGTTCTTCACTGTAAGCAATGGCCCACTAGTTACTTTAAAATCCTGAAGTTATTGAGTAAAATTTCGTAGTTGAAGAATGACAAGATTATTTATGATTTTAAATTTAAATCTGAAATCAATCTAAACCTTGTTAATATGTTTTGGCAGTTTTAGGATTATCGTGATTTCAAAATATAATTGCTCATTCCTATTTAAAAATATCTTTTAAATTACATACTTATATATAAAATGTATCTAGATATTTTATGCTAACGGATATTGAATATGAAAAAAAAAATGTGATTTAAGTAAAAATAGCAATTTTAAATGTACCGCAATGTAACATGCGAAAATTATCTAACGATGCTTGCTGATTTCGCAGTTCCTGACATTATGCGATTATAAGTTTTGTTTCCAAAAGATGGCGTACTGCCACACTATCATAGTAACTCCCGAGCATACCTGGATCAAAATATGCCAAGCCAGTGAATAGGATGCAGAGGGTTAATCGAATTTCCTCTACGCTTTCAAGACCTTATACAATTGGATTTTTTCTTATGAGGAACAATAAAAGATAAAGTGTACAAACGTATACACGTAATCTAGATAAACTTTGTCATTCAATCAATCGGTGTGCGTAGAAATTCTATTGGACATGTTGGACAATGTATAGAATCAGTGGTGACTTGTATTCTGAAATGAATTGATGCTGGAAGCCGCCATGCTTAAAAACTAGTTACATTTTCTTGAGAAAGAGCATTTACGTTTCAAATTAGACTTTAAACTTTACATTTCCAACAATTGAACCTTGTAGAAGGGAACATGTTTTCTATGACTGTTCAAAGTTTGTCTGCATTTTTTGACGCACCTTCTATGATTCGATATTATCTTAATTTTGCTTTGGTAAAAATTATATAAACATAGCTCAATTTTTTTAAGTAGGATTTATTTTTACAGCTTACATTGCTAAGTATATTTAAATTATTATTTAAAGAAAATTTCAAGTTTCTTTGTTCTTATGTAATCATATGTATCAATAGCTTATTAATAAATAGAAATTACATGATAGGTTTCATCTCAAAATAACCTTAAGCTTTAGTCCAAATATACATTACACATAAAGAGATAACTATCATATAACTATACGAAAAAAATCGCATGATTTCTGAAATTTAGTTTAACTAACTACATTTATACCTGGTAATAAGTATCTTATAATTTCTTTCACGTATTGTTTAAAGTGATCGAGATGGAAGATACTTTTCCAGTGGAAAACGGATTTAAGAATGAAGAAATTAGTGAGATGGAATTAAACTAAAAATCAATTTTTTTCTTTTAAAAAATTTCAAATATTTTTATAAAAAATAATGCATTACATATTTATTATCTCATTACAAATATTTTGGGAATCCAAGGAAAATATTATTGGAACACGCCATTGTACATGATTAAAAATGATTTTCGTTTTCCAACAGAGTGACCCTCAAGTAAATTAGTTTTCTATCCTTACTTATCACGGATATTTTGGTTCTTAAATTGTCTTAGTTTTTTTTTTTTTTTTTTTTTTTTCTTTTTTCTTTTTCCCCAATTTGTTTCCGTTACTATAGCAACATCGATTGCTGAAAAAAAAATTGGAAAGAATAAATGAAAAAAAGAATGATGAAGAAGAAGAAAAGCAATCAGAATAGTTTGGATTTTCCTGTGTTCACAGAACTACTGCAAAATTATTTCCGCTAATGAAAAAGGGGAAAATGTATGCGAATGGTAAATGAAAAGTGAATTCTCATTATTTCTAAAAATAAAACAAAACATTCACTCAATAACTTTTACATTAATTAAAGAGGCATGTTTCAAATATAATAAATATAAACCAATGAACTTCTATCTATAGCTACTTGCAAAAAAATAAAAACTAATTTGAATGAATTTTAGCCTGATAAATAATTTTAAGTATATCTTAATTTTTATTTTATCAAATTGCCTTTTAACGTTGTTTCTAATTTTTACGTTTATCACTTCATTTAATTATAATGATATGTATATAGTAAAAAACTTTAAAAATATTAAAGATTATAAACCAGCAATAAGGTATTAAAACAATCCAGTTTTCATTAGATAATACATTGTTTGGATAAAACATTTAAATAAGATTGACTTTAGTACTCAACGGTAATATTTTGTCACTATTTATTAGAATAAATATATTTCCGTATTAAGAATATAATATATTAAAAAATATTATAATGTATTAAATATGTTTAAAAATTTATTTTTACCATAAGCAAAAGTACGTTATTATTTAAATATAGAATTTAACTTTTTTCATTTATAAAATTACTTTAAATATTCTGTTGGCTTAGAATAAAATTACTATTAAGCATATTAATTTAAACAAATAGCGTTTAAAATAATGTGATAAATATATATTTATAAAAAAGTAAGCACTATATTTATATAATGACGTTGTTTGTATGACTGGAGTAACTTATCTTATAACAAAAATAAAAAATTAATTATCTTTAATGCAAGAAAAATTATAAAAGTGTAGTTAATATACCGAATATTAAAATTAGATTTGCTAACTACATTGAGAATCACAGCTATTTCAAAATGAGCTTTATTTCATTTTTGATAGGCAAAAGTAACCGTATTTTTAAGTTTCAATGGTATTCAATAAGTACTTTAAAATACATTTTAATTATTTATGGAACATTGCATTTAGATATCATTTAATGTAATATATTTGAAAGTTAAAATTATACTTTTTCTTTTAGGTTTCTTAGTGGTTAATTACTTGGAGAGTGGAGTTGATAATTTCAGCTACTTGCAAAGACTGCGAAGAGAAGCTTATATGTATAATGGGTTTTGCTTAGTTACCATTGACGTTAAGTAAGTTTCTAGTTAATTGTGTTATAAATGGGGTTTGAAAACTTCCCTTTAACTTTGTCCTGACAATCGCAAATTGTATGTTTTTGAAACGTAAAACGTATATATATAAATATATATATATATTGTTTAATAATATAGGTAAATGTTTGTGAAATTAAACTAACTTTCTTTGCTGTAAAAGAGACTTTGCTCCCAGAAAAAGAATTAATTAAGAATTTGCTTTAAAATTCAAACATTCAATCTAAACATAATTTTAAAAAAATAATCAAATTATTAAGAGTTTTGAGCTAAAAATTATTATTATATTTTATATATAGCATATCACAAAATGCATTAGAATAAAATAATTGTAAATTCAGAATGTTTAAATGCAGTATGTAAAGTTGCAATTCAGAATTTTTCAAACAGAGGAGTAAAATTGTACTGATAAATGTTGCTACATATATATAATAGTTAATTTAGCGGTATTTATAGACAGATAATGCCCTTTTAGATTCACAACTTCAGATGCTGATCTATGTGCTTTCCAACAACAGAATCATGTTGGTTTGCTTATTTATGAGTTTCGGCTCACTTTATTGAGTAGCTCACAGTATATTACTGTTAAAATACTTGAATATTTTTTCATGATGAGCAAAATTGATGTCACTCTGAAATCCAGTTTCATTCGAACATTGATTATAAGCTAAGAAATTACATGATAAAGGAACAGATTCAACAAAACAAATTCACTTTCCTTAGGAGGAATCTCAAAATAAACTATTAGTTGGATTAAAATAGTATAGATATATATATTTAGCTTAATAGGAGCATTTTAAAATGGTGATGGGTTCCAAGCTGCTATTAGTTCATAAATACAAATGTAAAATACAAACAATATTTCAGCTCTGTTGTGTAACTGGAAAACCACAAAACAGAAAATTGTTGAAAGTTGGCTGAAAATATTTGACGAACAATGATCTCCCTCTTTCTTTCGCTGATATTCCCCAGAGTATTGAAGCACTAAAAGATCAAGATATTTTTTCTTTGATTGCCTAGTGTACGAAGATATTTTCAGCCATTTTTTTTAACAATTTCTTATTTTAGTTGTTTTTCAGCTACACAACATAGCAGAAACATTATTTGTTATTTTACATTCGTATAATCATAGTAATATGTCAGAAAATATAAAAAGAAATTGGATGGAAGAGAATCATCTTGAATGAACCTCAATAATTTTCAATAATTATGGTTTTATATTTCCTAGGGAGGAAATTTAATTTCTATAAAAACGGTTAAATTCAGAATGCACTATTGTGAAATCTCTTTACACATTTTAAAATGAACGCATTTATGCTGCGCATAAGTCTAGTCGCAGAAAATATTAGGTTTTGGAAAAAAAGATCACTTATTTTGACGTGAGCTTCAAGGCTTTATTTACATGTTTTTTGTTAAATTTTGTCATGATTTTTAAAAATTTCTTTTTGGGCTGATCTTTAACTTTTGGATGCTAACATGGTCAATTTTTGGACATTTTGTAATTTTATCGATATTTTAGACGATGGGCCTACTTGTGAAAGGAGCATTGTTAACATCAAATATACTTGAATGAAACCGATGAAATCAAAATTACACGTAATTGGCTGTTATAGGACTGATAAATATTGGAACCATAAGTATCATTCCTTATTGACTGGCTGATTTATTCAACTGCCTGACTTTTTTCATCTATATCCAAGAGAAACTGGAATTGTATTGCATTTTCTCTTAGTTGACTTCCATTTTTAACACATTTTTTTTTAACTGAATGAAACAAATAAGAAACAGCAAAATATTTTTTAATGCGAATTATAATCTTTCCAACTAGCATAAATCTGAAAATTTTTGATCAATACTTATCGAGATATCGAACACTACAGTCATCGACTGGAAAAATAATGTATTTTTCCCACCAAACTAATATTTTCTGTTTTATTCAGGGCATTTTTTTAACATGTTGATCAGATAATATTGAAAACTCAAAACTTTGTGTAGATCATTTGCCTATTATTAAATAAATTTCAAAAAGCTCTTGAAGTTAAATTTATTTGCCAAATCAAAAAATGTAAACCAATATTAATAGAGTTGTCTTTAATCCTAGGCTATTGTCTTATGACCTGTTTGTTAAATAAAAAATACAAATTCAAACTGATATCCCCAAAAGTAATTAATTCTATATATATAATATATTCAACATATTAATTATATAATGCAAAGTACTTAACATATTATGCTGTAGGAAATATGTGACATAGAATGTCAACGCACATGTCTTGTGTATTTAGACATTTAAACTAAGAGAACGTATTATATTGTTGCGAATTCACTGGCAATGTTTCCGCCACACATGTAATTGAGAGAACTCAAGTGGCACTCAAGTGGGAACTCAAGTGGTATAAGAAAGAATGCAACGAGCGAGTGTGCGCTCCAAAACTTATATTCAGATGTCTTAGTTTTTGTAAACCTTGTTTGTAATGTGTCTTTTTGTTAATTAATGTTTGTGAATAAATGTGTGTGTGTGTTCATTAACAATAGAAGTTTTAATTTCACAATTTCCGCAATCTCACATACTTCAGAAGCAAAATTTTGATTCGACTACTAAACTAAAAGATTCGAAAACATATATAAACAATATAATTGTAATAACTGGAAGTGCATTAAATAAAATTTCCCTCTTCTCATTCATTTCAACAAACAATATTTCACATTCAACATTTTCATGAAACTTTAATTTACTTAAATCAATCATTCAGATATGAAATTTAGGTTATGATATTGATTATCCAACCTTATTTGTGTATGTGAATTAGAGATGATTTATGAATAAAAATAAGGTTGGGGGGGGGAATCATTATCACAAGCTAAACTTCACATTTGAGAGACAGATTCACACTAGAATTTGATTTCCATTTGTGAATTAAATAGAAATCATATTTGAAGTACAATGCATAAAAATCAGTTTGAACTATTACACAAAAAAAGAAAAAAAAAAAGAATCGATGATTAAGTAATCAATTAGTTACAATAACAACAAATTGACGACAAGAATAGTATTTTAGTAAAACTATAAAATAGTTTCAAAATTCTTTATTATTGTAGATATAATTAATATCAAAAGTGAAAGACATGTATTTTAAATAAATATATATATTCCTTAAAAATTACATAAAATGAATATTATAATGAAGCCGATGGAATAAATTTGGTGATACCTTAATTTGAACTAAAATTTCGTTTGTACTGATAAAACATTTCATTCAATAGGCCAATGATAGGTGATATAAGAGCTCTGTATTACACCAATGACAGCACTGGTGGACCAGTACTTCTCACACCAGGTAAAATGAAATGTTAACAATTAAAATTTTCGTTATTATATGATTTTTGTGGTATTATGCTTGATTTCCAAAAAGATGATAATTTAATATACAAATTGTATTATTTGCTTCAGGTGTGCATGTATTCGGTAATAGCTCTCCGTCGCATCCATGGAAAAAAGTGAAAGCTGCCAAAAGAATGTTCGAAGATGTGACTTCTCGAAAACCTTTTACCACCCGAAAAGAAGAACTGATATCTGACATATTTCAGGTTCTCAGAGATGATACTTTGTAAGTGTATTTAGCAGAAGTTAAATTATTACTGTCGTTAAATGTTATTGCTCAATAAGTTACCTTCTATAAGCTACTAATGTTTAGGTTCTACAGTTCTAAAAAGTCTGATCAATAAACCTGTAGAAAAAATAAAAAAAAAAGCAGCTTAATGAGAAGCATAGAGAATTCATTAATGAGCATAAAATAAGTTCTATAATTATAAAAAAAGTTTTCAATTAAGATATTTAATGAAAGATATACACTTATGTTAGTAGTTCCTTAAAAAAAACCTTCAAACAGCAGTATTTTCAGACTTTATTTACTTAAACTCTATATATTTATTCTGATATTACACAGCTTATTTAATATTTTATTTCTCTAAATTCAAACATACACTACGACAGTGTCAAATTTAATAAATTCATCATAAACTACTTCTGCAAAGTTTTTATTCCAGACTATAAAATATCTTTGTTTTTTGAAATAGAATTGATACAGTGGTTAAATATTTGTAAGCAAAGTAGTCACGAAATTTAAAAGATATATATTCAGAACACGATCCCATGCAATCGTTAAAAATCTTTTCAAATCTTTTAATTCATCATTTAATTTATTGTAACTGTATTCTTTAAGGTAATTTAGATACGTTATTACCTTAAAATACAAAAGTATCCCCAACAGAAATAAAAGTTTGATTTCATCAAATACTATAGTTTGAAAACGTCATTATTCTTGTAATATTTTATATGTTACTTTTTAGACAATAAATTAAAATTTAGTGGGATTCTTTTTAATTTTTTTATTAAATATGAAAACAAATAACTCATTAGATACATCTAGACTAAATTTTATACTGGTACATCATAATGTACTAGTACAAAAGTATGAGATTTGAATAGAAACCTACTCTTAAATCTGTAAAGTAAACTGAAAAATAATTCTTTGACAACAAAATACTATAAGTATCATCAGCGAAAATTGAATAATTACAGCATTTTATATTAAACAAATAATGAAATTTTTAGAAATTGTTCTGATTTAATGATATTTGTAAGTTAGAATTTGATTGATTTCCTTAAAAATATATGTTTGTTTTCTGAATAAAAAGCAAAGGGATATCTTTTGTAAAATTGTTGAATTGAACTTCTCTGCCGTTATTCTATCTGGTGAAAGGAGTCCCCTTGTTTCCTCAAGAAAGCGGAATAAAAGATTGATATTAGTTATGCACACAACACTGTAACAATAACAGCACGAAAATTCTTTTTACGGACCTATTTTTGGTATTTAAATTCTGATGCAATTTTAGATAAATAATTTCATCAATGAAATGTAATGTCATATTTCAATAAATTTTGAATATTTTAAGATATGAAACAGATTAAAGAACATTAACTATATATAACTTACAAATCATATTAACTCATATTAATTTTACACAGTTAAATTTTGAATTTTTCATTGTCTGTGTGAAATAAAATTGGCAAAATTTAAGTTCAGTGACAAATTTCCTCAGAAACTTCAAATGGGTTCGTTGAGCCTAGATTATGAAATATCCGTATATTATTATATTGTATTACATTATATTCTTCTTGAAAATTCTGTATGACTATTTGAAAGAAAACCTCGTTTCCAATGCGTACTTATATACTTATGTAATTTATTTTTATTGAAATGTTATTTAAAATATATTTGACATTATAAGAGGAAAAAAAGTAGAAACTATCAAATATTAAGGTATACACTATTTTACAAAAATGACATCGTCAATTAACTGCCGAATTTCAGAGAAAGTTGTATTATGTGAAAATATGCAAAGTTTGTATAAATATGTATATAGAGAAATAAAGGATCAGGGAAGTAGCTCCTTCTACCCATTGTACACAGTTGCTCTTCTCGTGCATTTACTCCTATATCACAATCTCTTAAAATTTATTTACGTAGAGATATCTATTTTTGCTCACTTAGAAATATTTATAATTGAGTTTTTCACAAAAAATTTTCTTGTTTTGAAAACTGTGCCTTCAAGTAATAAATGTAGTTATATCATCGAAACAATCATAAGTTTCTTTGTATCCTCAATGTTAACTACTTTTCGTAATGCAAATAACATTTTGCAGCTTATAAAAATATTTTTAACCTTTGTAATTTTTACAATGTTAATTTATGTATTGTTAATAACTGATTTTTTTTGTATCGAAATACAAGAACAGCTAATTATTGGTTTACATTATTATGAAAGCAAGAGCACATTCATTTGCCAAAATGAATTTTGCTGTCAAAATGAAAATGACTCTTTAATACATACATCAAAGGATATCTTTTATCATATGGTTATTCACGCAACTTTTTTATGCAGTTAACTTTAAATAGTTTTTCTGATTTCGGAAATAAAAATGGTTTTTATTTTAACAAAGGCCTAAAAACAAAGGTAAAGATTAGTAAGAAAATGTGACGTTTAATGTTTGTGGATATTACACGAAGATGTTTAAAAGGACCTAATTATATTAGTTAGTTGTAAAAGACTTTTTTTAATATTTAACAGATACTATAATCTTTATATTTAGAAAAATATCTTCCTTATGTAATTTAAGAAGGAAATACAGAATACTTAAATATATTAAATAAGGTCAATGTAAAAATTACGATTTTCATTTTATAGAATTAGTAACCTTAACTTATTGATCCTTTTCTTACAAGTTTACCATATTAGTTTGTATATAGTTTCGTGAAAATCTCTCTCATAAATAAAAATATTTCAAATAATTTTACAAACAATGCTAAGTTTTCTTAGTCGTATATACGATATATTAATCACTTATTTTTTCCTCGTTTATATTTCTTTATTTAGGCATTACCCAGATGAGCAGCTTGACAAAGACACAGAAGGAAGACCAAAAGAGTATGTTAAAGAATTAAGCGCTATTTTTATAAAACCAGAATTAGGAGTATACGGGTCGAGGTTAGTGAAAAACATGCATTTTTTATCCTTATATTTTTGTACCTTTTAACATCACATCTTAAAGTGTCAGCAACATTTACCAGATAGGAATTTAATTACTTTTTGTCAAAATGTTGTAAATGTACTAGTGTTATACATTTAAAAATTACTAAATTTAGCTTGAAACTGCATTTGGCATTTCTTATGTAAAGGAAAGTAGTATAAAAATTGAATATATTTAAAATATATTTAAAACAATGTTGGAATTTTATTGCGAAAAAATAGAAAAAGTAGTTTTTCAAATTGAAGAGTTTGTAATTTACTAAGACGCACAATTGAATGAAAATAAATTTATTAAATGAGACTTATTTCTATTTAATAAATAAAAACACATAAAGAAAATACATAAACCCTTGATTAATACTACTTTTATACACTAAATATATGAAACATGTTTAATTTGTTTTTCAAAATCTCAGCATTAAGGAATTAATATTATAAATAATTTCATTTCTGTTTTTTTTCATGTAACTGTAAAATTATTTCTGGTTCCAATAGCTAAACTATAAGATTGTTAAATGTTCATTAAGAAACTGAAATCTATAGGTGAATTTCTTTGATAAAATTTTGATGAAATACATCTGTTTCTTAATATCGATATAGGTATTAAACTCTTAAGGTTAATACTTACCATATTAATTTCCCGTAAATCAAAATCAAATTTTTAATCAAATTAATTTAAAGTAATGGTTTTCTGAAGCTTTTAAAATGAAACAAAATACAATACCACTCAGAAATTTTCAATTATGAAATATTTAAATATACAACTTATGAATTATTTAAATTTTTAAAATAGACTTCAAAAGTCATGGAATATAATATTTTTGAAAATTCTACGGTAAATTCTTGCAATTCGTCATAAAATTAATTTAAAAAGCCGATAAATGTCATTAAAAGATTTTTTTTTAGTTAAATGATTGTCTTTAAGGTTAAGTATTTCCTTCATGAATCGTCCACTTCAAAAAAATTTTCTATTTGCATGAAATAATAATGAATCAATCAGAGCCAAGCAATTTAAGAATTCGAAATGCTGATCAAATAAATTGTGGTAAAAAATATGGATATGGGATGTCTTTTTAGAAAACTTCATTTTCATTTGAGTGTATGGATTCTGTGTATATGTAATCATAACTAAAGGAAAAAAATTTCTCTATATTCTTATCTCTTGTCATTATACATTCTAAATGAACCAGTTTCAGATAATCAATATAGAAACATAAATTCTAACTTATGAATAAACTAATCACATAATCTATTTATTATCTAAAATAGGAATTTAAGTTTCATAATAGTTTGAAAATGATGCAAAAAAGAAAATAAATATATTTGGTTAATAAATGAATGAGTAATGAGAGCAACAATAATTTAATTTATAAATGTAAGAAGCAAAACTTATTCATTTCTTTTTTTCATTAGTATTTTATGTAACTATAATACTAAAATCTTTACAGGTATTTTTAGAGACGATAATTACCGTTAATGCATCCGAGCTGTGAAATTTATTGTCCTTTATTATAGATTAGTTAACATTCTGTAGTGTTGTCATCTATCACGATTTAATAGTCATTAACTAAAATTTAAAATAATATAATTAAGTTTTGTATTTATCTTGTAGTTAAATTTTCTAGAGTATTTAATAATTTTTCTGTGAAAGAATGAATTAAATTATTTTTTAAATTCAAAATATATATTTTTAGTAAAATTTTTCGAAACACTATGTTTTTTTAATCTTAAAAAAGTAAAAGATTTGTCATTTAATTTTAAAGTGAAATAATACATATATTATTCCCCTTTATAAGAAACATCGTGTTTCTTACACAATTTTATGTTGCTTGAGAAACTGAGTGCTAATGTTTAAATCAGATACATACATAAAAACATTTTCAACTATTGTTGGTAAGATTACTGATAAATGAAAAATAGAAAAAAATTCCATCACAATAATTGTCTAGTCTTAACAAATACAAAATATTTGAAATTCATCTTACAATTGGAAATTTTTAATAATTATTGTCAAAAAAATTTAAAAATAGATAAAAATGTTATATGTGATACCATTAATTCGAGCGTTCTCACCTTTTTTTGTGATGAATAAAATTATATTTCAAACCTCTCTAACCAACTTGAGCTGTGACTCAATCTGATTAATTCTCTAACCAAACTGAATTTGTCAACTCATGAGTAAAAACCGGAGATTTCCTCTAAGACGAATTTTTCGCATGAGGTTGAATTAGAATAATTTTATGGTGTATGCAATATCATTTTGAAGAAAAACAAAATTTTAATTTTATTTTTATTGAAAGAAAATATTTTAGGATAGATAATTTTACAAATTTCCTCGTAACCCTCAATGCAACTGCACCTCATTTCTAATCCACTTTATAAGGCTTGTACACTAATTTAGTTTAAAATTGTTCAACCGATAATGTCAAAGATAATCGATGTCTTCAAATTTCACAAACCACAAAAATATTCATATATCTTTAAACTTAACTGAAATGTGATAAACACAATAGACTATTTTAATTTATTTTGTATGAGTGCAAAATTACAGACAGTGGAATAATTGGAATTTTAATATAATTTTGTCGAAAATAAAATAGTTAAAAAACTTCTTAACAACTTTTCATTTAAATAATAGGTTAAGTAATTGTTTGAAATATATTTTATAAAAGCTTCTTTAAAATAAACCTAATTTAAAAAGTGAATCCCCTTAACTAAAATAGCAGCATAAAAAATTTTAATATTTCATAAAATTTATCTTCTAATTGCATTTGACTATAACAAAAAAAAATTTTCAACTAAGTCATTGAAATAATTTTATGATAAAAACTTAAAATTCGAATAACACAGTAGTATCGCAATTCCCATTTTGATGAATCGAACATTAGGGATACAATAACTATTGTACACCAAATGTTTCAATTGTAATTAATTGTATCGATTTTAAGCATTGCAGTTTCATATCGATTTTGTAATTAATTTTATTTCAGAACACACACAGTAATACTCATAGATTTCCATGGTCGTGTGGATTATGTGGAACGAACAATGCAAGAACCAATCGACGTTACTTCTAATATCAAGTGGGTCACAACGAGAATGCATTTCAACATACAAGACACGAGCAGGATTTCATCTCACCTCTAAAGCTGCATTGCAAAACCACGTCGAGATGAGCTTTATCATCCCAACTAATGCGAACTTTCTCAGGTTATTTTTTAAAATCAGATTTGTAACTATTTGGAATTTATCCAAGAAATTTTAAGCAAAGTTTACGCATATATGTATATTTTTATTTTCTTTATTTTATATATAAACTTTATTAATATAAAGCTTTTAGATTAAAAACCTTATATATTTTTAATCCTTATATATTTCTAAAGATTATATTAATTGTTAATATAATCTTTAATTAATATAAACTTTTTAAAATATATTGTATTCCTTAAAAATTTTAGCCTTTCAAAAATTTTTAATTTAAACGAGGAGTTGTTAACCTCAGCTACCATAAAGTAATGTGTACTTAACGTGAAATATTTTTTTTTATCTCAACTGGTTCTGTAGATAAATTTCTTCTCTTTTGATAACTTCAATTGAAGTGTTCTGTTTGTTATTGATATTTAATAGATTGATAAACTTATTCAAAAGCTTTATTCAAATAATGTCGATATATTCTTTAAATATTATTTTTTCCGATGACCGTTGCTACTTTCAGTTTTCTAAAAACAAAAATATGTTGAAAATTTGACAGAATCAAGTATTTCTTATTATAATAAATAATTCTAAAATTAGCCTCCTTCTATTTGACTAAAATAAGCCTTATTTGATAGTTATAGAATGTTTAATCTTTTTATAGCAATCCATTTCCCTTAATTATTTTAATAAAAAATAATTAAGAATTATAATTATATGTGTGTTAATAACACCATATCATAGTGCTGAAAATTGATATACATTCAGTGATCTGTATTTCTAAATTTTAACTTATGATGCATTAGTTGATTAAAATAAAATGGTTTAAAGATTATCTTATTATTTTCGATCATTGTCATATTTTATATTTAAATGTTATAGTTTTCTACACGTAAACTAATACTAACTTTATGTACTAATAAAAAAGATTGGCATTTTTCTGAATGTGCGTTGTCGTCACTTATATAATAAGAAAAAATCATTATATTATGATAGTCTTACTGTATTTTATTTTGAGAGAGAAAGATAAATTGCTTGTTATATATTTATTTAAAAACATATGTATATTTAACTTAATGTTTAATACATACAAATTTATGACATAAATACATATTTTTATCCTTCTTGTTTCTTATTCTGTATGACATTGTATTATATAAAATGTAAATAAAGTGTCTTACCCATTTATATAGTGATGAATATTTTTAATTGCAAACATTCATATGCATATGTATGTACATATATACAACATGAAATAATTTTCCGACAAAAATTTTAAGGTTCTGGTTAGATATAGTGAGTTTAGATGTCAGCTTACAAACTAATTGTTTATATATACCCTGATGTCATTTCTCAACTGTGGAAACTAATTTTATCCGTGGGTAGTAAGAAAAATTTTGGAGAAAGATATATTTTAAAATGTCTCTTCAAAATTTGAAAATATGTTAAGTTGAAATCTGTTGTGATTTAATGGCTTAGATTAATTTTATTTTATGGTTCGCCTTTAATTATTACAGGGTGTGAGCTTATTTTTTGAATATTTTCTTTTTTTATTGAATATCATTTAATTCTTTGAGATGCATAAAATTGAAAGGGAATCCTATAATCTTCATAATATTGAATAACACACTATTAACCACGTGCAGAGGATATTCAAATAACAAAAGGCTGTTGTAACTTCATTTGTCATTTACAGCCTGCTTTTTGGGATGATTTTACATATTTTTCATTCTTATGATCGTATATTAGGGATATTTCACCTTTTCCCGCTGGTAGATGAAAAATTGATAGCTTCTTATGCAGGGGGACAATCATATGTATGTCATAGTAGACCTGAAAGTAGTTGATGTTCTTCGTAATTTAAAAACAGAGACCAAGCAGAAAACATTCAGATTTGGCCTTCAACTCCAAGAGGTATCATTTCACATGGAGGACATTGGGGTCACAATCTATTTTTCGTGCCTCAATTGTTATTACATTGTTAGGTTGGGAAAGAACTTACTCACTACCTTTCAGTAATGTGATCGACATCTTACCCTACCAGCCCATCAAGGTCACGTTTTTACTTTATAAGGCGCCGAATTCCCGTGAAGCAAAGTAAAAAACCTTTTTAAATTTCTAAGTAGCTGTTCCGATGTATATGTAATCAAAAAGCAGAAAAATAAAAAAAAGCTTTTTTAGAACACCTGATCTTGAAATTTTATCCAAAGCTTTGTTCCTCATTCAGCTGCCCCATTTTTGACTCCTAAAGTTAACACCCTAACTCCGGTAATTAATGCAGGAAAAGAAAGAGCTAGGAAAACTGGAAAGCCACCTGTTTTCTCGAGTAGTTCTCTTTCCCTTCTCGACTTGAGCGATTTGTGCTGAAGTTAAGTACATATCATATTTAGATGGTTTTGTCCTATTTATT
>JAPDSC010144567.1:691131-704972 GCA_026290005.1 Latrodectus geometricus
TAGCATAACGTATAAATCATAATAAGAATTTACAGAGAGAGCAATTTGAAAACTGTAATACTAAAATTTAAGTAAAATCGTAAACATCAAACTCTTTTTATTAAAAAAGAAAGAATGTTTAAACACTTATTCAAGTAAAAGAAATTAAGTGCTTTATTACATATTAAAAAGTTATTGATAATCAACGTAATAAATTGCGTCCCATAGCAATCTCATATAGTCCACATAATTTTTTATGATACTTATAAAAAAATTAAATTGTCGAGAAAATCTTTAATACATGATTATTAACAGGCTGCAATTAAACTTTTTGGTACAATCAATAATTTATGAAGTACATACATGTTTACAATATGACAGCATAGTTGACGTCTTGTTTCTCGCTAACATTTCTCTGGCTCTTATTTATTGTATCGCTAAGTGTGATTATCACTTGTATTTATTTTATTTTAAAATAATATAATACGCATTCTGGCTATTCTTAAGTGCTAATATGTAAATACGTCAACTTAGCCCTCACACTAACACAGAACTGCAACCATCTGCTAACAGAAGAAATCTCAAAGTTCCATCTATAAACCATGATTTACAGATGGAATCATTAGTTAGTATAACCGTCCGACTCATGAAAATTAAATTTTGTTTCGGCGGTAAAAGTAATATGTTCCCAAGCACGATCCCAAGTAACTAACTCCTTATTCACTCTTTCTTCAGTTTTAACAATCTTAGTATTCTTTTGGATGTGAACCAAACAATTGTACGAGATATAACTATGATTGCCTGCTGTATTATTTTAGGAAAATACAAATTCTGTTACGTTGCAATCTTGAAGATTTGTCTGTTATCGCGAGATGTTAATTTATTCATCCTCCCTTATCTCTTATATTTTCCATAAACTTCGTTCACCTTAAACAGGAATAGCAGTTTGAGATCACTTACGGATCTTAAATACACTGCTGGACACTCAAATTGTAACATCAAGAAAAACAAGAGGTATCACGACAAAATTTATTTTATAGATAACATGCTGACCAAGTATTAAATAATTAAATTTATTCTCTGATTATAAAATGTATCTGTGAAACGTGGTTCCTGCGAAAATCAGTAGCCAAAGTAGCCGCCATTGTTGGATATCACTGCTGCCACACTCTTCGGCATTGATTTAAATAGATTTTAGATGTGTTCTTGGAGTACAGCTGACCAAGCAGCTTCCACACGTTGCCATAGTTGATCTGGTGTGGCAACTAGGGATATAATCTGGGTTAATCATTGAACAACCATGGACCACATGTTATCTATCTTTGAAAGATCCGAAGAGCAAGCCAGTCAGGGTAGCTATTCAATCTGGCGATTGGCGAAGAACACTTGGACAATGCGTGGGATGTGTGGTTACGCATTATCCTGTTAAAATATTGCTGTGGACAAGCTCTGAAGGTAAGGAAGGACAATTGGCTCCAACACCTCGGAGATGAAGTGCTGGCTGTTTAAACTACCGGGAATGCATACTAGAGGAGTGCGATAGTGGTATAGAATAACAATAATAATAATAATAAGTTAATGTGTTTTTGATTTAATTTATATGCACACAACTTTGGTAATTTAACTATGCAATTAAAAAGATTTATTCCATTTAAAGTTTTCCTTATTCGAACCACTCTTATCTTAGTATTATAAAATTTATTCAACAGATTCTCATTTATAGAATCAATAATTAAATTTTCTGAGATATCCTCTGATAGATTTATTAAAACTTTTTTGCTATTTGTGTTTACTTGCCCTCACTTACGTTGCGTGTTCTCGTAATTTTTGCTTTAAGTTTTCATGATTTTTGCATCTAATTTTGGAGTAGATTTTTCTATAATAGATGTCCTTGGGATTTACGGTTGTATTGACTTTTTTGTAATTTTTCTGTAATTGGTGATTTAAAATCTTTCTTTACTATTATATCTGGACTTGTTTGCAATAATTGACAACACGTTTATGGTAAAGAACTATTGTAAATTTCAATGTGTTGACTATCTTTTAAATTATTAATTGAAAAGATAATCAACGCACATCTTCTAATTAATTCTTTTATGTTATTTTTAAGTTGTTTACAACTGAATCGGAAGTGACCCAAATGCCATACTTACAATTCAAACTGTGCATCACTCTGTACTTTTTTTTTGAGGGGAGGGAGCAAGGAGACAGTGGGTAAACTCCTATGGGAGAGAAACATTTGGGTTCAGGAGAAGAGGGTTAATTAGGAATCATTTCGCTAAAAGTTCGAAGTTTATAACCAATTAGGGAGATGAAGATATGGAGATTTAAAATTTAATAAAACAGATAAATAAATATGTAAATATTTATGAGATATTTTTAAAGTATTAATGTTACCTCACATGATAAATAGAGAATTAACAAAGAAGCAAAACACTGATGAAAACCTCGTGTCAATAACTTGATTAGGACACAAATTAATATGACTTAAAAACACTTTGATTTAAATCATTAAAAATATAAAATGCTATTGGAAAAAGATGAAAAAAATTTCTTATGATGTAATTAGAATTTTTAAAATATCATAATACAACTGAAGTAATTCAGCAAAGGTACAGAAATTATTAGAAATATGGAATAAGAAAAAATAAATAAATAATATAATAAATTTTTGAGTCGTTTGCGAAACTAGTATTGTAATCAGAATTTGCATTGAGTAAAATATACTTAAATGAGTTTTGATCAGACTTTTAATGTAGGAGGTATTGGAGTTTAAAACTATTTTAAAGCAATTTGAAATTTTAATAAAGGGTAAAATATCTTAAATAAATGAGTTTTAATCCAATAGAAGCAGATAATAACGGGATTCTTGAATGAAAAAGCCCTAAGTTTCAAAGAAAATTATGGCCGATGAATAAGTATTGTTAAAATAATGTGGGCTTTGATCATAAAAGAAGATCAAATAATTTAAAATTACTCAAATTATTCGATTATCAGATTATATACTATGAGAAAATCATGCGACTATTCTATCTAAATCCATGTTTTTAAATTTGGTCACATAAACATGGATTGGTTATAACTAAAGCATGAGTTATAACCACTCCAAGTTTAGATGACCAAACTTAAAAATTAAAAAATTAAATTCTATTATATGGTATTTTTGCAGATCAATTTCCTGCAAATTAATTTTGAACAAATTGATTTCCAGGAAATTGTTTATTAATAGACCATGCTAATAATTAGGGGCAAAAAATCATACTACTTATTGGTTTTTTTTCCCGTTAAGTTCCCATTAAGCAACACGATCAAACCAAAACCCATACCAGCCAAGCTTGCATAATAAAATGATTAGTAAAAATCAAAAATTTCAAAAAATTATAAAAATTATTGAAGCTTAGAACTTTAGGAAATTAATTTAGACTGCATTATTTTTATTTGTTAAGAAAATTTTCTTAGTTCCCTAAAATTAAAGCGAGTAATAAAAAAACGTTTAAAAAAGTTTAGCATACGACGAGAAAAATTTAAATCAAAAATATGATTAGAAGTAAGATATAAACATTGGAATAATTCAGAGCAACAATTTAAAATTATTTATGTGACGGGTGAATTTGAGAAAATACTTTAGTCCTGGAATTAGGCTTAACAAGTCACGCGTAAAACTTTTAAGAATAACTATACTAAAAATGTAAGAAATAGATTAATATATTTAATATAGTGGTAATAATAGGATAACAATAAAAATAACATCTAAGTTGGTTCATTAAAAGCGCAGGTAAAATTTAGCAAACTGTCCCATGTCTCTGCGACAATTAGGAATTGAGAAAAACGCTGATTAATATTTAACTAAATGAAGTAATTCATTAAATATTAATCCTACTCAAAATGTATTTAAAGATTGGGGTAAATAGTGCTCAAATGTTTAAGGAAGTGCTGAAAATGGGAATGTGTACAAAATCGAAAAATCGGACTTGGAAGGAAAATCATAGTATCAATGTAAATATGGGAAAAGTAAACAGTGGGGAGAAAAAAACGGTAGATCAATTTTTATAAAATTACGTAAATCAGATCATAACTCTTTTACTAGTAATATTTTTAGATATAGGGTACCTATATAGACACAAGAGTCTGCTCCGAATTAATATATAAGTATTGGAGTAGATTCATTAAAATTTGAAAAGTTATATAGAGGTTTCTAAATGAAATTATGAGTGATGAAGCACAAAAATTAGGAAAATTTGGCACATGAAGGCAAAGTTTAAAAAATCGTAGAAAATTAACTATTAATAATATTGTAATCGAAATATGTTTGGAAGGATAGTTAAACTAGAGTAGTAGTTATTAATTATTAATAAAAAAAATTGGAAAATAATTACAAGATAAAAATTAAAAAACATACTGGCTGTTTCATAGAATCAAGTTTAACATCATTTTGGCATGTTACAAGAACATAATATTCTACTTTTGCATAATTAAGGAATAATATTAGAAATTGAGTAAGGAAAAATTGAAAATATTGCCTTTTTTAAAAAATTAATTAAATAATATTAAACTACACTCTTCTGAGTTGAAATTTTTCTCATTACTGGAAATTTTAAAAAAGTAAATATACACAAAATTTAATTTTTTATATTGTTACACAACATATTCGAAGACATATTTTTTTGCATTTGGATTAAGGAAATGTAAAGTTTATGACACTACTTTCTATTAAAAACAATAAACACCACTAAAAAAATTATAAAAATAGAAAAAATATGGAAAACTTTGTTATTTTAAGTGAAGGAAAAATTTTAAAAATAAGATTATATTTAAGTAAATCAAAAAATATTTCTGTAAAACAAACCAGAAAATATGAATACTATAAAATCCTACAACATATTTAAAAAGTTATTATTATTAGAAAGAAAAAAAAATAGTGATATGAAGAATATAAACATAAATTTTCTGTACTTTTCACTTTTAAAATACACTACTGGCCATTAAAATTGCTACACCAAGAAGGCGACATGCTACAGACGTGAAATTTATACGAAAGGAAGAAGGTGCTGTGATATGCAAATGATTAGCTTTTCGGCGCATTCAGACAAAAAGGCGCCAGTAGCAACACCTACATTGTGTTTAAATGAGGACATTGTTCAGCCGGTTCCTCATACACAAATTGCATTTGAACGTTGTTGCCTGGTGAAAAGTTGTTGTGATGCCTCGTGTAAGAAGGAGAAATGCGTACCAGCACGTTTCTGACTTTGATAAAGGTCGAATTGTAGCGTACCAGGATTGCGGTTTATCTTATCGCAGTATTGCTGTTCGCGTCGGTCGAGATCCAATGACTGTTAGCAGAATATGGAATCGATGGGTTCAGGACAGTAATAAGGAACGCCATACGGGATCTCAACGGCCAACTATCACTAGCAGCCGAGAGGACAGGCATATTATCCGCATGGCCGTAATGGATCGTGCAACCACGTCACGAGCCGTGAGTCAAGAAACGGGGTCGTTTGGAAGACAACAAGGGTCTGCAGGAACAGTTCGACGACGTTTGCAGCAGCATGGACTCTCAGCTCGGAGACCATGGCTGCGGCTTCCCTTGACGCTGCGTAATAGACAAGAGCCTCTTCAATGGTGTGATCAACGACGAACCTGGGCGCACGAAAGGCGAGGCGTCATCTTTTCAGATGAATCCAGGTTCAGTGTACAGCATCATGATGGTCGCATCCGTGTTTGGCGGCATCGTGGTGAATGCACACTGGCAGCGTGCATTCGTCATCGTCATACTGGCTCATCACCTGGCGTGATGGTATGGAGTGCAATTGGATACACGTCTCGGTCACCTCTTGTTCGCATTGACGGTGCTTTGAACAGTGCACGTTACATTTCTGGTGTGCTACGACCCGTGGCTCTACCCTTTAATCGAGCCCTGCGAAACCCTACGTTTCAGCAGGATAATGCCCGACCGCATGTTGCCGGTATTGTACGGACCTTCCTTGATACGGAACATGTCCGGCTGTTGCCCTGGCCAGTACGTTCTCCAGATCTTTCACCAATAGAAAACGTCTGGTCAATGGTTGCCGAGCGACTGGCTCGTCACCAAACGCCAGTCGCTACGGTTGATGAACTGTGGCATCGTGTTGAAGCTGCATGGGCATCTGTACCTGTACATGCAATCCAATCTTTGTTTGACTCAATGCCCAGGCGTATAACTGCTGTTATTACTGCCAGAGGCGGTTGTTCTGGGTACTGATTTCTCAGGATCTATCCAGCCAAATTTTTTGAAAATTTAATCAGTTATTTCTAGTATAATATATTTGTCCAATAAATATCATTTTGCTATCTTATCCTGGTGTAGCAATTTTAATGGCCAGTGGTGTATTTTTAATACATACTTGACCTTTAGTAAAATATTTGTGCTTTCAAAATCTATACATTAAAAAGAGAAGTGCACGGAAAAAATTATATATTTATTTAAATTACATTTTAACTCTCTTGGCCAAAATAATCCATATTCTAAAAAATAATTTTAGATGAGACTATTTCTAAAAAGAAATTTTAGAACAACTTTCATTGATAATAAATCCTGAAAATTCTGATGAATTTGATTATTATTATACCAAAATGTGTGAATATAGAGTAACATCAAAATTTATATCTAAAAACTTGAATTTAGGATCTTTTAAATTAAAGAGATGAATATAATCTGTATCAATATAAATGAAGAGTATATTAATGGAAATTCTAAAATTCTCATATATAAAATAAAAATGAATCTCCAATTTACATTTATAATGATCATGTAGATATAGAATTCTTAACGAAAATCATTTCTATGATCTTATTAGTAATATAAACGTTATTAATAATTCTGAAGTTAGAACCATGCTAATTTTAATAATCGAGATAAATGAAAGCAATAAAATAATAGAAATTAAGTAATATCACAAATCTTTCAATAAAATATTTAAATAAATAGTACAACCTTGATATATCGAGAAAAAGTTGGTTTTTAATGTTTCAAATAAAATTTATTGCCTAGCACTTCATTAACAGTCAAACCTCGACGAATCGGATCATTTTATCTTGTGGTTTATGAAATTTCAAATAAAAAATCATTAAATTAAGTCTTATATTCCTTTACTTATTTCCGAAATATCACAATATTTTTATCTTAAATATATTTTCCTTTTTAAATCATTTTATTGGGATTCAATAGCGTGTGTTTTTAAATTTAAAATAAATATAAGAATTGTTATTAAAAAACACGATTTCCTTTTATAGACTATGACTAAATGAAAATTTAAAAAATCAAATTTACTTACTTTTATTTTATGAACTTCGGACAGCTGGTTAGATCATGTCCATTTGTTAGCAATGACGACAGTAAAGAGGCGCTGCAAACCTTTTATCAATATTTGGAACTCGTAGAGTTCTTTGTGGAATAAAATGTTCTGCATCAGAGCGTAATAATATTACTCGATTATTATCAGTCTTGTGATAAATACCAGTGTGTATATCCAATGGCTTTTCTTCCCTCTAAATTTTATAGACGTTTCCCCATGACTTTATCAAAGACTCTAGACGTTTAATTCGCACTACGATGCTATTCCATGTATTGTTAAGGGGATTACAAGTAGTTGTATAGAATAATTCTCTCCTTCATTGCATAAACACCTTTTAGAAATAACTTTCTGAACAGAATTCTAATCGTTAAAAAATATTTTCCCTCCAGAAGAATCAACTTCTTCGGAAATATTTTTTGAACTAGATATGATTTCCCTAATTCGTTCTTTCACGATTTGAATTTTCCTTTCTGACAGTCCAAACAAAAGAATAGCATGTTAATAGTTTTCATCTACGTGTTTCTTCCTTACCCGAAGAAGGGAGTGCAATTTAACACATATCCAAACAAGTAATATCTAAAATATGCGCACAATTCATCAACACAGCTAAAGTGATTTGGGCTTTATCTAATAAGTTACAATTTTCTGCAAGTTGAATTACCACAAAGTTTACATTAATTATTTTGTTCTTTATATCACACAAAATAATAGCTATTTCATACATTAGAAAGTGGTTGTCCCACGAAATGCATAAAAAAATGATTCCACGTTTAATATATGATTTTAATCGTTTTATGAAATATCGGTGATCATGCATAATCGATAATACATATGAAATAATTTCTAGCAAAATTTTAATGACTAAAATAATTTCGAAAATGGCTGAAATGAAAATTCTTGAGACATAATGATATGATATTTAGTCCAAACAACGTGGCTATCACTTAGAAAGACGAATAAATGAAGACAAAAAGAGAGTCTTTTTTTTAGGCAAAAAGTTCACTTGGCTTTAATGCATCAAAAAATTAAAAAAATAATAGAATCAAAAAAGGAGATCAAGATCAAATTCAAATGGAAAAACCTATGAATCAAGAAAAAGGATTATTCAAACAAATAAAAATAGATTTAGGGAGGATAAGTTTTAAGAAAATTATATTTGAACGTTTTGAAGGAAAGGGAAAAAATAAAATTCTTTTCCTTTAAAAATTTTTAATGCATATTTAATTCTTATATAGTAGAAACGATGTGTTTTAATGAGTAAAATATTTTTCTTTCTTTAAAAGTTAATGTAAAATATTCTCAAAAAGTTCGAAAGTGATTTTTTTTCGAATATCTTAAATCTTTTAATTATAAGATTTTTCTTAAAAAAGACTTTTAATTTCCTTGTATTTTTTTATTTTTGAAATAAAAAATTACCAGACATGAAATCTTATTTTGTATATATATTACCTTATATTAGACACAGATTAACTTATAAAATTTTGAGTCATAAAGTTAAGGCTATTTCTGTGGAGGAAATCATTAAGCTGGAATACACGGGGAAAAGTTTCTTGAAATGAAATACCAAGAGAAGAAAAATGTTGTCACGGTTTAAATAAATACAGAACTTTTAAGCATAACTCAAACGATAACATTCACTCTCTAAAACGGTTACCAAATTAAAAGTCAGCAAGGAAAAAATGAGCATATAATCTGAAAGTACGGAAGTTTTTGGGAGTAATTCTCCGCATCTGTTTACCAAGGCAGAAAAAAGTTCCAAAAATAATTTATATATTCATATTTGTGAAAAACATGCCACAATCAAGTTTAAAAAATATGATCGAATTAAAACACTGTAAAGAATGGGAGTGAGTAAGGGAATTTTTGGTTACTCCTGTACGTTTGACGTATTATGTTTATTGATAAGAGTCTTTATATAAAGAAGTGATAATTATAAATGTCCAGATAAGAAAACTGAAGTAAAAAATATACCTCAGAGGAACCTTATCTATTCGATTTGTAATAAGATTTTCGATTATAACACAGTTTTCAATCAGGTAGAGATGTAGCAAGTGTAAATATTTCAAAGAGCCAGCTCTCAAAAGAGTGAAAAATAAGAAATGGGGAGTTTACCTGTATGTAATGTATGTAAGAACGTAAAGCGAAACAAAGGCAGTTTCATTTTAGAAGATAATTTAGTTTATCAAGCATAAAATCTTGAGTATAGCACTTTAAATGATTAAAGTTTATGCTAGATAAATATGGTGAAATATATAACCTAGTTTTTCTAGCAATAAAACAATTTAAGCAATTATAGATAAATTAGTAATATGCCTATTTTCAACTTTTAAAATTAATCATCTTTGTGCATTAGTATGAATGAGCATTAGTGCTTAAGACAGATTTATTCATTTTGAATACTGATTAATCTGACAAACGCTCAAAGCAGATTAGTGTCAATTGCTGCAAGGAAAGGTTGGAAAAAATACTTTCAAGGTGCAAAAATTACTGGGGACAAATCCTGGCTCAAAGCATATAAGACCGAAGAAAAACAGTAATCTTCTGCATGGGTCTTCAAGACAAGCCAAATTCAGGAAACGTTTTTTCTCAGAACAAGCATATTGAAGAAAACGGTTGTCTGTTTCTTCACTAATACCGGTCTTGTAACAGTGACTCTAAAGTAACGAAGAATGGTCAGTTCTGATTGGTACGAGACTATTTGTTTGTCAGAAGTCTGGAAAATATTAAAAAAAAAAAGCAGAAAATGCGAATCATTCTTCCTCACTATATTTCGAGTTTCCAAACATCGGCTCTAACAAAGGAATATTAGAAGCTGTTGAAACATAGAGTTGATGGATCGTTCACTATACAGGCATATATGGCACCCAATGACATTAATTATTCTTGCACACCAAAAATAAATTACGCGGTCAATACTTTTCGACACCCGAAGAAGTAGTTAATACATTCAAAACAGCTTTCAAAACGCATGTTTTTGAAATACCTCGATCGAAGTAGGAAAAATGTTTCGAAAAATAGTCTTCATGGAGAATATTTTGAAAAACAATAAAATCAATTTCGATTAAAAATGTCTGATAAAAGTGTACTTTTAGACTGGAAATATAGATGGCTACCCTAGTCTTCATACAAGAGTGCATTTACGTGTATCATATCAAATGTATGAAAATTTCATTCCAAGCTGTTTAAATTTTTATTTTAATAATATCAATTAGGCATTATTTATTTAATCAATTAAATATTTTTTAATATTCTCTCCATTTAAGCGCTGAATTTATTATTTAATCAAACAAGATTTTAACAATTATAATAGCAAGAGCCATGTACATTTTATATATACATTTATTCCAAAGTTTTGGAAAACTTCTAGGAAGTTTAAACTAAGAAAAAATTTCCTTATTCCTATTCAAAGAAATAAAATTAAATATGTCTATATTTTAAAAAAAAAAGCAGCTTCTCAATGTGATAAAGCTACAGTGTTTAATCTCATCAGACCAAAAAATGTTATATAATGTGTAACTTAAAAAAAAGTGAGAAAATGTTTGATACTTAATGGAGATTATTGTCCAACCAATCAAAATTTAATGAAATGCTCAAATAAACTGACACATTAGAACAGTTCATATCAATCAACATTTCCCCGAATTTTGTATTTCCATTTATTTTTCGAGCGCATTTTTATACACCTTTTCTATTTTGAAGTGCTAATGTACAATCTGTCTTTGTTAAAGGTTAAAATGCAAACAAACCATTTTAGTTTAAAAAAAAAATGAAATATCTAACACGTGTTCTTATATCTTCATTATTGCTCAAATAAATATTGTGGACTTTGAAATACTCTGTAAAAAAAAAAAAAAAATTCCCAAATTTTAAGTGTTTCCATTTAAGGTTGAATTTTTCGATGATTTCAAGAACTGAAATTATCACACTTAACTTGTTATCAAGTACTCTCGCATAATGAGTATCGTCGCTTCCTAATTACTTATTTCTTACCAAAAAAATTACTTTTTGGCTTCGTAAAACATTTAAGAAATAAATTACATAAAACTTCAATTTACCATTTAAGTTATGAGGAGGATACTCTAGATTAGAATCAACACTTTCTGTTTCAGATGGTACTTCCTTTCTAGAGGTAGAGTATTCACCAAAATTGTCTAAAGACTGATTGCAGGTCCGTTTAAGAACCGCTGTTTTTTGTTTAGTCGCTGAGAGTTTACGATAACGTCTTGTCATACCTTTAAAATTTCTGACTGATGATTTTTCTCTAGAAATTGCTATGTCAGTAAAGGAAGCAGTTGAATTTGTAACTGATTCAGTTTTATATTTTTGTTCTAGTTGAGATTTAGCTCGGTGCGTTAAATTTTGTTCAGCTTTTTTCTGATGTTTCGAAACTTCATTACGATCGTCTGCATTAATTACACTTGAAATATTTCGTTGACGATTATGTATCTTCTTAAATTCTTCTGTTTGCTTTTGCAACCAGTTGATAAACTTTTGCTCTTTCTGAGTTAACAATGGAAGCCTTTTTTGGTTAAATTCGACAATTTCTTCCAAATGACGAATGTGATAAAGATGAATGTTATTTTCATCTTTTATGGTTATGCTTTCCAAAGGCGTTGCCAAAGCCTTACTAATTTTTCTCAATTCTTTAGCCTTCTCTTTTAAATGGCCGGGTACAAGAGATTTAAAATTAACATTTGATTGTTTTTCTTCTTCAATGTTTTCTTTTGGGAAGGAAAAATCAGAAAATGTTTTTGCAGTAGGAGGTTCACCAAAACTATATTCTGAATATTGGCTGATTTGACGACTGGAACTTAACTCATATGATGATGTTGCTCTTAACTCTTCGTCGGATAATGATGACATTATCAGTCCAGCTGAAATACATAGTAATAAAATATTAAAATATTGATAACATTACAGCGAGTGTAACAAAGAAAATATAAATTTATTATAACTTCTTTTGCATGTACATATTTTAATGAAAAATTTAGATAGTTTTCATAATATAACGCTTGACCATGCTAACTATATTTAAAATTTAATAACATAATATAAACTCTTAACATCGCAAAGCATCTTGAAGTATTAAAAAATTTCATTTAACCAATTTTTATTTTTGTATTCTAATTGCATGAATTTACAAAAACAAGAGAAATAATATTTTTGCTTTTTAACTGCTGATTTGATATCAACAATGTTTTACGGATTCAAAATTTCAGAAAACATCGATCCAAAGTTAAGAAAAAGTACTGGCAAAAGCTTGAAGAAAGTTTTTTAAAATAACTTTTTAACTAATCAGAGGGTGATGTTTTGAGGAAGCAAAACACACACACACACATGCATTTCAAATGTTGTTTAAAGAGAGATATAATGTTTTTTCTTTTTTTTAAATATTCGTATATTTTTTATTCTTTGCTTTAATTTTCAGTTTGTATTACATGATGTTTTACTCTGATCACGGCTCATAAAATTTCAATGCCATAATTTTTAATAATCGGACACGCGTTTTTTTATAATAAAATTAATGAATTAATATCTCATAATTTTAATGCTCTACGTTCCTCTCTACGGATTCCCGTTTGCACAGATTTAAATGAGAAAAAATGATGGTTCCCATTAACCATCAATTTAAGTGTGGGCTGTAACAGCGAACATGTATATGGTCAAAATGTTAAATACTCAGACTGATTCAAATACATTTAAGTCAAATAAATAAAGCTTAAGAACGAAAATAAAATCAAACTGCAAACCAAACCTCCTTGCGATATAGGAAATCATCCTATATAGATTATATTAAAAACTTAGATAGTTTCAATATAATTTCAAAGCCTATTCCGTAATAAGGGTTTTCTGCATTTAATGATCACATATCGCAGGGTTTATTTAGGTTATAACTTTTGCATTTTATATAACCTTAAAAATACTTTTATAAAATATGAATAAGTTCTAAAAATATTCCTTTATATATATATATATATATATATATATATATATATATATATATATATATGTATGTAACATTAAAATTACTTTTGGAAATGAAAAAGTACAGGATCGATTTCAAGTTCTGTTAAGCAACATGACATAGATTTTTAAGCCGCGTTGTCAACCATTTAACGGCTAAGTCAGTTCTAAGAATTTGAATATCCACTGCATAATTTGCATTCCTGCATAATTATTTTAAACGAAGTACAAAAGTTTTTTAGTAGAAAAGCATTTATATATATAACTCCCCCAAAAATTTTCACTTTTATCAGCAACTCAACTTTACTTCTTCGTCAATGAGGTTTATTTATAAGGCGAAGATGATAAATTATCAGTCGTTTAGTTTAAACAGGGGTATAATGTGAAAGTGCTTGATATCACTCCCCACCTCCAAGCATTTTTTCTAGAAAAGCTTTAAATAAAAAATTGTAATTAAATAAAGTATTATAAATTACATGTAACTAGTTTATATTTTTGACGAATTTTAAATCTTTTTCATTCGTAGAGATATCGAAGACGGGCGTAAGCTTAAAAAAAAAAAAA
>JAPDSC010144567.1:709972-751294 GCA_026290005.1 Latrodectus geometricus
CATTCGTAGAGATATCGAAGACGGGCGTAAGCTTAAAAAAAAAAAAAAAAAAAAGAAAAATCTTTTTAATTAAATTTTGTTTTTTTAATTTTACAGTGCTTTTTTTTTTTTTTTTTTTTTTTTTTTTTTTTTTAATTCATTGATTGTTTATTTGTAAGATCTTATTCCTCAAATTAAAGGCTAAGCGAAACAAACTAAGATAACAGTGTTTTGTTGAAAATTGCAAGAAGACAACTGTAAGTAGGAAGCTTGAAAGAAATTTAGCTTAATTAATGTATGCAAAATTTAGTCACATCACACAAATTAGTTTGTTAATCATATGGCAGATAAATATTTTAATGATAATTTCCCTGATACGTTCATACATCATAACTACATAAATTTAAGGAAAAAAAAACATAAGTTTTTGCATTTCCAGTGAATATATATTTTGTTTTGCGTAAAACGAATGTCCAAATAAAATGTATGTTACCTTTTTTTGGAAAATAAGAAAACATTTTAGTAGGCAATAATCACAAAAACATATTTACATCTAAAGATAATGAAAAGTAATGTTATCACATAAAAGAATAACATAATTGTCAAATATTTGAAAAATGTTCAGCTATGAAATATATAATAAAATAGGTAGCATTATTGAAGATGTTTATATGTAAACGAAAAAAGTAAATAACAATTAGGTTGTTAGACTGACTATTTCTGAAATTTCTTTTTCAATACATGTTTATATTAAAATTCCTTATAATAAATAGTTTTTAAATACTAGAATGAATATAAAAAAAATAATGCACTTTTTAAATACCTATTATATTAAATTTAATAATTTTTATACACTGAATTAAATTGCTATTTCAAAAATATTCTTATTTATAAAACATTACCGTTGTTAAATTTGAATCCTACAGGTGGTTGTGTTGAATGGCTCTTCTCAAAATTACTTTTTATTTTCAAAAGCACTGGTTCTTGTTTGATGATGTTTCTGAATACTTTTTCTGTTTCCACTGGATTACCGGTTGATTGATCTTCATAGATAACTTGATTTTTTTCATCGGTATCCTTGTTCTTCCACTCTTTCCCACTACTAACTTGAGTCCAGTAACAAGGAGCAAGTTTTGTTTGGGATTCTCCAGCAATGGTTAAACTCTGATTTCTTCCGAAAGCTTCTTCCTTCACTTGAATTGAATTCAAACTCTGCTCACATTTTATACTTTCACCTAAAAGAATAAATCAAGTGTTTTTACCAGCAAGCACATACCTACAGACATAAAATGAAATAAACTGTAACACCTGAAAAGTATCACAGTCTGGTTATTTAAATATAACTGATTAAACAAATTGTTATAAATATATATAAATATAGTTACTAAAATGATCCTTAAAATGCAAGATATTTTAGATATAATCCTAATTTCAAGATCATTTTAAATTACTTATTCAATAAATGATTTATTAAATGAATTTTAAGCAAATTTAATATTACAACTTTTCTTATAAGCTTATACTCAATAATATATCTACAGTGACATTTACTATTTAAAGATATAAGTTGATAAAATCTAGCACTCTCTCAAACACACGCTTACACATTCATTAAATAATGTGTCTGTTCTGGTATGTCTACATGCATCTTTTATAGAATCTACTGAAATATCTAGCTGGATAACCGGGTGTATCTTGAGAATCGAATACTGAAGATATAGAATTCTTTTTTAAGAACCTAAGAATTTTTAAGAATATGTAAGTAAGTTCAATATGGCACTAAACAATTAAAGGTAATGTAGGCTCATATGTTAGGGCATAATTTGCTAACGTCAAACTACTCCCGTTATTATCAAGTAGATTATTTGGAATATATCATCTCTCAAACGAGTAAGACTTTAACATTTAAATTAGTATAATTTAACTCGTATTTAAAATTTATTTCCTACATATTTTTCAGCTATGTACTAGGATAAATAAACATTTTTTTATAACTCAAATAATTGTCCAACTTGAGATTATATGTGCCTGCAGTGGGATTTACACGAATCACATAAGGGTAATAAAGGATGAAATATTTTTGTTACATTCGAAAAATACGAAAATTTAGAAAAATATTGTCAAAAATAAGGGGACATTTTAGGAGCATATGAACTTATTATTTCAATAAAAAAAGTAATAATTAATACTACAATTTGCTTTTGTATTAGTGAGAAGTGTCCTTCTTATTCTGACTCCACTTCTATAGAATTAATTTTAACTATTTATACAAAATAAATCACCCCATGTTGATAGTATTCAAAAGAACTATAGTAATAATATGAAAAAAGTTATAATATTGTTTTGAAATTATTATCGGGATATAATATTGCTTCCGAAAATCATAATTTTCTTTTTCTCTACTCCTTCTTGTCAATTATACAACTAACTATTAGATTAAATATTTTCTTGCAAAATTAAAAGCTTTTTCAATTAGACATTTTTATTTATACATCATTTTTGTAAATTTCTAATATATTTCTCATTTTTTCCGAAACATAAAATTTATATAAGTTCTATCCCAAAAATATATTTGTACACATTATCTCTCTAGCATGCATTTTTGATATTTGAGTTTTATAAAAAAAGTTTTCGAAAACTCTCCCTCTCCGAATTACTGCCACAGAGGTGGTGACTATAGTCAAGCTACTATTACACAAGTTTCCTCTGCAGCAACTTTCAAATTATGCAAATTATAAATAGTTTAATTTATAAGATGCATTTAGAAAATGAAAAATTTATTTTAAGAATATATATCAATTTCCAATCAATACATAATGCCTTAAAAATATAAAATTAAATTATCATTATTATTTACATTTTATTACATTATTTACACTTGCGATATTCAAAGTTTTTTCTTAAAACTTTGATCATAAGTCATTTTATTTAGATGTCATCTTTGATAAAAGAAATACCACTACTTTAAAAATCATTTTATTGGGTATTTGTTGACCTAATTAATGTCTATATATAAAATAAAATATTTAAAATATTTTACTTAATCTTTATTCCTTGGTACCCATGAGTCATGTACTGACAATAATTTATAACATTTATAAATATTTCAAACATATTCTTCAATGACAATAAATAAAATAAGCAGTGAGACATTTTTAGTTGAATATAAAGGAAACAAATAAATTTTCTATATGAAATCAATGTTTTTATAATTATATAAATTAAAGTATTGTTTTTAAGGGTGTCTCAGTAATTAAAATATCCGTTTTCTCATTTATTAACTCCATGCAAGATTCATGGGTTTAAACATTGATGGAAGCCATTCTATTTTGGTACTTTCGTTGTGTCATTTCTAATATTTCAACTTTCTGTAGTTTGGAGTTTTGAATAATTCATTTCACGTTCCAATTTAGATCACAATTTCTTCTATAACTTTTAAATTTTGATTGTTGTTTCTTCAATTTAATGTTGATTTCGATTGTTGGAAAGTGGTTTTTTGTTGGCTTTTTTCTACCAAGAAATGTCGGTTAGCTGAGTATTTAACAAAATATTATTTGCAAAATTTGATATATAAACAGTTTAAGCAAATAGAACATAAAATAAAAACAACAATAAAGCATAATTCTACGTATAAGAAAATGTAATCCGTGAGAAGCTTCTAAAACTTTGTACCTTCTTTTATAATAATTGTGTACTTTTGGAAATTTGGATAAAATTATTCAATCTTGCGATCATAACTGTTTAAAGTTTTCATATCGATAAAATGTTTCTTTACCTTAAAAATCTAACTTTTTACTTTTATAAAAGTATTATGTAGTTTCAATACATTTTCAGCTAATTATTTTAAGATAAGTTCAAGATTCTTCCTCTGGAAGCAATTGCAAATAAATCTCAACCATTTTTTATTATGAATATTTGACATGGCACAATAAGCAAAATAGCAGCAAAAGGAAGTAGTAAGGGATTTGAGCAACCATCTCATTTTTGCTTTTTGGAAGTACTTTTTATAGACAATTGGTTGAATTTCACGTGTCGCAAAAACGAAAACCCGGAAATTGCATACAGAAGCAAGAAACCTAATACTCATCTCATGTTGTAGAGTTCGAATCCAACAACTTCCATTACAAAAAGAGCTATTTTACCACTAATTACAATGAACCCATAAAACTATTAATAAATTTATACGATTATGATCTCACCGTGGCTAAATATCAATCGATTTTACTTATATATATAAAATATTTTTATAATTTGAAAATATTATTTTCACATTTATTGAGAAGTTTGGTGAGCTAATTGCCCCTTTCCTCAAAACTAGCATTTATATATTTATTGTTTTAGATTTTTTATTAACAAGATCAAATGTCACTCTCTTAATCTATACATTTAATATTTATTTAAATGTACAAAAAGGACTGAATCACAAAAGACATAAATAAAACATAATATCATTGTTTCAAATACTTGAATTTTTAGGGACATTTAAAACGGTTTGTGTGAACTTATTCTTATATATTTGCATCATTAATTTAAAGATAACATTTTGATTAAATAATAAATACATTATTTAATCAAAACGTTATATTATTTTACATAAGCAACACAATTTGACATAAAATTTCAATTTTTCTGCAAATACCGTCACATAAAATATACTGTTAATTTAAGTGTTCAATACTCAGTGAATTGAAGATTGTAAACGTAATATAATTCTTAAATAAAATATTTCACGATCTGGAAATTACTACTTTATGAAATGAATGTTTATGTAATGAAAAAATTCATGTTTAAGTTGTTTTGAATTCTATTACATAACAAAAATATTTTGAAGTACCATTAGTAAATTCTAAATAATGTCAAATATCAAAATCATTATTTTTTTAATTGGTCTTATTAACAGATGTAATAAATAATTATTAAATCAAATACTCAGTGGCAAAAGTATGTCAATAAGAATACAAAAGGATATTCGATTTTATGTGAAAAATTTTAGGTATTAAAAGTATTATATTTATTTAAAAGTATTATATGTATTAAAAATAAGAACAAAAACTGATTGCACCTTAATATTTTTCATGAATGACCCCAAAATTACTTAGATAAGTAAATTCTTAATTTTTGGCAAGCATTGCGAATTACTTAAAAGAGCAAAATTATTTTTTATATAATTTTTTTAATTGTGTTATTAATAATATGTATTAAATTGGAAAAATAAATAAACTTATAAGAAGAAATAAAAGGAGATAAACTAAAAGAATTGAATAAAATAAGCGAATATTTTAGAGAAAATAAAATGCCTGATATTTCAGTTTTCTTGAATGAAATAACTGAATATGTTAGAGAAAATAAAATGTATCATATTTTATTGAAAATCGTTATTCAAGAATTTCTAATTTTCAATTTTCTTTATTACGAAACAACATCAGTTTGAATAAAGTGTGTAATTTTTTCTTAATTTATTTTTATTCAATGAAAATGTTAACAAAATTTTTCGAAATAAACCGTTCTGAAAAGATAAAACAATATAATGCAGCTTTTGCATTCTATAATTCACGAACTTAAATAAGCTAAATTAGTTATATTTTTTAATATGCAAGATTTCAATAAAATATTATTAATTAATATTAATTATGTTTAAAATATTATAAGTGATTAAAAAAATTATCTGATTATGTTATATAATTGTAATAATGTAATTTAAAACCTGGATGTTAGTTAATATTCTTATAATTTAAAATTTTTGAGGCGAATTGAGACATTCATAAAACTGAACAAGAAAATTTCATAAAATAGAACAAGAAATTTTTTTGGGATTGTTTTCAAATCACCTTACCCTCGAAATGTTAATTCTTTTAGTTGTGAGTTTATCAGATTTGAATTTTTTCTTTTAAATAGGATAAGTTAACAGTAATAGTTAAAAATACATACCTTTTTCAAGTGGTAAATTTATTAAAAGTATATCCACTAATGTTTTTATTATATATTCTATATATTCATTTTAATCATAATCTTATATATATGTTATGGTAAAAGTGATGAATTATTGAATATTTATCACTTTTACAGGTGAATGTATATAATCCCTACTTCGTAATGGGTAATGTAATAAATTCTGATAATTTTGTAGAGAAATGGTATTTTAATCCAAAAAATAAATAAATAAATAAATACTTTTAAACATTATCAAACATCTTATCAAGAATTTTAAGAACATCATGATGATTTAGAATAAAACTTACAATTATCTTTAAATTTAAATAACAATGGCTCTTTTATACGTTAATTTCAGAAGATATTTTAAGACAGATGTATTAGACAGCAATATAAGTTGTATATTTGGCGTAAAAAGTATTGAAAAATACAAAATGATCAAAATTACTAAAATAAAATAAAGTAAAGCTTATTATCTAAGTAAATACCTTATTTTTATATGTACCTAAGAAAAACAAAATTTTAAAGTAAATATTAACTTGTATTTAAAGATAAATTTTATGTCTTGTTAAATAAAAGACTTGGATAAAGAAAACAATTTAGATTATTAGAATTTAAAAAAAATAGTTCCATGTCAAAGCAAATTAAACTTCCATTCTAAAAAAGTATTTATTTAAAAATACTGACAAGTTAACCCATTCAAGTACAATAGACTGTTATAACATTTCAAATTACACAATGTCGCAGATTTTTTACATTTACACTTATCAAATTTGCATACTTCCTTGCAAACACATTGTTAATATCATTGTTTTTCAGAAAGATTTTTACTAACACAATCTCGAAGTGATATGGTTTAACCTGGAAAATCTCCAAGTAAAATAAATTTTTCATCACAAATTGTAATTGATTTCTGGTATATCACTTGTAAAATTTTCCTTATTTTGTTCCTGAAAGATAAATGTGTCCCTTTAAATTTCTAATATAATCGATAAATTTCGTGGGTTATTTCTTTTTCCCTTTACACCTAATACTCATAGTTTCATCAATATTACCAAAAGAAAATTTAAAATTTGAAACTTTAACGTTTTTTGACAGTGATTTTAAATTTTCTTCAGCACTTTTTCTACATTTTCTTACTTGTTCTTGCCTAGTAAAAATATATGTCTGATTAAAATCACTTCATCATTCTCACTCTAAATCACAAAATTAATTGCAGGTAAGCAATCATTTAGCAATGGATAGTTAATTTTCACATTAGAATCATCATCTATTCCAGTGTTAGTTTTGTCAGAAGTGTTAAATGTTTCTATTAAAGCCTGAAGATCTTATATTTTATATGTTATTCCTCATATTTTGATACGAGTGAATACTTAATCTCTATGTTTTGGGCAAGGCCAACTAACTATTTGTAATGAGTAATAAAATAGAGTTTTTCTTTAGCTATGGAATTCCTAAATGACGTGGGAGGCTTTTAATAAGCATCGCCTTTATCTGTTCCTATTTCATTGATGCAAAAATATTTAATAATTTAAAGAAAAAGAGTAACTGGGAGAATTAAGTAATTTAAAATCATCCCTTTATAAAAAATTAGAACATATATTGATTAAAGTCTATCAAGGTATAAAACTTAAATGAAAATAAAAACATTTCTTGAAAGATACATTAAAATATAATAACAAATTTATATTTGAAGAAAACTATATTACATAGATATAATTTATGTTGAACATGCATTAACATAAAAGTTCCCACATGTATTGCATTCGTTATATTTTGATAATTATGGCACATGTATAATTGTTATCATCTATGAATTTTTGTAACTATTGTGACTTGTATAACTGATGTCTTTGTTCATAAATAAGGGATTTTCAATAACTGTTGGAGTAAGCTCAAAAAATGAAATTAATAATTTCATTTTTTTAAACTATTTTAATAAAGCATTTATGAATCATATATGTAATTAATATATATGAATCATGAATATATTTTATATTAACCCTTCTTTGCATAATGGTGGAAATTTCCATCATAACCTATAATGCCCAAAAATTATATAAAAGAACAAGTTCACTTTAAGTTGATCGTGTTTGGATACCTTTTTAATGTCCATTGCATAAAAAGAAACATAGCTGTGAAAAATAAACAAGTGTCATTATCAGTGAAACGAGCTTAAAGTTGTCTCATTCCGCTGTTTGTTGTAGTTGCAATAAACGTATGATTTCTTTTATAATTTTGTTTTATTATATTAGAGTTTCTATTGCTAAAAAATTGAAAATGAGTGGAAGAAAGGTTTGTAACACGTGTTTCTGTTATTTTCCTCTTTTATTTCTATTTAGTACTAAGCTAATGATCTAACTTTAGATGATGATGATGGAAATTTTTAGCATTTTTTTTTTTTTTTTTTTTTTTCATTTTTTTTTTTTGCTAAATTTATACTATAAATATATACTAAGATTTTTGTAACCATTTTTCCTTTAATTTTGAACATGAGTTATATCAACTTGATTTATTTCACGAATAAAGAAAAAATCATGCAAAGAAGGGTTAATGATCGTTAAACTTTTGTTTATGCTACAGATTTATTATATTGCATTAATTAGCAAAGATATACTTTTTAAAATTACCTTTATCAAAGTAGCTAATCATATTAATAGGAGTGATACTAATGTATATTCAAAACGTGTTTTATCAAGACACGTTTGAATATACATTAGTACAATTAGAATTTATCAAGACAAACTAAATTAACACTTTGCTTACATTCTTGTACAATACAATTCTTTTAAACATTTTTTTAAGTTACACCATTTTTTTCAGTAATAGGATATTAAAAATATATGTACAAGTTATTTCCTTAACATTGTATTGGGAGAAGTAATATTTTTTAAATAGAAAGAACTACCGAAATACCTAGGATTAAATTGTTGTACAGAAAATCATTTAAAAAAAATTACTGCTAAAAAGTTTTTGACTCCGTAAAATATAAAAATATTTAATTCTATTGCACAATTATCTATCGATATTATTATGTAAAATATTTCCCATTTGATATGTTTCAGATGGTATTTTTTAATGGATATTACAGAGGTATTGAATATATACTTCATTTAAACATAAGCGACTTTAAGTATTATATAAAAAATACAGTTGCTTAAAGACAGAGTTAAAACTCAAAAACATGGTTGAGCACACATTAAGACAAATGGAAAAATAATATAAGCTCAAGAAGGGTATGAAAATCAAAAACAGTATCCATTTTTTAACAAAAGGAGATTTACCATATAAAAAGATGAAGGATCATACAAAAATGAGCATTAAAGAAAATTCCAGACATTTTATAGTCAATATACTATTAAATTCACATATTTCTAACATTCAAATATTTAAGAAAGGACATATATATATATATATATATATATATATAAAGTTAGGTAAAATAAAATAAATAGTTGTATAAAATTTTTATTCCACACATAATTCTATTCTTATAATAAAAAAGCCCTAAATTTAAGACGACCGAATAAAATAAAGAATAATCCTTTTTTTATTTCAAATTTTACTGTAAATTGTATATTCTACTATAATTATATAAGAACTGTAAATCATGATGATAAGAATCCCATAAAAATTTAATTAACATGCTTATAAAAATGAATCAGATACCGTAATAATAGGAGCTTAAGAAACTGAATACAGCAAATCTAAACAATACACTTGAATAATTAATACTAATTGAAATTAACACACACGCACATATAATATTTATAATGATGATGTATAACTTACTTAATACAATATTTGAATACGCTGCCGAACGTAGATATTACTAAATTTCTTGCTTCAAATATCACAAATATCATAAAATTATTTTTTTAATTACAGTTTCTTAATGTATCGATATCTGGAAAACAATGTCAAGTATTCTTGCTAATCTCTCATATTTTTTAAATGAAATAAAAGAAAATTTACCTTTACTGCATTCAGCTAATTTTGGACAGCTGTATTTACCGTGACCATTCTGCAAGCAATGGCGGCAGTAAAGCGTCACATCGAATTCTTAGAGTTTTTTCTGGACTAATATGTGCAGCATCGGGAATCTTCAATATCACTCGATAATTATTACTTCTATAAAATTTATTACCATCTAAATCATTCCGCTTTTCTTCTTGATAAATATTGTAAACTGGTCCCCATGATTGAATCAAAGATTTTAGCTCCTCAGTAGAAACAAATGGCGCTATTCCATGTATGGTCAATGGTGTTATGAGCAGATGTATCAAATAATCCCTTCCCTCGATATGTAAATATTTCTTAGAAATAGCTTTTCGAACAGGATCATATTCGTTAAAGAATATTTGTAATCCATAAGAAACAACATTTATTGATAATATTTTCGTAGAAGGTATAAACTCTCTAATTCTTTCACTTGCTAAATGAACTAGGTTTTCTGGAAGATCTGACACAAGAATAGCATGTTCATAATTTACATCGGTATGTTCAACCATTGCATGACAATAAAATATTATTTACTGAATCTAATATATTATCTCCATATTTCATCCAAATAATTAAAGGAATAATCGTTCCAAAAACGATTCAGCTACACGTCCGTTCTTGTGATAACACAGCGCTCTGCGAGAGGAAATAGTTAAAAAGCTCCCAATTTCTTATCTTAATTTTATCATGTTCTTGAAACTCTTCTGCCAGGGGAATTAACAACAATTATCACATGATATCAATTATACTGCATAGTTTAGTTTGCTTTTTGTTTTTTCGTTTTCGTTTGCTCAAAAACGATTCAGCCACACCTCCTATCTTCTTGTGATAACACAGCGCTCTGCGATAGGAAATAGTTAAAAAGCTCCCAATTTCTTATCATATTTTTGAACTCTCCTGCCCGGGGAATTAACCCCTTAAAGCATTTGCCCGTGTCTGACCGTGACCTTCGAGACTACGTCTTCTACTACCTTCCTTCGAGACTACGTAGTCTCGAAGGTCACGGTCTGACACGGGCGAATGTCATTGCCACATGCTTGTCTCACACGGGCGCTTTTGTTATTTCTAATGCCCGTCTCAGACCCGTTCCAGTAAAACTAGATAGGCTAAATTATATGCCATCTATATTAATATTAAATTATAATTAAACTTTTAACATAGATGACATATGGATAATTTTTGGAAGCTTTTTCGAAAAAAACTCGTGTTTTAAGAGGTTAACAACATTATCACATGTTATCAATTATACTGCATAGTTTTGTTTGCTTTTGATGAATCAAATTGATCAATTATTTCATCAAACTCAATCATTTTTAAATTTTTTTTCTACATTTAGAAATGTTAAGTCATTTCAGAGGATTTATTCAAAGTAGTTGATTGTAAATACGTCAGAACTAATTATTATTTACTGAACAAATTCACGCCTTGAAATTGATATTGAAATATCTGTAGTTAAGGGTACTTGAAATGCATCTGTCATATTTGGAAAACATCTTCACCATATGAGATTACGAAGAAAAGAAGCTCTGAATGAGTTTTAGATTTAATTTCTTTTATGCAGCAAAGTAACTTCTTGCTGGCACATTTTTCGGTATAAAATTGTGTTCGATTATGAACTATATTATAAATTTTATATCCAAAGTTTAACACAATTACTTGCAAGATCCCTATCATTATGACCACGAAACTGCAGATTTTTCATCTATAAATTTTTTTAAATAATCTATAAAATTAATTTTTGCATAGAAATGAACAATAATAGTATTTATATAAATTTTTAAGTTCTAATGTTAGACAGTCATAGTAAAAGCTTGAAAAATTATAAATGTTTTTTTTTCTAGTTTATCAACCAGCTGAGTGAAATAAAAAATTTATTTCCTCTTAACACAGTTCATTATAATATTAATGCAAGATTACAAATTGTTGATCATTAGATGTATATGTATGTACCTTAACAAATTTTTAAAAAATTCTATTTTATTTAGTGCAGAAACCTGTTACTGCAAAAATTCAATTGGATAAGGCCTTGCACCCCTAATTAAGAACCAACTCACCTAAATTTTTCAAATGGTTTTCTAACCTCAAATAAACGAAGCACTTTGTATAAGTTTTTTTTTTTCAGAAAATATCTCTAAGAAAACCTGATCAACTTTAGGTGAAATTTAAAATAGCTTCTTAAATTACATTTCATTCAGAATATTAATATAAATAAAAACTTTTTTTATTGTTAAAAATTTAAAGAACATATTGTGGATATATAAATTTCATTTCGATGAAAAAAGTTAATATTTCTGATTCAAAATTTACAACTTATTTTTATTTTATTGTCGCTTAAATGATTATTTATTTTCACCTTAACATAGTAGAAGGCAATTACACTGGTTATCATAAATGAAGAAAAAATCACAAGAATGACGATAACGCAAAAAGTTATGCTTGGAATTTAATGAAACTTATACACATACAACACATAGGAATATACAAAATAACATAAAAAGAAATGTTTAGACAATTTTGGTGTTAAAAATTAGCATATGTATACAATAAATAAATGGAAGGTGTAAGTTTGGTATAGGAAAAGTATCTTTAATATAGGATATAATCCTTAATGGAAGCAATACAGCACATACAGCGATATTTGATGCTCTCGATTATGAAGTCTATTAATTGTGTAGGAAGTGATAGCCATTGCTCGTCCAAAGAAGTTGAAAGCCAGTCTAGAGTCCTAGGAAGGGGATTAAGAGCAACTATACGTTGTCCTAGAGCATCTCTAACATGTTCGATTGGGTTAAGGTCCGATGATCGAGATGGCCAATGCCCATGCGTCTCAATTTTTCCTGTTAAAGATAAGCATCCATGATGTGAGCTCTGTATGGTCTCGCATTATCATCCTGTAGCACGAAAGCAACACATACTGCCCCGACATAAGGAGGCACATAAGCCTCCAGAATGCCATCTCTATAGGTGTGGGTATAAGCATTTCCATGGGAAAAACATAGAGGTCTGTGCGTCCATCTAAAAAGATACCCGACAAACATAAAAGCTGCTTGATCCGTATGCATATCTTTGACGGATGAAAACGAGTTCCACGTTCTTTCCGAATGAAAATGAATATATATAATCATTTTCGAGGCTAAACCTGGACAAATCCGTAAGGAGAACAGCCCTCCATTGATCACACGTCCTGTGGACATGCTGACGTACCCTCTGCAAACGTTCCCGATTATGGCGTGACGTGAGCGGGACGAAAATGACTGGTCCTGTCTCATAAAAACACGTTCGTGAAGCCTTCAACGCACGGTTGATCTGGATACCAACCTTTCGGAGCTTGCAGTTAGGGAACATCCGAGTTTATCCGGATTTACGGATCTATGCCTTTATATGAGCATAATGACAAATATTGATCATCGGTATTCATAGTAGCACGTGCGTCTTTGGCTGAGCCGCCTGAGTGACGAATCCGAGGTTAGAAATTGTCGCCAAAGTCTTCTATGAATCACAGACGGACTCACATGCAGCCATCTAGACTCTTCTGTCTGACTTTAACTTTTCTTTAGTGTCCTAATAGCTCGCTATCAAGCTGCTTGGTCAAATGATGTGCCTGGAGGCCATAGTTACAATTCCGCAACACCAGATTTCTAATTTTAGAGAGGCAGAGATAATTGCCGCCCTTCTCTGAGACTTCCATTTTTATGTTCTCCGCTAATGAAGTACTCCGAAAGCGGCGGCACTCTTTTGCATAATTTCATGTTTTTTAGCTCTTTTTACAACGTATTCAAATTTCATTCAGATTGACTTATTTTTGGGAGAGTTACAGGTATTTTTGTGATTTTTTCTGAATTTTTGGTAATAAAGATAATAAAGTTAATAAGTAATAAAGATAATAAAGTTTTTCTCTAATTTTTAAATCAGAAAAATTGACTTTTAAGCATTAAAAAGAAATCTATATATTTACAATATTAGTTTTTTCATTTAAATTTTTAACAATGAAAATAAATTTTATTTAAACTAATATTCTAAATGAAATGAAATTTAAGAAGCTATTTTAAATATGAATCGTCTAAAGTTAATGAGGTTTTTTGAGAGACATTTTCTGAAAAAAAAATTTAAATAAAATGCTCCGTTTATCTGAGGTTAGAAAACTGATTCGAAAGAAACTGATGAAAAATTTAGGTGAGATGGTTCTAAATTAGGGGTGAAAGGCCTTATCCAATTGAATTTTTTCTGTAACAGGCTTGTACACTAAATAAAATAGAATTTATGAAAAATTTGTTAAGGTAAATACATATTAGCATACATACATTTAATGATTAAAGATTTGTAATCTTGCATTAGTAAAATAAGAATTGTAATTAATGAAATAATAAATTGTGAACAATATAAATATCAATGTTTTTTTTATTTTTTAATCTCAAATTATTTTTCCTTGATTTAATTTGATTAGAAATGCAAATACATAAGTCTAAAAATGAAAATTAATTTTGTTTTTCTCTAAGACTCTGTATACCATTACTATTTTAAAAATTTATATAAATGCTATTATTCCTTTCTACTCAAAAAAATAATTTTATAAATTTAAAAAAAATTTATAGATGAAAAGTTTGCCGTTTCGTAGTCATAATGATAGGGATCTTGCAAGTAATTATGTTAAACTTTGGATGTAAAATTTATAATATATAGTTTATAATGGAACTTAATTTTATACCGAAAATAGTAACAACAAGATGTTACTCTGCAGCATAAAAGAAATTAAACCTAAAACTCATTCGGAGCTTATTTTCTTCGTAATCTCAAATGGTGAAGATGTTTTCCAAATATGACAGATGTATTTCAAGAACTATTAATTATTTCAATTTCAATTGCAAGGTATGAACATTCGTCCTGTAAGTAATAATTAGTTCTGACGTATTTGCAGTCAACCATTAGATAAATCCTCGTAAATGATTTAGCACTTCTAAGTATAGAAAAGTTTGAAAATCTTGAATTTTTAGAAATAATCGAGAATGAGAAAATCTTGAAATGATTGATAGGGATGAACTAATTGATAAATTCGATTCGTCAGAAGCAAACAAAAAGTATGCATTGTAATATCATGTTATTGTTTCTAATAAATACACTTATTTGTATTTTTAATGTACATTAACTTCATTCATTAAAAAGTGTATATTTGTATAAGTGTATATTTTTTCATAAAATTAGAAAAATATTTACGAAAAAAAAATTCGAACGTTTAAATATATGAAAACAATGTTTTTCAGTTTTGAAAAAAGGGTATTTTGAGTCGCGAAGTGAAGTAGATTAGCTTAAAACAAAGCGAATGAGGTGCAGAATACAGCACGACAAAAATTATTTTACAAGGAGTTTAAATTAAACTTAATCATGGTTCAAGTTACAAAAGCTATAAACAAAATATCGAAAGGAAATTAAGTTTTCATTTTAAGTTAGTCAAACACCGATATTCTAATGTAAATTTCACTTGATTCCGTGCAGTCTTCTCACTTCAATCCCGATAAAAATTTCGACAGAGAAACAAAGTACGTTAAATTGTTTCTCTCATTTTTCTAATTAATATTCATTAAATATTTTTTTAACTACTGTGAATCACTACATATATTTTAGATTATCCAATAAACAGTTACTTTACTATCAATTCTTTCTTTTATGACCCTTGACTATTTATGTAGAATTAATGTTAATTTATAAATTTTTATAATGTTTTATGTATAATTAATGTTAGTCATAATAAAACTGTTCGAGTCCCTTTAAATCTTTTTTCTTTTTGATTTTAAGTTCATCAATTTTGGTTCTGCCACCACATATACTTTATTTTTGTTAATCTAAGAAAAAATATTTAGGCCAGGGAATAGGGACAGATTTAAGTAGATAGATCTTTGCTAAAACAAATTGAAGTTTACAAATACATCTTTTCTCAATGCTTTCAGTTAAGAAAATATTTGAAACTAACTAATATTCTAAACTTTTCAAAATTTAAGCAAACATGTGTAGTAGAATTTTATAATTAACACTGACCAGATTTTAAATATTGATATTATTTCTGAATTGTCAGTTTATTATTTCAGTAAAACTGAACGAGCTGATTAAAAATGCTTTACTCTAGTTGCAATCCATGATATAGAACTATAAAAAGTCTATAAAATAATTCTAATTCAAAGCATATATAATTATTATAACACTTGAATTTTCTATAATGGAAATTTTGCTTCTAAACAAATAAAATTTCTAAATTACAACCATGAAATATCAGTTGTTTTCATTATTGAACATTCAATTTTAAAATAGTAATATTTCAAATAGCATATAATTAAATTTAACTTCACAAAATAACAATTTTGAGTAATATTACAAAACGGCAAAAATTCAAGGTTTGAAATGGAACAGATGTGAAAATATTGCATTTCTAATTTTCCTGGCATTTGCTCTAAAAGTGGCATATTTACTTTAATTTTTATCAGCCCAAATTGTTCAAGTCATTATAAACAATAAAAAAGTAAAGTAAAAAAAAAAAAAAAAAAAAAAAAAAAAAAAAAAAAAAATTTAAGAAGTTTTATTACTTTTTTTTAAGAAAGAATGATAGACATTAAAAATAACATCTTTTCGTACACAAGTGTGCTCAAGTTTTGCAAATAGAACGAAAGTTTTGAAAAGTGTCCGATTTTTTGGTAACATCATGAATTCGTTCAATTTTATCACAAGGTTTCATCTTACAAGACAACCAAACACTCTGTATTACCTCCACACATATCAGTAGGCAGACATTGTATTCTATTTCTTAATCAAAATCTTACATTAAGTTATTACAATCTTGTTTATATCCTGTAGAGTCCCTTAAAACTAATAATTTAAGTTTTTCAGCATCATTTCATAAAAAAACTTTAAAAAATCAAAACTTGAAATTGATAATATTTCTTTTAATAAATAAATGTCTACAGAAATCAAAGATTTTAAAGTCCTTCACTATTTTCAGTATCAACTTTGCATTCCAGAAATTACAAGAAGTTCCCAAGAATTGCAAGAGCCCAGCATTGAAAACATGAAAATATTTATCCTAATTACAGAAAGAAATTTATAATTATTTTAAAAATAATTAAGTGCTGCTTTTTCTATCACTTTTACACTTTTAAAAAATTATTTTAAATAAATTGATTTTTAAATCGAAAATCATAAAAAAAAAAAAAAAAAAAAATTTCCTAAATAAAATTTATTTGTTAATAGAAATTTTCCTTATTTGAAGGTAAATTTCCTATTTATTCCAATTAGTATACATAGCTGAATTAAGGATGATGCAATACATCAATTTTAAAATAAATTATAATTAGATCTATTAATATACATTTGCAAATCGAAACAATATTAAAAATAAAAAAGGAATAAAAAATCTGAAAATTAAATATTCTACAAATGATTGTAATAACATTTTTAAAACTTGACCAAAATATTCATCAATTCTTTAAAAAGAGCATAGGCTTATAGTCATTTCTATTTCCTTTCAAAAATGAATTTTCTATCCTATAAGTAATAACAATTAAACAATAGGAAAACTTATTTCCTTGCTATATATGTGCTTTTGGTCACCTAACCTAAAGCTTGCAACAAACCTAAGAGATTTGTGTGTGTGAGAGTGTCAGTCACTGTAAAATATCTAATGTTTTTCAGATAAATTTTGAGATAAGTGCAATGAATAAATGTCAAAACTTCTTTTAAAAGTTAATGTTTTTATATACATAATAATTTAACTATATAAGAGAACATTTAAAAGTTCAAGCCTTATGATTATGGTTATTTTATACATTAAAAAAGACAAATATTAATTTCTTGTATTTGTTTATTGAACAAAAGGATTATAAATCACATTTAAAAAGTTTCCTTAAAAAGAAACAAAAATCCCATATCAAACACTTTAAATATCAATCATATTTAAACACAAAATTTGACAATTATATGTACAAAAATATGAATATTTATATTAATAACACAGTAAACTTCATAAAGGAAGTTGTCACAACAATTTAATACAACTTGAAGCTTTTAATAATCTAATACTTACCATAAAATCATTCACAATTCTTAATTTAAAAGAAATGTATTCAAAAGAAATTTTAAATGATTTAACAATCCTTTCATATTATGAGATAAAGGTTAAGCATTTTATATATAAATCAAATACATAGTTATTTGAAATACAAATTTACTTCATTGCAAAAAATTTAATGGATACACATGTAAGTTGATTTTAATTAACAGTAAATAGTTTATACATTTATTCCATAGATTTACTTTCTGTTGGTTAAAAGCTCATAAAACTGTAGCCTGCTTCTCACAAACTGGGTTATCACAATTTTTTTTTTATTCTAATTATGATGTCAGGCACATAATAGAGATTTTTATGTTAATTTCCATATTTAATAATATAGTGATTTATTGTTCGCATAAATGTTTTTGAATTATCAGAAATATAATTTACACAAATTATCAAAATGAATGCATTTCAGTAATTTATAAGTTATGAAAATTACTAAAATAATCTATTACCATAAATGCAGGATAAAAAAAAAATTAATTTAACCTAAAGCTGTGAATTGAAATCACTTAAGTCAAAACTTTTACATTACTTAATGGAAAATTGTCTGAGCTAATAATAAATTTAATGAAAGAATTTAATTTCGAAAATAAATACAAATATAAATCAAATGTTTTGAAAACACTCGTTTTTTTTCCTTAAAATTCTAAACATTATAATAAAATTACACAAATTTTTGCACTTATTATGCCAATATATTATATTTATTTTTATTCGCGTCTAGGGAAAACAGTATTTTGATAAAAATTCCTAACTAATCCTAATTCATAGAATTTTTATTTATAAGATATATTCATAATATAGCACCTGAATAAATCATGAGAAAACATTTGATTAAAATAATATATTTGATACTAGTCACAGCTGTCTTTGCATCATAACAAGGCTTGTTAATCGATACATAAAACATTTGTTACAAACACGCACAGGTTTCAAATGTCCGAATTGTGGTAGAGGTATTGAGTTAGAGCTGCAGCGAGAGCAAAAAATCTGAAAAAAAAATATATTGTTAGACTCTTCCAACATGGTTGTATCAAAATTTTCAAGGTACAATAATTTTAATAAATTTTGAAGTTTATAGAATCAAACTATAATTAATAGTCAAAGTGTAACAATTTTTTTTTTCACAATTTCCTTAATCATTTATTTACTGTTTTAATTGTGATTTAACAAATTTAACATCATTTCTACTACATAATACCATTATTCTTTGAAAACATTTAAGAATATTAAAAACATAAGTGTTATTTTAATGACACATTAAATAATATAAAATGACATTACAGATATTGTGTGTAATAAGAAAAGACAACTATTTACTTTTCCACAATTTCTACAATGGTGGCGTCTACGCAAGATTGTGAACTGCACTTTACAGGCCATACAATTGGGAGTATCTTCATCAGGCATCCATTCTGGAGGGCCTAAGATAAATTTAAAATAGTTTAAATATGAAATTGAACTTACTAAGATAAATAGTAATCATTAAATTACTAAATACCAGATAAAATTCCAATATTGTTCTCATTTTCTTGATTAACTTCATGCAAAACTAATGATGGTGTTGGAGAATTGTCTGCCACAACCTCCTCTGCACTATCCACAGAGCTGTGATCCCGGTCATCATCATCTCTCTGGGCATTATTCATTACAGAGTCGGTTATTTCATTTGATAGAATGTGGTTTCCATTATCTGAGTCCAATGAAGGTAATGACCACATGATTCCATGGTTGTTTCCTACACTTGGCTCATGGATATTATTTGTATTATCACAAGTTTCTGGCATTTGACTTTGAGCACAATTCATATCAAATACACTCTTTAAAATATTCCTCAAGTCGCTAGCATAATTTGTTTGCAATTGATCAGCAACTCCTAAATAAAAACACATTTTTTTCCTATTTAACATTTTACACAAAATTATTCAATTGCAGTTAATATAAATAAAAATATTACACACATACAAAAATTTTAAAAAATGATATAATTTTTTCTCAGGAAATAAATTTATAACATTGAATAATATGAATACTATAATTTGAATGCTATTTAGACATGTAATATTTTTAATGTATTATTATAAAATTTTGTGGGCAATACAAACTTTAAGCACAATATACAACCCATTTTATTAAAATCACAAATAAAATTAATTTGTAGCCTTATTATTTTTTGACATTTTCAAGTCTTCATTATGAAAAATATTAGCATCTATTTCTCAATAAATAGAAATTGCAGAAACATTTGAAAGTTACATATAATTTTTAATGTATTGCATATTTGAGAACAATTTTTAATTTCAACACTTTCATAAAAACAAAAATAAGACCATCACCTTTACACACCATCAATTTTTTTTAATGTAAAGAAAATAAAATAAAAACAAATTTTAATTCAAAGATTTGACAAAAATTTCATTCCCTTCATAATTTAATTACCAAGTATAAAACACTCAAAATATAATTAATTGCTGAAAATCGTTTAAAGACTAAAAACTACCACAAAACTACAACTAATTAACATTGAAATATACTTTGCAGTTTAAAATAACACATTATAGAAAGTGAGACTTTTAGAGTGAACACAGTTAAAATATCAAAAGTGAATTTCTATTAAATTACTTCTTCCTTTAAAAATAATAAATAATACATTTTTTAAATATCAAGTATAAAATACTTTTGCAAAATGTATTTGAACAAAAATAAATGCTGAAGTTGACTATAAAACTATTCGTATTAAGTTCATAAATTCTTTTTTTTAACAAAAATTAAATCAGAATTATGTATAAGAAAAATTAACATCATCATTGAAAACTCCACAGTTTTTCTAAATAAAGACAAGTCTTTAAAAAAATCAACTAGATTTTAAAATTTCTATGAATATTAAATACTTAACTTAAAATTTTATTTATAATTTAAATTTTAAAACAATATTCAGAAAATAGAATTTTCAAAGATACAATTCATGTTCCTAAATCTCAAATATTTATATTGGATAATGATAAAAGCCAGTGAGCATGGAGTAGTGTAATATTTGGTTAAAATAATTTAGATATTTTACAGGAGTTTAGGTGATCACCACATAAACATTTTCAGTTGAGAGATAGATAAAGTATCTACTTTAAAGTAGGTTGTGAACTTTATTATCATCCATATGCACTAGGTAGAAGTTGAATAGGTGAGTAACAGAGCCTTGGAGGTTTGACCAGTCATTAACCACTTCAACCCTTCTTATGTAGATTATAATTAATTTCTAACTACAATCCATCAGAATAATTCTTCAAATTAATGATTTGATTTTTAGAAAACTGCTAGTTTAAATACTCTTTATTTTTTAACATTTATAACTATTTCAATGGTAAAAATATTTCAAAACTCTACAATATATATCAACTCACACTATAAACAAAAGTTCTTATTTTATTTAAAATAGTCAGGAATTGATTTGAGAAATTGCTTTTAGTAATAATATTTAAAAAACAAAATTTAAATATTCTAAAACAAATTAAGTATTTTAATATATAAAGTAAAAAAATTAATAGATTTCTCTAAAATTTGTTTCAAAGTATGTCAACTTTTGATTATAAAAAACAAGTTCATTCAATTAAGTATAAAAGAGAATTAAATTATGAATTTTACCTGAAACACAAACAAATAACTTGTGTAATAGATCCCTGCTGCTTTTAAATCTTGACCTAGCTTTGTTACGAGAGGCTATTTCAGCTGCTTGAAGAGCTAAAGCGATTTCTTCATCATCATGACATTCTGAATTATAGGAACTAGTATCAGGACTAAAATAGAGCAGTGAAAAGTATTTTTTAGTTAAATTGAATATCAATAATATTTTTGTTAATTCACTTATTTGTAAGATATATAAGAAATAATTTTTCCATATATCCTAACAGAGCTACTATTAACAAAAATACCTTAAGAATGTTATTAATAACTGCTTGTATAACAATTCATAAGCTGAAAAAAATATTTTTGAAGAAACTTTAAATAAATTAGTCTTACAGATTCGTTAGAAAGATATTCAATATTTAGCATTTGAATCTTAGTGATTCTAGTTATAAGAATGCTTTTTTGTAAAGCATTTAGTCTACGAGACACTTGCAACACTTCTATTTATAAAATGTCTTTGCAAAGCAGCTAGTCTAAGCAAAGCAATTTTGAGCAATGAATTTAAGAATAAACATATTAATTAAGAAAACTATATGATCAAAAAAATATATATCTATGAAATAGTAATAAAACACCAAGTTAGCAAGAAATATTAAGACAAAAGGCTTGTTAAAAAGTGAGTAAAACGATTGGGTGTTTGTTGAATGGGATTTCAATTTTATTTTTAAGAAGATGGTATTGCCTATGAATTAGATTATTAGTAATTCTGAACTGCTAATGTTAAAATTACTTTATTATTAGAGCCTGGAAGAACAATTTTATGTTTTTAATAACAATATGTATATAAAAATAGTGGCTGTAAGAAAACTGGAGAGGAAAAAACATTGTACAGGTCAAGATTTGGAGTCAAGATTATTTTGCAATTTTCTAATTGCTAAGCCAAGAGACATGCATCATTATTACAAAGTGACACAAAAATGTCATTTTATGATCACTTTTTACACACAAATACTAATTACTCATGGATTTACAATTTAATATGGATTAAAAGTCACTAAAAATATGTACATCTAAGTCAATCTCATCTGAAAGGAATTTAGAATGTATAATTAAAGATCACAATTTGAATTTTAGGAATCAAGATGCATAACAGGAATACAGAATAGAATTTTGATGAATATTTTACAATATTTAATAAGAATAAGTAAATAAAATGTATAAGAAAATAAAAATCTCAAGCAAGATTTTAAATATTTCTGATTGATCAGAAATAGAGATCTTACATAAAAATAAAAGCAGAGAGAGAGAGAGAGAGAGAGAGAGAGAGTTATACCTGAAAAAAAGAATACAGTTTATTTTAATTTATTTTAGTTTTCTTTCCTTTTATATATATTATACACACTCCCAAAACTGCTCAATTTTATTTAATAAGGAATTAAGATAAAAGGTAGTTTTACAAATATTAAACAGCGAATCATGTATTCATATATAAATAACAGAAATTTTTCTAAAGGATTAAATATATTTCAAATATTTCATAAAGATTTGGGAGATATTATTGAGCCACAAAATTTAACATTCATAAAATAAAAATTTTCAACAAATTAAAAATGTTAAATAAACTACATATTGTAAAGAAAATATATAATGTTTTTGAATGATAAAAAAGAAAATTATATTATACAGATGTTTATCTAAATATTTCTTAACTTCATGCAATCAAATGTAGGATATGAACTATGTGTGAGAAATCTATCTCTATCAACAGAGTACTAGATTATCCTAAACCAAAACATTATCAATTATATAAAGATTGGTTTTAAAACTATTCAATTTAATTTTTTTCTATATAAATGTTATTCAATACACTGGTATAAACTATGTATGATTAAAAACTAATTGAAATCATTGAACTATAAATCAACATAAAAAAGAATTTATTAGACAGTAACATTTTTAAGCAGATTATAACTTTAATATAACTGAAATTTAAATAGATTAAAATATTAAATTGATATATTTGATTTTGAGAATATAAAATATGGAATCTGTGAAATAATGCAAGTGCAAACTAAATAGATATTTAAACATAAGTTTGGTTCAATTGGTAACATATTTAGAAAAATTAAATTGAATTATTGACATCAAACTGAGCTTGATATTTAAATAAATTTATCAGTAAACAAATTTCCACAGAATGTTTTTACAACAATTGAACCTATTTAAAAAGGTGTAAAAAAATTAAAAATACTAAGATGCCTATACAAAATGAATATTATGTGATAGATAACAAATACAAATGTCTAATAATTACAGTTTTTTAAATATAATGCAGGTAAATAATTATTTCAAAAAGATGCATAAAATTGTGATTATAACATCTGGTAATATTTGTAAATAAAAAGTTAATATTAATTACCTTGTTGAGTCCCATTCTGTACTTGAAATGCTAGATATACTTTGGCAACTGGAACAAGATGAATAAGTTGCCTCACTAATATTTTCTTCTTGGCGTAGATGTTGAACTCTGGGAATTGTAAGTGGTGAACTATACATAGGAGAATTTCTTGTTTCTGACTGATTATTATTTTGATGGTTTAAACTATAATACTTAGATGGTGAATATTCAGATTGCTGATGAGAAGTCCTAGAATTTCTGCTACGCACCTTTTTAGTCCTGTGGCGGGATAAGTCCTGATGAGAAGTATTCGGATGGACGGGAAAGGATTGGCTTAATAGACCATGGTGGTACGCACGAGGACTGTTTTCTACTGATGAGTTATATTCTGCAACAGGCTGACCTGGAGGAACAATTTCAACTTTTCGCATTACTTGCCTCATTATTTCTCGAGCTGGAGTTAAATGTTCCCTTGAAGAACTGCAAGTGCAATTTTCATGCAATAAACTAAGGCGGTTTTCAAGGGAAGATGCTGTATGCTCCAACAAAGGAGTCTGATTTGTAAAACATTGTGAACAATTCTCACCTGCAATATCACTGCAATTATTACAAGGCAAACTACTTCTTAAGCTAGCTTCAGTCCAAGAATCTTCATACTCTTTATTTTCTAAAACCTGACTTTGTAACCTCACATCAGAGGAACACGTTTGTTGGTTTTCACTATTCTGCATATTATTAAATCTTTGATTGCAATTAGTTGCAACAATTGGCTTTGCATCCCCTGAAGCAATCTTAAAATCACGATTAGGAAAATTAGTTCTGAATTGTTCATCATTAAAAGATTCTTCATATTCTTTTGTTTCAGAATTAGGATGTAACTCTCTAACATTCTCACAGAGAAAAACTTGATTATCTGTATTCTGTTCACCAAACACTTCATTATTAGATATTTCAATACTATTCGAAATTAAAGGTTCAATATTATTTTCCAAAATTTCACAAGATTTCTCTTGAGTGTATGTTGTAGAATTATGCTGAAATTCCACATCAAATTCTATGTTGTTGTTTCGCCTTTTATCAGACTTAATTCTGTCAACAGAATGCTTTGCTTGTACTAGTGTGTGAATAGAGTTTTCCGGAATTCCATTTTCAGGAGCTTGATAACCAAAATTATAAGCATAAAATTCATTAATATACTGTTTACAACTAAGATGGTTCTTATAAAACAAACAAACTGAATCTTCAGATGTTTTCCAAGAAGTATCATCAATGACATCTGATTTGTCATCAAATTTTGGTTCCTCTAAACTGCAGAGCATTTTTTCAAGTGTATGAAGTTCTTGCTCACTTAAAGTCCATAATAAATCCCTATAATTTAAATTTGCATCATTAAAACATTTTAATACAATAGTGAAAAAAACAAGGTTCTTAAATATTAAAAAAATAATGATAATAATATCCCAGTTTTTTTCAATGAGTTTTCCCAGGAATCAAAAATTTTCCAGGATGTATTGATATGTGTATTCACATGTTTAATAAGTAATTCTACCAATTATTTTTGGCCAAATACATCTGTAATTATGTGTATATATTTAAATTGTATTTTCAAATAATGACAATGGATATTTGAGAAAATTTATGAATTTTGAGTTCAATTAGATTTACCATCCATAATTTCAAAAACAATGAATAATATTATGGCTACAACAGAAATAATTCCATATATACTTAAATGAAAAAAGTTTTAAATTAATGATTTTAAATTAAATTTTTTTTTACTTAAAAATTACATATAACAATAAATATTTTTAGAATTTTTTTTTATAGTGTTCCTCTTTTGATTTACTGTGAACTTCAAGGATGAATAAAAACATTAAAATCAGAATACTTAAACTGGAATGAAAAATATATTTTATTTTCCTGTATATAATCCACTGATCATTTGTTAAAAATTTTTTAATTTCATTGTGTGTATTATATGCTGCCAAGATTAATCTGATAAAAAAAAAAATTCTCCATATGAAAAAAGCTTACAATAAAATATTAAAAGAAATGCTGTTTATGTTTCATAAACTAATTAACAAATGTTGCTATGACTCAGATGACTTTTCAGCTATAAGCAGCTTTGTCCAATTAAGTTTAAGAATGAAATCAGATTCACAGAAAGATATTATAATTGGCTAACATTTCACATTATCTTGATCTGAGCTGTTTTGTTCTACAAATATTCAAATTTATATATTGTTATGAGGAAATGAAAATATTAAAGTTGCACAGCAGATTTTAAACTAAAAAATTTAACAGAGTTAAAAGCTGTAGTGCGTGCAAATATTTGAATAATTTCTCTTTTTGCTCTTTTTTTTATTAAAAAAAGTTCTCATCTGTTTATTTCACCAACTTTTTTAACAATCTAATTCATCACATATGCATTATTTTAGATTAATCTCTTAATTATATTCAAGAGGCTTGTATGTTAATACATACTTAATATTTTTTTTTATTTTCTAAAGATGTATGAAAAACCTATTAATTTATAAATTAATGTTAATTTGCCAGCTCCTTCAGTTTTTTTAGAAGGATCTGTTAGGTTTTTCAGGCTTATCTTTTCTGTTAAGCAGAATTTTGACTTTTCCCCCATGTAATTTGTGGTCTTTTTTCTATTTTTATTCATATAAATATAATTTTATTTTTTCTTAATGCAGAAAAATTTATTTGCAATATTACTCGCACTTTTTATGTAATAAATGTTATATAAATAAGTTTAATTTCAATTTTAAATTTTCCATCAAATTTATTTTTAGAAAATCAGCTGAGAAAAGTTTACTATCAAAGAATAGCAAAAGTAATTAAAAAGTAATTATTTTATTTATTTGATAGTGTAAAAATAAAAGAATCTGTTCTATACAAAGGGTAATATGAATTTTGTAATATGACTTGGAACTTGATAGGTTGCACAAATTTATTATATGGTCATTAAGATATTAAGGGTAAATACCAGCCATATGTTCTTACAATTTAAAAAAAAATGCATTGTATGCCCAAACCATATTAGTTAACAACTGTACATCTTCTGTTCCTTGATCAAAATCTGATTACATTATGTTATATAATCTTTTGTTCATATATAGAAAGATGGTTACACTCTAGTTACTTTTTGCACATGAAAGTTAATTGGACAGGAAATTTAAATTTAAAGTAGATTCCTAATCATTACAAATATTTAAACCCAATTTGGGAATCAAAACCAAGAGCTATTGAATCTAAAGCTACAGCATTAACCACTTAACTGTTAGCTCACCTATATCTAACATATAAAGACAATAAAAAACTAACATTTTTTTATGGTCAGATTTAATTGAAAAAAAAAACTTATGATATTGATACAATCTTCTAACAAAAAAACTAATATCTGAAGAAGAAATTAAAATTTCCTAGCAGAATTCTTTATTTATGAAGAATTAGTTTAAAATTCTAGAAGTTTCTAGAGTCCTGGAAAAAAATTTTAATTTCCAGGAGTTCTACAAACCTAATGAAAATTAACAAATTTAAAAATTACCTGATTTTAAATAATAAATTGCAGAAAGGCCTAAACAATTCAGATATATCACCAGAATCCTTTTCTACATTGAATGGCCCATCAGGATAAAGCAAAAGTCCCCTGAAAAATAAAATTCCAAATGGTACTTTTAATAAATAAGGGAAACAAATCTAAATATATACATTTGAAATAAAAAGATTAACTTCATTACTAAAAGAATACTTCATTTGATATTCTGTTTTTTTTTTTTTTTTTTGGACTTCTGTGGATTATTTTGATACATTATTTGCTGTATTGTATTAATGTTTTCTTCGACTTCAGGTTTGTACATTGCTTTGTACATTTTCTATTCAACTTTTAGACACTTTCAAGGAAATTGCATGCAGATTTGCAGACCTTGTCCATCCCAAATGTTAGGCAAAAAGTCTTATTTACATACTTGACCATATCCTCCTGATAAAAATATGATCATTTTCCTTATTTATGATTTTCAAGGTTTTGTCTTATTCATTATTGGTTTCCAAATTTTTGTCTTATTTGTATTATCAATTTACAAATTTTTATTTTTTATTTTATTTATATTCTTGCCACATCCATATCTTTAACTGCTTTTGCACTTGTTGTGTGGCCAAATATATATTTATTGGTATTGTATTCTGTTCTATTTAATTAACTTTCATATTATATTTTATATAGTATTTACTACTTTATATTAAATATTATAATCTAAAGAACTATTTAAACTTCATACACAATTTATATTTTAAATATTCACAAAATATTTTTTTTAAAAAAAAGAGATAATTATCTTAAAATTTCGTAATACTTCAAGAAACAATTAACAAAAAATTAAATGCTTTAAATTTAATATTGTTCCATCATTTTTGACATACAGAAAATTTGAAATCATAAATAATGGAAGTCAGAAAGAAGAAAACACTAAATAAGAATTCCTTTATACTTTTCTAATACTAAGGAAAAACAAAAAATAAATAAAGTCATTAATGAAAATATTTTTTTCAACACAAAAATGGATTTTAAGTTCATGTCATTTTTTAATTACAAAAATATTAAAATATCAAGCACCAATATTTTTAATTATTATATGTATTATAATCATATTGAATTTCAGAGCTAAAAATGATCCCATGTCATGCCTCTGCAAGACTTTTAAAAAGTAGAGTAGAAAAATTTTTTTAAAAAATAAATAGTTCTATAAAATATTTTCAAAATTACAGCTTCACAAACTATTAATTTCATTATTATTAGAAACCTTACCAAACTATCGCAAGTCTGGGAATTGTGAACATCAAAGATGGATCATAATCATCAACCATCTCCTGAGTTACCATGCCAATCTTTAATGCTCTAAACAGAGAACATATTGTTATTTTAAGGAAAACAGGTAATTTCAAATAATACAGGAACAAACTTGCTAATTTTATCCACTAGACATAATAAAGAAATTACCTATAATACCATCATTTTCTAACAAAATTTTTTTAAAATCAGTTTAACCTACTATACTCAAAATATACTTTCAAAAGCATTTAAGAAGTAAGAAGAAATATAGGGTAATACTGCTTTTTTAGCATTCTAAAAATGGATAAACTTTATTGCATATTATGAAATAGCATATATTCAAATTTATTGAATGTAAAAATTAATATAAAAATTTCGTAGTTACGTGCGAGATATTTTCAATATACTATCTGTATAAATTCATTCCACATCTGAGGTCGGGATTACTCAGTGATTAAAATTAGAAAGGGAATATAAATCTGCTGTTATTTAAAATTTAAACCCACAAAAGATTTTTCATGAATTTATCTTCATTTAAAATATCAATTCAACAAAATGTTTCAGGCAATAAAAGTGAGATTGACTTGTAACTTGTGTCATATTTAATTGATTTACACAAAAAATTTAACATTTTTTTGAAGTAAAATTTACATAAATACTGAAAGTTTTTAATTAAATTAAATTTAATTAAACCTTGTTGACAGCATTAAGTTTTGATATTTTAAAAATTTTTCTATTGAGTAAGATGTTTATAGAATAAATCTTGCAAAGTCATTAAAGTTACAATTTTTTTTTAACATTTTTAGCTAACTTCTTTACATTAATCATAAAATAGACTCGCTAAAAATAATTAAAAATGTTAATAAAATATCAAATCATAAGAGAAATGCATGCATTCCTTACATGCATCAATATTTTGTCTTTATACTAGTAGATATCCATAACACATTTAATACTTCTAAGTTTTTAAATTTTTTTAATTAGCTGTTAAAAATAATACAAAAGAAACTACTCAGAAATCATTATAAAACATAATATAATTTGGTAAAGTTCAGTAAAAATTACAAATTTTTTAAACATTATTAACTGCTACAAGATCTAAAACTAAGATGGGAATAAAACTCTCAAACTGCAAATAACAGCACATATTAATCTTATTTCGAAATTTAGTTTTTCGAATTTGTTACAACACTGAAAGAATAGAGATTATTTTCACAAATTTTTCAGAGCAAAAATATCAATTTAAAATAGAAAAATATTTATTAACTCAAATTCTCAATTCAAGGGTACATATATATTTAAAAAAGCCTCCACATGCATTATTTATAATAATGCTCTTTCATGTAATGTAACCATATCTTAAACACAAGTATTAAATTTCAGAGAACATTCTAATCAACCTAACAAATGAAATCAAGAAAAGCCTCAAATATTGATTGGGTTATGTATTATACAATAATTTATAAGTTATATAAGATTTAAATTTAAGCAAATTATTTCTTGTATTTGAATAATATATACATATAGATTTATCAATTTAAAAATGGAAATATTAAGCAATTAAATATATCAGATAAAAATTATAAATAGAGATAATATAATTTCATTTTAAATATACGAAATACGGTAATATAAAATTCAATGAAAACTACAAAAGATTTTCCCAAGAAGAAAAGAATTTAATTATACATTAGATTATTAAATTACACTTAATATTGGATTGTTCAAAGCTATTTCATATTTTCTAGCTTACAAAGATAAGCTGAAATTAAAAAATATAGTTCGGAAATTAAAAAAAATTGCAAATACCACTGATGCTATTTTATAACATTTAAAGCTAAGAATAATTAAAGAATTACAAATAAATGTTGGATATGATTTAGTTGATTTTTGATACATTTTTACATATTAATACATTTTGACTGAGGACTTATAATGCTAAACAGAGTTTACCCATATATACCAATAAAGATTGCAATAAATACCAAATAACTGCAATTTAAATAGTCAAATAGAATTTTATAAACAATTAAACAAAATCTTTGCAATTCTCCAGAATTAATGCCAGAATTAAATTTAATAAATGATTGCCCAGATCTTCACTGAGTTAAATTACTTAACTACCCATTGGTCTCTTTAATTATTTCTTTGAAGATTTCGTATTTAGTAAATACTATTATAGAAGTAGCAAGATGGACAGATTGCCTTGTTTATTAACCATCAAAGCAGTTATTTTACTTTAAAATTTGCATTAAAAGTTTATTGTGATCTCAAGAGTTAAAAAAATTAAAACTCTTAACAGCTATAATTAATTTACATGAAAATATTAATTGTTGAAATCAATAATCTTTCATTTTGTTCTATTGTGGAATGTTTGTATTTCATTAGGGTCAACTGTTTCATTATCGCAGTTCAAGTTTATATGAAAAATTAATTTTGATGAATTCTATTTATAAATATCTCAATTTGTTTCTTAATATACATTTCTGTTAGTTTAACTTTTAGAATTATTGTGAATATAGTTGAAAAAAGCATTTGATACTGAATTGATTTTTAGTCACTTAGCCACTTTTTGCACACATGGGTTAATTAGACCATGACCTACAATTTAAAGTGGATTCCACAACATTAGAAACAGCCAAGCACTAGATGAGATTCAAACCCACCAACTGTTGAGATGAAGCAACAGAACTAACCATTCATCTGGCAGTTCAGGAATCTAATACAGGAAATAGCATTCAAAATTGAGTTAAAAATTAAAGACTTGTTCATTTGAGAAAGGCTGAACACAAAGAAAATAAAAAATTGTGGAAGAAGAAAACAACTAGTCATGTTAACTTATCATTCATTTAAGGAAATAACTTAGAGCAATGGATTGTTGCTGGAAGACTTATAAACCTGTTTACTATCTTCCTTAAAAAAAAAAAAAAAAACGCTACACAAGGCAAGAAGACAAGCATTTAAACAGCCAACAGGATTAAAAAAAAAAAAAAAAAAAAAAAAGGAGGAGGATTAATTTTCCTCTTTAGCATTTATTAATTTCAGTAAAAAATTCATTTTATAATGAATTGATAAATTGTCATGAAAAAGAATTATATATCTTTCACAAAAAATTAGAATTTACTTTAAATTTTTTGTTTGCCCAAAATGCAAGCATTTCATTTAGTTCTTAATATCAGATTTAGTCAAATGGTAACTAAAAACCAAAGGCAATCTAGAAAAATTTATTTGTTCTTATAGCATATGTCTTACGGTTCCATAGCAATCAAAACTAATGATCATTTGGAAAATTTTACTTCAAGTCCTATAAAAATATTTTGACTTTATCAAACAATTTTTTTTTCTTTTGCAAGGAAACTATGCTCTTATTTGCATAATAAATTAAAATTTTACACACACATGTCTAAAAATATGTAAAAACTCGAAACATTTAAAGTTTACCTTATGAGAGTTTCTGAAAATAATACAACTATTTCTTGCTGAAGATGATACTCTTTAGCACTCTTTATAGGAACCATAGCACTGACATAGCTAATAAAGAAATTAACAAGACTTAATTACAGGGATAAAAATACCAATTAAATAAAAATTCAATATAAAAAAAATCAAATACTTCAAAATTGGCATCGACAAATGACCTTTCAATGCCTAATGCATAAACATAGAATTTCTTATGTCATATATTTTAAAAATATTATAAGAGTGCATCTGAAACATAGTGCTTATTTCCAAAATTTAATAATCTTTCAAACTATGTAAAAGAAAAACCAGAAGAAAATATTAAATAAGACGCCATTTAAGTTTAATAATAATTATTAATTAAAACAAATAAAAAAAACCTGAAATATTTAAAATCATCTCATTTTAGGTATCATTGTACGAGTTATGTTCTAGATGTAATTGATGTTTATGTATTAGGTTCTAGAAAAGGAGTGATCAGTCCATTTGGGAAGAAAACCAGCATTAAAATGTGTGCCACAATCATTTTTTTTTTCAACATAAAAAATAGAAAATGTTATTTATGTATCTATTACTAGGTTTTTATACAAATAGAATTTTTTCCGTGTAATTCTGAATAGTGGAAATTAAAAAACAAAATGTATTTTATGTTTAACACAAACTCAGTTTTTGCTCCTAAACATTTTTAGAAGTTTGATATATTATATATACATATATATAGCAAAAATGTATAACTTTAATGATTATTTAGAATTAAAAGTTTCGACAAAAAACATTTAATCTAGGCCTAAAATTAGCTTAATATATTTTATATTAGGATTAATTCTTGAAGATGCAGATTTTTATGAACTCACTGGGACCAGCAAAACAATTCTTAAAATCAAAAGTTCATAAAATCAGAAAATAATTATTAGATTTAGAACTACATTTCTAACCAAAATTCTCTTATATAAATTATGTATTTGACGTCAATAGAATTTTAAATTTCTTTGTCAAGGTTCATGAATGAGTAAATAGTCTTCACTTAAGTCAATGGGTAAATGTTCATGGCTTACTTCAGTCATAGCAATTCCTTTAATAAAGCTTGAATGTCAAAAATAGCTTTGTTATCCTTTTCTCAGCAACATTATTACAAGTATAAATTGATAAAAGCATTACAAACACCTAGCATGTCAATTTCATAAGGCAGTTCCATAAACTCTCCTTATAAAAGTAACTTCTAATACTTGAAGCAGTAGATTGTAATCTGATGTGTATTTTGCAAAACCAGAGTTAGAAATTAAAATTTCAAAATTAATTGCTTAGAAATATCTAGAATTTCAATATTCCTAATGAAATTATTCATACTCAAAGAATTTATGACTTGCCAATAAAATTGCCAATCCAAATTTCTAAAGCATAAAAATAAAATAAAAAATTTAAAAAGAAAAATGAGTTCCCAAAGACTTTTTTAAAGTTTAGTTCATAAATGGGAATTAAGATTATCATCGTACCTATGAAACCACATTAGAGAACAGTCAATGGTTCATTAAAAGTTCTGTGTTTGTAAACAAAAGGGTCATAAAAAAACTAGAATCTACTGTGTAAACAAAATAAGATGATTTAGTTATGTATCAGTTAATCGGCAATATTTTTTTATTGCATTCATAATGGAAAACATTCTATTCAAAAATATGTTCGTTCAATACATTAAATATCTGATATAGCTTAAAGTTAAATTATGCAAATTTGGAAAATAAATTACTTATTGATACAAATTTCCAAAAATCAATATTTAGATGATTTAGAGTTGAATTTATTTTCTAGAAGTTTTAAAATTTTTGACAAAATTATTAAATGTAGCATCATATTTTTAAAAATACTTTTTCACTACCATAATTAAAACTTTAGTGGAAAGCATGCTGTAAGTCAGCCATCTATGTTCTATAATTCAGAATAAGCACTCATAAATAAATACCTTATTCAACCATAAAATTAAGAAGTGCCCTATGAAACTTCAAAACACCTTTACAAACACTGTAAAAGTAGGACTAATGCACTGAAACAATTGACAGGAATCAAATTACAATATACAGCTTCATAGCAAAGTACTATGTAGTTTTGAAATTCCCTTTAAATTAGTCTAGAAAATATCTGATCTAGCATCATAAGCCAACTCAGTAGTCTCATTTTCTAGGGTTACTATTAGGTCCAATTAATCATATTCCTGAGATTCTGGTGTGAAAATCAGCTTTACAAGATGACTATTCTGGACTCTGGATATTTAATAACAATTTTTCCCCCATCTACTTCCAAAATATACTTGTAGCCATCTGTAGTCTTTAGTATCGAATCAAGTATATATATACACACACACATATATATATATATATATATATATATATATATATATATATATATATATATATATATATATATATAATATATTGTGGGTGGTTCACTCAAGACATTTTCTTTCACAATGTATCATTATAACCATCCTTAATTATATCCTCCTGGCTATTGTGTACTGTATATAAATCCCCAGATTAAGACCATTTCTAAGCAGTTGTTTTCACTGAATTAAAAGTACTCTTGAAGCTTATTCAGAATCTTCATAAACCAAAATTTCCTCCCGTCTAATGTTTAATATTAAATAATAACTTTGATATTTTCTAATGTTAAATTTTCTACAAAATTTCAGGCATTCAATTTTGATGAGCTATCAGTTATAAGTTAAATTTCTAGTCACTTTTTGAAAATCAACGAATTTTGAAATGGAGTAAGAGCAAATGGCCCAATTTTTTTTAATTCTAGTTGTAATAAAAATGTTTTTCTATTAAGGTTTTGTACTGGATAAATCTTTTAGTTCTATTTGATGACAAAATTAACAAATTGATATTATACTTTAATTTATTCCTCTAAATTGTCTTCACTAATGTTGAAGCTATAATTTGTTATGAGTTAAGATTCATAAAACAGTAATTACTTTTAAAGCATTTCTGCAATTTGTGAGACACAAGATTTTTTGGTTAAAATATCCAATAAATTTCTGCGAGAGTACTTGATGATTTTTTCATGGTCAATATTCTTTAAGTCGTTTTTTAGTCTAGCAATTTGAAATTAGCCATGTCAATGAGGAATGTTTTACAACATTTCCTTAAAGTATTAATAAACACTTATTCCAAAAAGCTATTATTCACTCTAAAGCAGATACTTTGGTGGAAAGACACAATATAATCATTCCAAACATCTTTGTCAAACATGAATCGTCGGTTTAATTCTATGCCTACATAGCAACAAGTCACATTTTACTATTGAAGTTGTTTTCAGTTTCTCCTACCCAAATTTTAATTCCTTTTGTATTTGCAAAATCCTAACTTTTTCTGTAATTAAGTAACAAGAGTCTATTCAACCATTAATGATGCATGCCATCAAGTTTACGTATTTGGAATAAGCATTCAGTCGATACACTTCAATCCCAATAATTAAGAAATATAAAGAAACTAAAAACACATATACATCATACACATGAAACAGTAATTATGGTCATACTGCTTGGAAATTGATAGCACTTCTAAGACTCATGCAGTTCTCAAAATCTGAGCAATTTCAAACTTAACATTTCCTGGAAGGTATTAATAGATTTTAGTAATCCCCAACAGATTACACAAAAAGAAATCAAAGTATAATGCCAGAGAATCTTCCCAAACTGAGTTGTCTCTGAATAACACCGAAAAGGAAAATTGAGCAAAAACTGGTGTCCAATCTATTTTTATATGCCTTCATGGTTGCAGTAACCTAAAATTGTTAGCATCAAATCTTTATCTTCTGAAAAGTCTTTATAAGAAAGTAAATCTAACACGTGTGAAGGCATTTCAATATATAACATTTTCATTATCAGAAAATTTAAAATTGATATAAAATACAACATACAAACCTGTAATTCAAGAGTCAAAATATTGATTTCTAATTACTTTTATTTTTGGAATAAATTAATATATCTTAAAACATTAGAGTTAATCAAACAAAAAATACTAAATTTAAATATATATACATTTAAAAATTATAAGTACTGAAATGCAATGTTTATTTTTCATAGAAGCATTAACTAAAATATTTATTTTAAATAAGTTAATAGCACTGAAATATTCGTACAGTTTTCAATTAATAGATAACAGGATGACTGCAAAATTATTAAAATTAATCAAGAATAAAAATGAAAATCATAATTATTGAAAGTACATGTAAATGATCATTCAAAAAATTATCTAACACAAAAATAAGAAATTTTCATACCAAAGCTCAAATTCAGCAAAAAGTATATCAAACCTTCTTAATGCTTCGCGCACCTGTAATAAAAATTGAGTTTTCAATAAATGAGAAAATATTAAAAACACATTTTTAGTAAATTTAATTTAAATATAAAAACATTGTTAATCATGTTAAATATCTTCAATTTTATATCATGTAACAAATATTAACAAATTTACATTTAATTTTCAAATAAATTTAAAAGTTTCTTTTAAACTCTGATTCCTTTAAAAATATTACAAATTTTATCTTTTAATATTTAATATAATTTAATAAGACTGCTTTTATTTTCATAATTTTATTTTAAAGTTTACTTTTATTTTAAATTCATGCATACTGTTTTGTAACATATCACATAGCACTAAGCATTTGAGAGATACAAGTTTATGAATATTCAATGCAAAGAAGTTTAAAGGAAACCCTAAAAAGAATTTGACTGTGATATTGTGGTAAATAAAAGATTTAAGATTTCAATATCTTTGAAACAAAGTATCAGGTGTACTAAATGAACTATAATAATAATATGAAAATAAAAATTATATTCCAACATTGAAATTGATAAAGCTACACACATATACAACAAGGCAAAGATTGGCTTGATAATAAATGCATTAATCAATGAAAAAAGAATGATGCTATAAGCTAAATAAATTGCATGTACATAAAGAAATAAAGCTGAAGACTAAGCTTATTCTAAAGGAAATATAAAAGTATTTCAAATAAAGAACAGAGTTTCTGATGATTTATTTAAAGACGATGAGTAGCTGATTTCTATGAATGGGTGCAAGGCTCATCATGAAATAAATCATAGTTGATCTTTAAACAGATAACCCCTATTTGGGAACAATTTGGCAAAATTCTTATTGATAAAAGATATTTTAAAAAGAATCGCATCAACATTTTAATCAATTTTGAGAAAGGTGCTTTTATTATTCTTGGTTAATCTATTGAAGGCAAATCACCAAAAAATAAAAATTTATAAAATAAAATACATTGACATGATCTCAGTGGAATTAATGAACCTAAAGATTTTAAAGCTAATATTTAAATTTTTCCAAATCTCTAATTCATTCACACCATGCCATCTGTTTCGAATATTCTCATTTTATGCTCAACCTAAAATAAGAATAATAGATTTCAACTTCCATGGTAACAATTTGTTTTGTATTTCCTATTAAACAATGCTATAAAATTTGCCATCAAATATTGTTTAAGAGGCTATTGCAGTACTTTAAGTCACTTACCAAATTTCACTCTCAAAAATCAACCAAATAAGTATCCTCTAGGCAACAAATAAAAAAAAAAAATAATGGAATTTAACATTGATAAATAGAATCACCATATTTTAAATTGGTTTTGATTGTACAGATAGGAATTTTCCTTGAGACGATGGATGTTTTTGAAAGACTTAATAGAACAAAGTTGTGATGAAAATCCTTGGGATCTTAGAAAATTTTTGATATTTTTAGAGATGTTTCTCCAGTATAAACTTTAACAATGGACATTAAAAAGTAATTTGCAATTCCCATATTGATCACAATGAACACATCTTTTCCAGACTACAACTTCTGTCTTATATTATGAGATTGCTTAAAACTTCCTAATTTTGGGAAGCATCCCCAATTTCAAATGTGTTGTAAGTTGAATGAGTATAATTACAAGAGGATAAAATGTTATTTTTAAGAAATGGAAATAGATTCTTATCTGGAAACAATCTCATGATATTATAATAGTAGAATATTTTCATACTGGTGATTGATCATTTCTGATAACAGAATTTTTCCTAAAATCCAGAATGGAAAACATTATGAAAAGAGACTTCTTTAATGGACTAAGATATACAACTTACGACTTCTTTAAAAAAAATCTAAAAACTCTAGGCCAGTTCTGACATGTGTATGTGATTCAGACCCGGTCAACAAATGAGACTCAAGAAAATCATGTTGCAGTCTTTGAAAGAGAAGTATTATAGAGTATACTAAACCCTATGGCTGTTTTTCCAGCAATCTCTACTGGCAACTCAAATGTAGAAAAATGTGACCATCAAGCTATTTTTATGGTTATTTGTTCTTTTATTGAAAAGCAGATCACCCTTTAATCTGCTTAACCAGTGAAATAAATTATATACAGTATTAGATGTTTAATTAAGGTTTTGATCAACAGATATTGAGTTGTTCAGAAAATTGCGATATTCAGTACTTTATTTACTGCTCTAACTTCACTGTTTGACACTTCTAATCAGAAATGGCTAATCAAAAATGTTCAGTGATTGACAAAGTATATATTCCTGATGATTTATCAGATTATCAAAGTGGTAGATTTTGAAATTGATTTGGATTTTTTAGTGACTATGACATTTTTTCTCAGCATGATACATTTTCTTAAGTTAGATGCACTATATATCCTTACATAACAAATAGAAATAAACAAATTCAATTGAAATTCATTAAAATAAATTGCGATAACATTTGAAATAAGTTTTATGGCAGCTTAATTTCTCATATTTTTTATATATATATATATACCATATTTTCATGTATATAATCCATGGATTATGTGTTAAAAAAGTTCCGAATTTCGTTGTGTGTATTATACGCCGCTGCGGATAATCAGATAAAAAAACATTCTCCCTCACAAAAGCTCACTAAAAAGTTTGGAAAGAAATACTGTTTATGTTATAAAATAAAAAACAGGTAGTACAAAGACCCACCTGAGTTATTTAAGCTATAATCAGCTTTGTACAACTACGTTCAAAAATGAATTCGGTTCCTCACAAAGATATTACAGTTTCATGTCACTAATGTCATTTCGCAATTTGTCTTGATGTGAGCTGTTTCGTTTTTAAAATATTCAAATATCAATCGTCATATGGAAGCGAAAACTTTTAAGTCACACAGCAGATTTAAATTCAAAACTATAGAGAAAGCAAATAAGAAAAAAGGGCGACAAATGTGTTAATGTGAAGTGAAAAAAACAAAGCACGAGCTTTATAAAAAGAAAATTGTATAAAATAAGCAGTTTATAAATAATCCATTTCTTTCACGTAAATTTTACCAAAGCAAATATACATTTTTTAAATGTATCTTACATCATTTTAAAAGTTATTAGAAGCTAAATATCGGTAAGTTTTACAAGAATCTTCTCGAAATTATCGCTCTTGAGTGATCTGGTGCTTTCATCTCAAGCTTATCTCACTTTGAGAAGAAGTGGATCCAGACAGATCTTTTTCATAATAAATGCTTTTATTTTTTATTTTATTTTATGTGACACCCCTATTATCAGCAGTACATATTTTAGACTATTCGCCGAAAAAAAAATTGCCATGGATTATGTACAGGAAAATACAGTATAATATATATATATATATATATATATATATATATATATATATATATATAGTGACATAAACAATGGAAGATATACCTTACTTTTACTTTATAAATCCTACTTTCAATCGAAATAACTAGAAGTGCAAGCATAATTTTGTTCTTAGAAATAAGAAAAGGTTTATTCTTATATAATACATACAAAGACAATGTCAATATTTGGTTGCATGTCCTTTTGTTTTTATAATGTCCTCCAAACGTCTTGGTACCGATTCGTCCAATTTTTTGGTGGTATCTAGAGATATTTTGTACAATTCTTCTTGTAATACTTAAATGGGCTTTGTTCCTAATTTGGTGTTTTTGGACAGCTGTTTCAAGTGTGGCCCACAAATTTTCTATAACATTGATATCAGGGGACTGTGGTGGTGTGTACAATTGCTGTTTACAATGAAAAAAACACCACATTTTGACATTTCATGCTGTATGTTTGGGATCGTTGTCATGCTGGAATATAAAACTTCCATCTAAACACAATTTTTTTTTTTTCACTTTCTTTAAGATTATTGCGGAGTATATCTATATAAAGCTTATGATCCAATTATGCCATCTATAAAAACTAAATTTCCAAGCCCATTTGAAGCCATACACCCCAAACCAAGGAGGAGCCACCACCATGTTTAACTGTAAGACGTAAATTTTTTGGATCCAAAGCAGTGTTCTGCTTTTTCCAAACGCTCCGACGACCATCGCTTCCAATAATGTTGAATTTGCTTTCTTCCAAAAGTTATCTGTTTACAATTGATGAGTTTTTGCAAACTCCAAATGCTACACTTCTGCCCATTATTCGAGAAGTTTTTGCTGCTAGTTTGACTGCACTTAGTTTAGGAACAACCTTGATATCTTTCAAAATTTTCCTTTTGGCTACATCACTCAGAATATTTTCCTTCCACTTTTATTTTCAATTAATCCATCACTTTTAAATTTTCCAATGATTTTCTGGACACGCGAGTGGCTTCTACCAATAATTTCAGCTATTTCACATTAAGATTTTCCTTTCTGAAATATAACCTTAATATAAATTTTCTTTCATCAATACTAGTCTCTTTTAGAGGAGCCACTTTTCATTTAAAATTGCGACTTTAAATTCACAGAATCAACTTCGAAAAAGAAAAATAACAGTCAAATATAGTTTAAGATAACATTGCCCAAACTTAGATTATTATAGTAGCAAGCAGAATAAAAATTTAGTGGTAGTTAAACAAAAATTTCTCTGGTGTACCCTCAATTTTTTTAGGTAGAAATCTGCTTATGTTTATTTAGAATGCCTCTGAATTTTTTTTTTTTTTTTTTTTTTTTTTTTTTTTTTTTTTTTTTT
>JAPDSC010144567.1:765335-795225 GCA_026290005.1 Latrodectus geometricus
AAAAACTAGCGAGAGATAAGATTCGTATAATTTTACAAATAGCTTTGCATGCTTTACATTCTAAATAGAAGTGCAATATAAAGTAATGAATAATTAATGAATAGGTATAAATTACATAAAAATATTCTGTAAATAAAATTTAATGAACTGAACACACAGTATTTTCCCCCACATTTTATATCAATTTCAAATATATATATATATATATATATATATACACATATATATATACACACACACACATATATATATATATATATATATATATATATATATTATGCAAATCACACACACATCTTTAAACTTCTTTTATTTAAAAAAAAAAACGTTCCAAAAGACATTCACTTCAAAATGATATCGATAAGCGAAATTCGGACAAAATTAATGAACTATACTATGATTCCTAAACCACCTATCATCTGTTTCCAATGACCAAATTACCAAAAGAAAACGGAAACCTATTAAAAGAATTAGAGCATTTCTCTAATTGGAATCAGGTTCGCTTCTTTTCAAACTGAAAACGTTACGACTAATTTCACTTAGAGCTATAACTAACATCCTGGATGAGGATAAGTGAAAGCTGAAATAATCCTGCACCAAAAAATAGACAATTATGAGGTTTAAAAAAAAAAAATCTGTAGATATTATTGGATGCACGAATATCGACAAAAAGAAGCATAAGATAATTGGAAAGGAAACGATGGCAGAGTAAACAAGGCAGTACTTTACGTCGTGGGAAAATTATGAGAATTAGAACGTGAAAAAACAAGACACTCTTCATTTCATTGTTGGCCTAATCTATGAGGCAACCCATTACTTTCTTTGAAAACAGTCGAAGTCTAACGGTAGTAAGTGAGTTCAACGAAATCGCAGAATTTTGTTGAATGGCTTCAATGATTATATAGGTTTTTCGTAAAAAATCACTATTTCGTTGCAACATTCACCGAAACATTTCGTTTACATGTAGTTTACAAATATCATTGATATGTCTCAATTATTCAACTACAATTAAAAACAAACGATAATTTTAAATACCTATAGTATATTTTACCACTTAAATATATATCAGTGATATTACCCAAGCGACAAATGAAGTCCATATTGAAGAAATGCTTAAACTTATAAACGTAGCTTAAGAGTTCAAAAGATACTAATTTTAATAAATTCTAATACAAGAGAATTAGAAAGCCTTATTTATAATCCATAGAAAATGTTATGAGCGTGATTTATAATACAAAAAAAGAGTTTTCAAATGCCAAATAAGATAGAAGTAAGAGTGAATTAAAATGATGGGTTTGAATATGGTAAGATTTAAAATCTACAGTGCGATCTATGAAAAATAATTTTAAAATAAATACATCAGCAAGATTAAAAATTACTAACCGAAATCACGCATCGTGGCTTTCAAAGCTAAATTTAACTATACAATTCTAAAAGTAACACCTTTAAAAACATAACTGTTCTTTAATAAAAATATAGAATGAAATATTACGAAATAAGAAAAAAGTTCCTATATTACATACATGTATATCAGCAATTTAAGAAACAAAAAAGAATATTGAAAATAATTTTTAAGCGATTAAGTTTAGCAATAAGTTTTTCCTTCTCTTTTAAATGGATTTAAATTTCTAACCAAAAACAAAACTAGGAACATTTCACTACGAATAATTATTTAGTGACTACTAGTTTTTGTAGCTAATTTTAATGCTAAAGATTTTATTTAAATTTTATTTCAGAAATAACACCAACACGCGATATTTAAATTTCTTTAAATTGACATTTAATTACATTTATGCAGAATAAGATAAAACAAACATTTTACTAATATTAAAAAAATTTTATAGGGATGTTTAAAAAAAACTAACTGCTAAATATTAATTTGAAAATTTATAAACAACTTTAATAAAACTAAAAATTATATATATATATATATATATATATATATATATATATAACTAATATTTTTAACTTACCTTACGAAACCTTAAAAAGCAAGATTTTAAATAAGGAATATATATCGAAATAGAATACATATCTTTCACTTATTAACAGTAAATGAAAGAAAAAAAACTTATTTTAGCAAAAAATATCACGCTAAAACAGAACTACGATACTTATGATAGCCAGCTGAGATTAGTAATAAAATTTCAACAAGGGGACAATATTTTTTTAAAAATTTACAAGGACGAACGTCTAGGTTAAATGATATGAAATGTCAATACGTCGATAAAGTAGCAGTTGCCTCATTCATGAACAAACAGAAATGCATGTGAGAGGCATGATGTGATTAGACCTTAAAAACGCTCAATCGTTCCTATATATATATAAATGATACTTAACTAAATATCCTTATCTAAAAAAATTTTTCTTTTGGATTTTAACGGCATATTTAGTTATGCTCTAAGAAAAGCAGGAAGATCAGTCTAGGACAAAACAAAAATATAATACCGTTTTTAAATTACAATTTTCTTTATTACTAAAAATGTGCTTATAGATTGCCATATTAGAGTAAATGCTGTGATCAATGTACTTTATTAATTCGCCATGTTTTATAACGAATATTTTTCCCAAGAAAATTTGTATTACTTTGTTATTGCACATTTGTACTGAATGAAAATTGTATACTAAAATATTTTAAAAATGAAAAATATTTATATCAAATTAATACATTAATAAAATCTGCAGGTTTTAGAAATTTATACCAATTTTTCTTTATAAGTCCAGAAGTTATTTATTAAAGCTATTAGAACAAAAGCTTCGAATTCTGGAAAATAAAATGGTAAAAACTTAACTACTCATTTAACATCAAGTACTCAATTTTTTACTGAACATTAGAATTGTTTAAACATTTGTCCAACAAATATGTATTTAAAAGGCACCGTTCTAATAAAAAACAATTATATTTTATATTTATAGAATTTACAACACATTAGAGCTATTCCATGAAATTACAGGGAATGACATCCTCAGGAAATATCTGCTAACAATTTTAAGCAAATCCGGGAGAGTACAATATCAATTTATTACAAAATTTTTTTAATAGATATAATACTAATACTCTTGATTTTATTACAAGATGTGTATCTAAAACAGCCGGGTTGGAAACAATGTTAGATACTATATTCCCTACAATTCAAGGGTCTTCAATATTAATTAATATTTAAAATCCTTTACAATTCATTGAATACTAAACATTTAAAACACAATTATCTCTCTTGATGTTTCGACTTGATTTTGATTTAAAATGACATTTTTAATCAAAATTAAGGAACATGATTAAAATAAAAAAAAATTTAAAAGCCATAAGACATGTGAATTATTCTGTTTCAATTATTTTCAAAAAAAAGATTTGAAAAAAATGGATACATTCAAACTATATACAAGTCAATTACGTTTACCTTAGAAAATTAGTACATTGGGCTTGTCTAGATATATGTATATCAAAATTGGTTCCTTCAATGCATATTTGTCATGAAGTTTTGTTGATACGTTGTAAAAAGCGGATATGACAAGAAGACACTTTTCCAAATTCTGCAGAAAAGAATCCCACTGGGAAGTGTTGAAATACATTTCACAAATCGAAGACTGTTGGAAAGAAAACTAACGTTTAATTATTATGAAATAGAATTTTAAACTAACACACAGTCACCGTCAATTTCGAGATTAGATCCGACTGCAATTGAATAATAGATATTGAATTTTGAACACACATTTTCGAAGAAGTTTCTCTAGTTTACTTTATCTTGCTTATACATGAAAAACTATACACAATTAAAATATTCTGAAGTTATATACATAACACTACATTAAAAATAAGGTAAAACTGTGTCAAATCATTTTTCAGATTTCATTATATGGGATTACTGGATGTGTGTATGTTACACTTTAACTTTGGGATTGGCTCTAATACTGAGAAATTTGCTAAATTTCTTACCTTCATGAAAATAAAAAAAAGATATTTTTATAATGTCTGGACTTAAAGCATATATTTCCCAAAAAGAAAATTTTTACAAGATCCTCACTACACACCTGTCTATATTATACAAAAATAAATGTAAGTAACCTTTAATATGTATAACGATAAAAAGGTACAAAAAAATACAAAAGAGTAAAACATGATAATTAACCAATAAATGAGATTTAAAACTAAAAAGGCATTTTCACATCACAGTCAGAACAAATCCTTTTATTAATGATTTCTCATTTACGTTTGAAACGAAACTAACAGAATGTTAAACTGAAAGATGGCTGCAATTAAGATCCTATAATAAATACTTATTATATAGATAATATAATATATAGATAGCATTTTTTATTGTGACAAATCAACCAATGAGTTCAGTTAATACAAATATCTAGCAACTTTGGAAAATCTCACAAATTCCGATACATACTTTTGGTTCCTTCAATGCATTAGAACTGTGTATTAAAATGCATTTGAATAGCTATGCACATTAACTCCGTATGAAAATTACACAAAAAATTACAGAAACAATATCTAAAATAACAGATTAAACATATCATTATGTTCTCATTTTTACTACTAGGAAGTAGAAAATCTGCTACCAACAATTCTTAATGACCAATAATCTTTTCCAGAAATGTTAGATTATAAAAAAAAAAAAAAAGGTTGCATAATATGCGCATTTTCGAGTCGTATTTCTTTAAAGTGATCACGAAGCCCCTGCGGCCAGTAAGTACAAGTTTTTTTTTTTTTTTTTTTTTTTTTTTTTTTAACACTTTTGCTCAATTATTTTTAGAGTCACATATCACAGCATAATTTTGAACAGCGCTGTATATAAAAGGAAAGTATATGATATATTAATTATAACAAATAATTACAATATTAATTTCTACCAATAATTTTTTTTACTTCACAACGTCATACCTATACAATGGTCAGCCTTTTTTTATCAGAAAAGGAAAATATTAACAATTTTCCTTTAAAAACATCTTAAGCTTATAATATAAGTTTTTACACCATCTTAACTGAGGCAGAGATCCACTACGAATGAAAAACTGATTGTAACTTAACAAATTGATGCGTATCAGCGATATCTAGTTCAAATTTCCCGTAAATTCATTTCATATAAGTTTATTTAGAAAATCAAATTACCATATTAGCTAGTTGATTCTAAAAAATATAAGTTAGCATTAGACTGTTAAATGTATAATGGTAAAAGTAAAAAATAGTTAACAAAACATTAAATCTAAATATGTATACACAATATGTAAAAACAGTGATATTGGGTTCTAAGTACCTGATAATACTGTTTCAGTCCAAAACTTATAAACAAAAATTAGAACAAAAAATATTTGACATTTTTTTTCAGATTCATTTATGCTTCAATTTTGTCAAATAATTCTCTTTATATTCACTGAATGACTGCCAGTTTGTTATCAATATTTTTCTGAGAAATGAAATTAGTAACCAACAAAATAGTTTAGAAGCAAGAAACTTTTTCATAATAGAACATTCTCAGATTTGCATCGATAAATTTTTCTAGTCTTAAAACATTAAATATCGATATTTAATACTTTGGTCACTTTGTGCATGATTGCTAATTCATTAAGGTTTAGTTTGTCGCTAAAGGGTCATTCTGTGCACACGAGGGAACTTATACCGTCACCTTAAAGTGGATTCCGAACCAATACAAAATATTTGCCTAAAGTAGGATTCGAACACACGAATGGCTGAATCGAGGGCGAGCACTAACCGTTCAATTGCGAGCTCAGTTAATTTATTTGAGAACTACAACTTCAAGTTGCATCCGAACCATTACAAACATTTACATCCCAGAATCGAGCTGACAAATTATTGAGAATAATCTCAAACACGAGATAAAGAATGCAGCTCATTTAGCGGCCCAAATTAACAGTTCACTATTTTTTTTTAAAACACGACTATCATAAAATCCATCGAATTTTAAAAATACTCAATATGCTGGGATATGTTTTTATCTTATTTATGTATTGTAATATCACATGTGTAGCGAACACTGTTGGGAATGAGTTTCGTAAAAATCTTGCTTTCAGAAAAGAAAAAAATAACACTTGTTATTTGTAAAACAAGTTTTTAAGAGTGTCAATTTCAGTATTAGAAAAAATTTTATTTAATACTGACAAACAGCATAATTTTTCCTAATTACAAGTAGCTTGTATCATCAAGTCATTTAATTTTTAAATAAAGCAAAGTACATTCCATACAAAAAATCAAAACTTTTCTAATTAGAAAGTTAGAAGGAAATATTTAATAAGGCAAAACTATATCCACACATGCCACTTAACATTAAAGATGCACACAATTATAAATATGCACAGATAAATAAGCTACATCAACCCAAGAACGCAATGACGAGGAAATATGAAAGGCGAAATTAAAATTGAGAGTACAATTTTTCAACATCCTTATTCAACCTCATAAAATTAAGCTAAATTTTCTCTAAGGTTGTTCTTTGCATAATAAATGAGCAAGCCTGTACAACGGAATAAAAAAACGCTTCGCTACAGAAAGCGGAAAACAGAAAGAACAGTAGTTATGTTTTTAATATAACACTAAGTCAACACACATTATTCACTTCAGTCCAATTGATAGCTTTTTTCACGTGACTTAAAAAAAAAAAAAAAAAAAAATACTTGCCTTTATGTAACACTATTTTAAATATAAAAAAAATTAAAGAAAAGAATATTAATTGATTTGTTTTCGAATTAACTTTCAACAAATTTCCTCTTCATTGTTTTCACATTTTGATCCAAGACAAGTTATGTTTCTTAATTTAAATATTTATTCCATGCAACTATGCTAAACTTTTTCTCTTTTGCTGGTTAAAATTTTTTTTTTAATTTATAACATTAACAAATTATACCAACAGAACATAACAGAATAGTAAAAAGAAGCACTGTGTAATTTAAATGGATAACATTTCAAGCTACAGAAAAATTAACGATATCAATTATAGTAACTTTAGTATATATGTCGTTAAAGCATGTGTTTAAGTGAATATTTAATATCCTAAAGCCACGTATATTTCACAAATGCAAATGACAGTTAGCATTGCTGCCATTGCAAGCTAATAATCCTTGACAAAAATTTGTAGATTGGAATAGCAAAGTAAGCTGACTAACCTGATTCCAGTTAGTCGAAAACTATAGTTTCTAGAAAATAAAATTACACTATAGTAGTATTTCTCTCTCTCTTACACTCTTTTACAGGAAATAAATTATCTGTCACTTAGCCAATAACAATTAATAATGAAAATTAAAAAGGCTAGTTTTTTCTTGCATACAAATTTTTAAAAATGTTTTTGAAATAATAAATAGCAGAAAATATTGAACAATTTTTATGAATTTTTTTTATGAATTTTAAGCAACCTTTTCTTAATCAGATCTTAATTTTTCACAATAAAATTAATCACAAAGACTATACATATAGGAAATAAATTCATGGGAAAGATTAAATATGCTTATAAAAGAAAAATGCTTTCGCTTATACCATAAATACAAATATACTAGGTATTGCCGTTAGATACAGGCATGTAAAATATTCAAAAAACTGAAATAAAAATATAGTTTTAATACCGAATGAAAATATCTGAGAATAATAAATGAATACCAGTTTCCTACTCAAATAAAACATTGAATATTATCTAGACCAGTTAAACATCAATTTGATGATAAACTGAAATCTTACATTTAATGGAATTTCATATCATTTGATACTGTAGGAATTTATCATCATGACGATCAACATTAAAAACAATGTTTTCTTGGGGACTTGCAATCTAGTGTCGATGCAAATGATTAAAATAAATGTTAAATTCAATAACAGAAACCATGTAATTGGGGACAGGTGAAAAAAATTGCAAATTTTGAGTAATAATTACTTGAAGATACAAATGGTTAATTTTCTAACTTTTTTTATAAAAATATAACAACACGACAATAAGTCAAAGAGTTATAATATAATTGGAGTGCTACAAGACACACAGCCACTCAGTAAACATAAATTAGTGGTTTAATACATTTTAGTACATTAAATTGTTGAATATATGTGGGGAAACTCAGAAAAAACTATAATAATTCGAATTAGGGGGAAAAAAGTACAGACGGCAACTCCACAGAACTGCACATTTAACACTCCACTGTGCTTTTTAGAGATAAATTTTCAAAAAACCACACACACAATTTATATAGATAAATTGTACTAAAAATGTACGTGACCAATACAGTAAAAATAGGACTTAAAATTGATTAAATGTTAACATATTAAATAATAAAAACATTTTTTACTTCTGAACAAAAACTGAATGTGTGAGATTTTTTTACATGCATATTTATTTCTATGGTTTAGATTAAAAAGTCAATTTAAATTAAGAATCACAATAAACCTACTTTTTCTCATATAGTTATTTTAAACGAATTTTCTAATGATTATCATGCCCCTAACAAACCTGCATGTATTTAACTGAAGCATTTGACATTTACTTTAGAAAAATTTTTATAAAAAATTTAGCATATATATATTTCAGTATTTGTTTTTTAATAACATTCAAAACAGTGAAAATGTTTTGATAATTTACAATTTTATACTTTAAAAACATAACTATAGCGATCATTCTGTTAAATATCTATTACCCTATTTTTCATCAATTTCTTATTTTTAAATCATTGAAGTTACTTTTCAGAAAAAAAAAATTAGTTTCATGTTTTTAAAGTAACATTCTAATTACACAATAACAGATTCCATTTCAAATATGAAAGTAAATTTAATAGGTAGAGAAGTAAATTTTTTCAAAAAAATAAAATTCTTCATTTTAAGTCATTTACTTAGAAATTTTTGCGCTTATGTTTCGTCTTTACCCCAATACTTGATTTGATTTTACTGGCATAAGATCCTCATATGGGGTTATTCGTAAGCCAACTAATGTTTGATAAAATTAAGTGTTTGAATAAATCATTGGATAAGATCTAACTGAAAATGTCAAGATGAATGACCCAGAAGAACATATTAAAACAACAAATATTTAAAATCCAGAAGCATGAGACCACTAAATACTATTAAAAACGCTGAAGTCTTTCAAATTTATGAAGAGATTTGAATCAGAAATCCAGTATAAAAACTCCATATTGATGTTATTCGGACTAATGTGAGTGAATGTCTTCTATACACGAAAAAAGTTTTTCTGTAGGGCTCTCCACCAAAAGTACAAAAGCAAAAGTTCATCACCAAAAGTATACGGAAGTTTGTTTTGCATTCGCATTCCAAAATAAGAAATACATGACGGACAGACTTTGAAAAGGAGATTGCTTTTCAATAATTTCTCGCGTAACGGATATTTGTCATTGGATAAAATCCGAAAGTAGTATGACAGAGACAATTTCTCCTTTTTACATGATAGTGATGGCTCAAAGGCCTTCGCATATAGACTAGGAATAGGGAATATACGGAAAGCTACTAAGCACAACCTCAAAGCCTGGTGGTGAATATAATTAAGACGTTTCAAATAAGAAGGTCGAGCAGAGCCATATACAGCACTTCCATAATCTATCATAGATTGGGTGATGCTTTGATAGACACAAAACAAAGATGAACGATCTGCTGCATAAGATGTATGGGATAGAAATACCAAAAAATTTAAAGACACTTTTTCCACAAGCTGACAATGCGCGGAAGGAAAATAAAACGTATCAAATATTATACCGAGAAATTTATGTGCATCTTGAAAGCGAATAGGAGAACCATTCTGAACCAATTCTGGGTCACAATGATGAGGTCGTTTGCACAAGTGTATACCGACTGTTTGTCTAGAAATGGTAAACTCACTTGTATTTGACCACTCGACAATATTGTTAATGGCTGTCTGGAAATTTTTTTCAGTGAAATTTATATTTCTAGCATAAAATGAAATTTGTAAATCGTCAATATGATTATTTTGCACAGTTTGTGGGATTATTAATAAAATTGGGTTGAGAGCTAAAACAAAATGGTACCTTAAGAGATACCTTGACAAATAGAATAAGTGTTTACCAGCCTTTCTCTAAAGTCCTTGCTTTAAAAATTGTTCAATAAAAATTGGTAAGTTTCCTTTGAAACCAAGATTATATACACTACTGTCCATTAAAATTGCTACACCAAGAAGGCGACATGCTACAGACGTGAAATTTTTACGAACGGAAGAAGGTGCTGTGATATGCAAATGATTAGCTTTTCAGCGCATTCAGACAAATCAGGCGCCAGTAACGACACCTACATTATGTTTAAATGAGGAAATTGTTCAGCCGGTTCCTCATACACAAATTGCATTTGAACGTTGTTGCCTGGTCAAAAGTTGTTGTGATGCCTCGTGTAAGAAGGAGAAATGCGTACCAGCACGTTTCTGACTTTGATAAAGGTCGAATTGTAGCGTACCGGGATTGCGGTTTATCTTATCGCAGTATTGCTGCTCGCGTCGGTCGAGATCCAATGACTGTTAGCAGAATATGGAATCGATGGGTTCATGACGGTAATACGGAACGCCATGCGGGATCTCAACGGGCACCTATCACTAGCAGCCGAGAAGACAGGCATATTATCCGCATGGCCGTGCAACCACGTCACGAGCCGTGAGTCAAGAAACGGGGTCGTTTGGAAGACAACAAGTGTCTGCACGAACAGTTCGACGACGTTTGCAGCAGCATGGACTCTCAGCTCGGAGACCATGGCTGCGGCTTCCCTTGACGCTGCGTCATAGACAAGAGCGCCTTCAATGGTGTGATCAACGACGAACCTGGGCGCACGAATGGCGAGACGTCATCTTTTCAGATGAATCCAGTTTCTGTGTACAGCATCATGATGGTCGCATCCGTGTTTGGCGGCATCGCAGTGAACGCACACTGGCAGCGTGCATTCGTCATCGTCATACTGGCCCATCACCTGGCGTGATGGTATGGGGTGCCATTGGATACACGTCTCGGTCAACTTTTGTTCGCATTGACGGTGCTTTGAACAGTGCACGTTCTGGTCGTTACGACCCGTGACTCTACCCTTTATTCAAGCCCTGCGAAACCCTACGTTTCAGCAGGATAATGCCCGACCGCATGTTGCCGGTATTGTACGGACCTCCCTTGATACGGAACATGTTCAGCTGTTGCCCTGGCCAGCACGTTCCCCAGATCTTTCACCAATAGAAAACGTCTGGTCAATGGTTGCCGAGCGACTGGCTCGTCACCAAACGCCAGTCACTACGGTTGATGAACTGTGGCATCGTGTTGAAGCTGCATGGGCATGTGTACCTGTACATGCAATCCAATATCTTTTTGACTCAATGCCCAGGCGTATATGATGCTAGTCGATACCTATACGCTGGGAATGTCCCCCGGAGATGGTGATCACTCTTAACGCCCAGCCCAAGAATGTGACCCCTTCGCTTGATCCCTAGCAGATCAGCCACGAGTGTAGCACAAGTTACTAGTCGAGTCGAGAGATACACGTAGATCAGTGTACCAACCATTTAAAAAATTATCACGCATGGCCTAGCACGTGGGGATATTTGACTGTCCATGAGAAGCAAGAAACAGAGAGGCGACAGCTACTCATGGAGAGCTCCCTCGCTTACTGCCGAGGATAGAAGAGATGAAAAGGAATGAAAGTAGAAGAGGGGCAAAAACAGAGAGAATAAAGATAGAGATCCCTGAATTAAAATACCCGTACTCACCTAAAAAAGGTGAGCCCTATGAAAGGTCCACCAATACTTAAGTAGTCATAGAATCACCTTTCTTCACCCAGTGGACCCAACTTATTTTTAATTTTCTGAGAAATATTACATAAAGTGAAATTTACTTTATTGGAAACTTTTCTCTTTAACCTATTAATCCCAGAAATTTTTTTCTCATTTCAAAAATATACAAACGCCACCTAGGCTAACAATTATTGATTCAGATACACAAGATATCAACTATTCACGATTGACACACATTTTTGTAAATGTATACATACTTATTACATTACACTGAATATCAGAATTTTACAGAAACACATATTATAAAAAACATCTTCAAGGAACAAAATAATTAATAAATGACATCAATTATGGTGGTTTATACAATATATCTTAGCCAAGTGTTATTGAAACAAAAGTATTCCACTATAAACTACAATTAAAAAAAGTATAAAATTCGGATAATTTTATATAGATCACTTTTTTAACAAATAGTTTTCAGATATTCAAGGAGAGTATTTCTTCAGCTGAAAAAACTTTCGATTTCAAGAAACATTTTCAGCTTCTGGCAAGAAATAGTAAGCATCAGTGAATTCTTGGGGCACTAAAAAGTCATTTAATTAAAATTTAAATACTATTAATACATAAAAAAAAGCAATTAAATCAAATCAAATAACTGCATACTGTGGCAATAAATGTAAGAAAACTATCTGCCTGGAATAAAATCAAAAGCTAACTCGTTCTGCATTCCAAAGAAACTATTAAAAACGATGACTAAGAAATAAATAGGCAAACCTACTTTAACTAGAATCATCATGGAAAGAGGACATCTTCGCCTGTTACGGAACAATTTTTATTAATAGTTAATTAACGTTTATTCGAGGCTTTTCAAACTGTATATAATGTGCTTTCGATTCTATTACGTCCATTATCGAATCATCTGATGTCTTTATTTGTATATAACAAAACTTGCGTACTATCAAAAGAAAATAAATAGCTTTAAATACATACTATCAGCAATAGTCAAACTTCTACAATTTAGATATTACAATATATAATTATTATATAAGTCAAAATTTTCGTAATTTCATGAATGCATATTAGTTATGGCATTTAATATTATTCACATCATTTAAAATGTATGTATACTTTTTTTTTTTTTTTTTACACAAAAATTAAATTTCTCTAATTAAATACTGGAAAACAGCCAAAATTTAAAAAAAAATTAATTTAAAAATTCATAACATCCTGTGTAATGTGAACATCCCTGAACGTTCATATGGTTCGCAAATAACTTGTAATTGTCACGAAAAACTACACTTCTTGAAACAAGTGAATTTCTCAAAACTACTGGAATAATCACGATTGTACTAATTAATAAATACATATAAAACAAAAGTGAAAATATCAAATGCATTAAACTTGTTTTCATAGTTTATGATATTTGCGATTTTGTTTTTGTTATTTAATTTTTAGTTGAAATTTAACCATTGTTCAAAACATTTGTAAATACATTTGTTTAGTTATATGCTCAAATAAGTAATAAAGAAAAATTTATTTTCTTTTTAAAAAATCTGTTTCTAGTAAAAAAAAAGAAAAATTTATTTTTTTTACTAAGAGCAGATTTTTAAAAATTTGTTTGCCTTATATTTACCACTGTTTAGGCATACAAAAAGAAAATTGAAGCACCAAAGAGAATCGGAACAATGATTTTTTTAGCAAAAATATAAAATTTCGTTACCATGTTTTGCGCATATTTCAACCAAAGTAAACACAAAACTTTAAAGGTGATATCATATCAATGTAAATTGTTTTAAATATTTTTAACTATGCAAACAGATAAGTTGAAAAAATTAAGGTTTAAATTTTCTTTCATCAAATTATTAGTCTTGCCTGAATTTATCATTCAGGACTGGCAGAAATGTGTAAATATACGACGTGACAATGAAAAAGCAACATTTAGAAGAGAGAGCATCCACAGACAGTGATGAAAATAGTAGGATTATTATCATGTAATAAACATAATTTATTAAACACAGCGACAATACAGTTTCTCTTTAATTTCTTGGACCATACAGCTCTGATAACACATTTAAATTTAAGTATATAAACTCAAGAAATATGCAGATTGGTTTCTGAGGGAAAGCAGTCTACTCTAACAATCATTTGTGACAGTACATTTTCTGAACAAGGTGGTGGCAACCTACGAAAACGACGTCCTATCACGGCCTAAATCTTTCTCCCTGTTGAGATCAAGGGAAAACAAGTGAAGAGAAGCATTTAGATATCTTAAAATTTATATTGGCTGATTCGCACTGTAAGAGGTCAGGCGTCATCTTGATGATAAATCGCTTTTAAAATGAAAAAGGGTACTGTTATGAGATGGAGCAAGTTGTTCACGTATTGTTAAGCAATGGCCTCACAACCAATAATATTGCATTCTTGAGCGGTATGGCATTCTACAGTAGCGGACGAATTGGACCTTCACAAGGTCGCTGCCAGATTTGTACACAATGGCGTTATCATTGCTTAAACAAAAAACAAGAACACATCAACCCATTCTCTATCATAAACTCTATCAACACTACTTTAAGCGATGTGGTTAACACTCACCATGGCTTAGTGTAGGATACTGCTCTTCAAAGCCGTGTTTGATCCCAGCTAATATTAAACAGAGAAGGATGCAGCGATACTACCTTCTGAAAACGTGTTTGTCGGAGTAGGGAATTGGGAGAATTGCAGTTTTCTCCCTTTGCGATACGCGGATTCGACACAATGTCTATGAAATTTTGGAAGATAGACATTAAAGTATCTTACAACAGCTATAGATCGTTAGGCTATTCACTACGACTTATCAAACGGTTGGGTGTTCAAACTCAACCACCATTTTTCTTTTCACATGAGGGCTAATTAAACAGGGGCTTACAGTTTAAAATAGATTCCGAACCACTACAAATATCCAAAGCTGAAACGGGAATCGAATTGTTAAACTGAATGCCACAGCAATTTTCATTCGGCTGCCAGCTCGGTATTACAAATGAAAAGGGAGAACTATGCTCTAAATTCTACGGCAACATTTTTAACGGCAGTCATGAATATGGACTGTGAAATGAAAAACAAACACTAGTCTTGCTCGATATAAGAGCATTTGGTATATCAAACAAATTGCCGATGGAAGTAATCTGCGGAGTGAACAGTAGAAGCCTGAGGATATATCGACCCACGCATGTGACATCCCTCTGGTCACACTGGTACATGCCATATTCTCTTCTTTCAAATATCTTTGTCTCAATTCATATACAGAGAAAGCAGGAAGAAGCTGGAACAACGTCAAATGTTATGAAGTTTATAAGTGTGAATAGTTGGGTACACAGAATGAGTGTACATTTCAAGTCCATTTTTATTCATAAGTTAATGGTAATTAAATTGGACAACGTATTGATATATCAATTTTATCAAATGAGGAGCTTATATTCAAATTATTAGGTAGTATTCAAGTTTTCAGTTTATTTTGAACTGTTCAGAATCAGTGTGAGTTAAATTTATCATATTCATATGCACAAAATTTATGAAATATTAATAATTAACTGCAATAAGAATTTACTACGTACTATTAAACTCGAAACTCCAAAAGCGTATTTTAGACATTATCGTGTCACCGTAGAAAATATTGAATTAACAACAAAATTGTAACCTGAAATGTGATAAGTTGCCCTTTGTTACCAAAGACAATATTTATTAAACAATAAAAAAATAATACCTAAAGGAAAATTAAAAAATTCTATTGATAGCAAAGATTAAATTTTAATAAGAACGAATAGCTCTTTATTGATTATTACCATCAGCTTACATCGACAGTAATCAATGTTTAACAAAATCGGTTTCTATTAAATCAATTACAGAAATGTTGGTGGACAAACAGAATATATATAGATTTCTATTTGGAAGCGGCAGCCAGTTTAGGTATATTTCAATATGTTTTACATTATATTATTATTTATAAGCATAATTATTAATTTGGGGTTTTTTAATGCATTAAATTAATACATAAGTTAGTAAGAGTGATTTGGGATAGTGTTCTTTTCTGAAAAAGATCAGAATCGATTAATTGATGACAGATTATGATATATATCCTATATATAACAAATCAACTTGTACAACTTTCAAATGTTAATTAAATTCTCTATTCAATTAAAATTATATACTGCTTCATGCATAAAACTTGATGTCCATAAATCACAGAGACAATATTGCTTGAAAATAAGGGACACACATATATATCAACACTTCCGATATATACGTGAAATTAGACTGTTATTGCATCAATAGGGATAATGTGTTGTAATATCCTTCTTCCATTTTCGCCAATATTTTATTCATCTATATGGGTCACTTTTTGATAAGTTTGAAACTTTGTTTACATTAAGAAATAAATTGGCAGTATTGTGCTGATAATTTCAAATTCAGACAATAAATGTCCTTGGAAATTTTATTAATTAATGTTTACAAAATAAAAGTCATCGATATTCTTTAAGAATTAACTCGTGTGATTTTATCAAATAAAATTAAGTGGTAGTAGCCAGTTAAAATGAAAAAGACTGTTTTTAAATATTAATCCAATGAATAAAGATCGATACAAACATTATGATGAAATTTTAAAAATATTCATAAAATATCAAAAAACAGTCCCTATCTGAAAAAAATTGTAGTAATTTTAAAATGCTGAAGACAAAATTATTAAATACTAAAAACAAAATTATTCCGAAGCAATCAATTAATAACACTTAGAGTGCGCTGCATCATACCGATTGAAAATAAAGGACATACAAAGGTGACTCTGTAGGTGTCAGTAAGTGGTTTGTGTACTGAACTATGAAAAGGTGCACGATACGCATGAAAGTAGCGCATTTAATATCTGTTGTGTGTATGTTCTCAGTTTGTATAATTAATGCACTTTTTCACTTCCTTATTGGTTGGTAGGAATGACTATTAATAAAGTAAAGCGGTTGCGTGCCATTTATAGAAGAATCGATTAAGAGTAGCTCAGATCCTGGGGCAAGGCCAAAATGCCAAAAGATAAATAAAAACATCCATAATTAACGGAATTTTTTAATTTGATTTCAATTTTTGCTTAATGTTAACCAAGAACATTTTTTATTGAAAAAAGTCATCAATATTTAGAGGTATGTATAAAAAAAGAAATATCTCGAAGGGAAATAATGAAGTATGATAACTACATTGCAATGTGAATACATTATTTATTATTTCAAAATGTCAATAAAAAGGACTATATTATTTAACCGAAAAGGAATTTTCTTAAACCGCTTCAGAAATCAGAAAAACTATCCCAAACAAAATCATAAAAGAAATTAAAATAAAACATTTGAAAATTCTCAGTTATTTACAAAGGTAAAATTATTTCAATCTAAAATGCAAAACTAATATTTTATAAAATTTTTTCATTAGAGAAACTTGAAACTTCTAGTTTTATATTTGTAAAATATTAAAATTGAAGATGACCGTCACACAGTGAATTTTACAACTCAAAGCTCAGAACTCCGCTTAAACAGTACAATACAAGCTCTCTTCACGAACCTCAAATTTACGGACACACGATTTTACGAATAGTGGCTGGTCCCTAACGTAGTCAGTCCCAGGCGCATTATTTTTTATTCTTATTTATGAAATTTTGAGAAATCTCTGATAGCTCATTTTCCTGCAACTTTTCTTTGTGTTTAGTTTTTATCTGAATTTTTAAAATTTTTCTGTAATTTTATGGTTGAGAAACTTGGATCGATTTCTTATTGGCGAATCACAAATTCTAGGAATATTACATAGCTAACTACATTCAAAACTTTGAAATTTAGGATTTTTAAGAAATTGATATTGAATTTCTCCCACCTAATCCAACTTCCATCTTATATGGCTAGTATCGCATTATGAAATTTACATTCTTATGCGCAAATGCACTTTTCTATGTATGCTTGAAATGATGTTGCAGAAAAATAATATCAATGTTATTTTGAAGTTAAGAGTTATTTATTAAAGAAACTGCTTTAATTGAAATAAGGCAACATTTACCTGGCGTCGTAAGTAAAGACTAATTATTCACCCAGCATTCGTAAAAAAATTTAAAAAAAAAAGCACAGCTGCCAGAAACTTTAAATCAGGAATATTTGAACGTGTATTCGGATGTAATTTGTATGTAAGAAATACCGGATAAATAAGTAATTGAGAGCATAAAGAGAATGAAAAAGAACTTACGAATATCAAACAAAAAAAATGACTGATACGATCATATGCAAAACAAGTAGATAAATGACTAAGATTAATGTTTTTCCTTCAACAGTGAAATATTTACCCACATCGAAAAAATGTGGTTTACAAAATGAAGTTTTGAAACTTAAAATAAGAAATACTGATTTTACATCGATAAAATGAAAGTAAAGTAATTTTTTTGAATTTTATTTTGCATTTGTTTCTCTTGTGCATAATAAATATTTTTTTCGATTTTTATTTTATTATAAAAAGAGTATTTAAGCTCCAATACTTTCTATTTCATGAATTTGACTTCACGAACTATGATTAAATGGTCTCAACGAGTTCGTAAAAACTAGCTCTACACTCGTAATCATATACAGTGAGTAAAAAAAAGTATTGGCAATTGCCTATAACATAATCAAATTAGCTAACAAAAAAAAATGCTCGACAATTTTAATTGGACATAGCGAACACTGGAGGTAAAATAAACACACAAATGTAATGAAACTTTCATTTTAATATGCCTTTTCAGAAAATATATAACAAAAACGTACTTTTGCATGTCAAAAAAGTTTTGGCAAAATAATAAGTAAAATAACAGCTTGTAATCTATTTCTCATAGAGGAAACCAAAGTCTTGGTTGTACTATAGGGAATTTTGCGCCATTCTTGCAGGAGTATACGCTTAAGTTTGTCTTTACACAAAATTTTATGTTTCATGACTTCTACGTCCAATTTGTGCCATAAATTCTCAATTGGATTTATGTCAGGCGATTGAGGTGGCGTCTTTAACTGGCGAGGAGAGTGATACAGTAACCACTCCTGGGTGAGGTTCGCAGTATATTTAGGATCATTGTCTTGTTGAAACGCAATTGATGTTCATAAGCCAAGTTTTTGGGCACTGGATTGCAAACTATGATGGTGTAATATGTCAATGTACGTACGTGCTGTCATAATACCATCATTGAAGCACAGTATACCAGTTCCGTTTGGTGCCATACAGACGCAAACTAAGACGCTCCTTCCACCATGTTTCACAGTCAGTGTTAAATGATGTTTTTCCAGTTCGGTGTATAATTTTTTCCAAACATATTGTTGTCCATCACTTCCAAAAATGTTAAACTTCGATTCGTCGGAAAAAATAACTGTTCCAAAACTCATCTGATAAATTATCAGGAGATTTTACAAAATCTAATCTATTTCTTTTGTTTCTTTCCGAAATGAAAGGTTTCTTTCTAGCTGCCCTTCCATAATAACTTTCTTCAAGTAAAACATTCCGTATAGTCTGTACACTAAAAGTTTTATGCTAGTTTATTAGCAACATCTTTGGCTAACTGGGGTGTATTTATTTTGGGATTTTTCTTAACCTCTTTGATAATGCTACATTTCTCCCTTGCAGAAAATATTCCAAGCCATCCACTTCTAACCTTATTTTCCGTGGATCCTGTCTTGTTGAACTTTTTTTACAACCCTTCTGACAGTAAATAAACATATGTTCAGTTGTATTTCTCTCTATAGCACGATAAGTTAAACCTTCATTTCTGAGCTGAATAATCATGTTTTTAACATTAACATCCAACTCCTTCGATTTTGAAGCCATTTTATCACAGCATTAACAAAATAATTTAAAAATTTACACATCTAGGACACATTTTGTAAGCAATGATTATTTCATCTTATCAATATGGATTCTCTATAGCCAAGAGCCAGAAGTCTCACAGTAAAGGAGAAAAAGGCCATCTCAAATACTGCAGCTAGACAACATTTTAAGCGTTTCATAAAAGAATGGTTAAAACACCATTATATTCATGGTTCCTTTTAACATTAATCTGTTAAAATAAAGTAAAAAAGCTGTCAAACTATGATTTTGAATTCAACTTGATTTTATGTCCACGAAAGAGAAATGCATTTTAATGAGTAAATCACACACGAAACAATTTTATCTAAGACTCAGTTTATTTAAATTTTAATTCGTGATTTAGAGCAATATTGCTCGAATCAATAATTCTAATAAAATTTGATTTAACGGAAATAGAGACGGAGCTCTCGCTCACATTCCAAATTCAGGTCATACCTGTTACTCCGAACTATGAGTTCACCATCAACATCAACCATTCTTTCTGATTTAAGTGCATCAATTAAATTTAAATTCTATGAGGTAATTTGTTTACATTGAGAATTGTTAACGACAAGCTACAAAATTACACATTCATGTTAGATAATTTCTTGTAATTGCATAATAAATGAAAATAACTGCTTTTCATGCATATATTTTACTAAAACTTTTGACAAGATAGAATTTAAACTATTCTAGATTACTGAGTATTCATACAGAATTGGGTATTATAAATTTAATTCTAGCTTTTTGTAAAAAAAATTAAGAAATCAAAATTTTTTTATTTCAAAAAATATAGTGAAATTTTTTTTTTTTTTTTTTTTTTTTTTTTTTTTTTTTTGATTTCAATAAAAACTCTGTTTCCTAAAGGAATTTCTAAAAGTGATTATATTTAGAATGTTTATGCTGAACATTTTGGGTAATAATTATATTTATAGAAGTACTGAGCAAGTTTGTAAAACAAATCTCAAGTTTTGGAATAGGATTGTTGATAAAATCAGTTGCATTAAATTTCTTCCGAACAAATCATTAAATTAATGCAAAAATAAGTGCTATAAACGTCTTATTAAAAATAAGCAATATGTTAGCTTGGAAATATAAAATTAAGCACAGAAACTACAGAATGATTACTTTCATAACACTGAAACTAATGTTTTGAAAATAAGATGCCTTGATTGCAGAATATCCGGTGTGTATGTATGTATATATATATATATATATATATATATATATATATAATTAAGGAATTCTTTAATAATGTATCAGTCACAAAATATATGATTATTTAAATGTAATTGTGTTGGCTTATCTCCTGTACCATAAAACAGTGTAAAAAATGAGATTTGAAAGTATTGAATAAGAACTAATTTTGAAAAGTAAAGGTACATAAACTAGTGTTCAGTCGCGGGGGTGAAAAACAGCTCAAAATTGATTAAAACAGATGCGACCTCGCTATGCGGTCAAGAGTGAATCATGGCGAAATAAGGCAGCCAGCCGAAAGAAACAGATGTGGGCGTGTATTGTCAAAGAAATCGGCCTTCAGAGAAACGATCGTAAAGAGTAAAATCCATTTCTAAGGAATTGAGTAACACGCAGTTTCAGGAAGCGTACGTGCGACTGGATGACGACTCTTTTCTCCGGTAGTTCGATTTAGGTTACAGATTTTAACCACGCAAACTGAAATGAAGTTAGTTTGAAAGAATGAACGAATTGCGATAGGTGCATTAAATAAAATTGTATGTTACAGAAATATTTGCCTTTATCCTTGTGATTGTAAAGTGGCAGAGAAAGACTACGGAAAATTTTACACCTAGAAGCGAAGTAACTGGATTTCGATATTTTGGTTGAATTTTTTCGTTCAATCAAGAAATTGCCTATATGCATGTCTTCTGAAATAGTAAAACTTCATAAATTAAATATAAATATTTTTCAGTTACTTGGCATAATGAATCTGTTTAAAATGTCGAGAGAATCTCATTAAATAATATAATTAATATCTTCAAATCAATTTATAATAATCAATATTTAAATCACTTGAAAGAATTTAAGTTGTGTAGGAAGAAATTCAGCCTTTCAGAATACTGTAATAAAATATTGTAAGATAGTAATGTTGAATAAATGATTAAGACATTTCTTATTAAATTTTGAATCGTAATTACACACTTCAAAACTGATATTCATATTTGTCCCCAAAAATTTATAATTCTTCATTGATTTCCGAAATAATTACAAAACTACAATTTGATAATTTAACAGAAAACTATCAAAATTTTTCCAGTTTATTGTGCTTAAGTAGATATTTGAGGGCACTTTATGATAACAGTCCAGCCGCAATTTTGTTGATTAGGGTACAATGTCTTTCTTCGCGACGCACATTTCAGAGAAAATGCCCGTAAGGAAGAATCTTCAGAAATCTGAATAAGGAGATTTTCTCTAACAGACTAAGATAAACGTACAAAAGAAAGCTGACGTTAGTAATGCTCGCAGTTAATCACTTGAAAAAGCCTGAAATTAGTACTAAGTAATTAATTTTATAGAATACTTAAATTACACGATTTCATACATAAAGTTATGTAAAATTCATATAGAATTGAATTATAACTTCAATTCCAAATGAAAAATAGTAACATTTTGTTATTTTATACATAATTAAATTAGTTTTTTCTGCCATCATTTTTCATAAAATGAGTTTATATTAAAGAAAATTTTGCTTTCTATATTTAAAGAGCATTTATTACCATAAATTACTTTAAATATACAATTTATGTACATTTTATTCAGTACATTAAACACTGATTATAATTAAATATTGCTTGCAGTTATTTCATAATATAAAATTTCTCAAATTTAATTCCTATAAATTTTAATGGTACAAACTAAAAAATATTACGTCTATCATCTGCAAATGAATATAAATAATATATCGGTCTAGTTTTTAAATTAAATACAGGAAAATCATTAAATTATGAACACTTAAACATTAGTTAAAAATAAAAACACTTAAATATAGTACTTACAGACAAAATTAAAACCAAATAATTTTTTGTTAAATTAACATTATACCAGAAATCTGACTTTTTAATTGAAAGATTACATTCCGAAGTTTGACAACCTGTAAATTGCCAATGTTTTATTAAGTTATGTTATATGACCAACAGGAATATTTAGCACAAGATAAGTAGGAAAAAAATAATTCACAATGTTTACGAAGTAAAATTTCTTTTTGTATATTATCCCTTTTAATATAACTCATTTTATTTCCTACATTTTTATTATTAAATATTTTCTTATGAATATTGAGTATTATGGGTCATGTTACAAAATTCCATGCAGCTCGAAGGAAAAAGCTACTTACCTATGTCATTTATGACGACAAAATTTTAAATTGTAAAGGACGAAAATATTTGTTCTATAATTAATATTTGTTTGATAGTTAAAACAAATATTTGCGAAGCGTTGCAAGTAAAACAAAGCATTTTTATGTGAAAAATAGTCTAATGACTATTTGCCACTAATTAGAGGTTAATGCAACATAAAATTATGATTTTGACAAATTTACAACTACAACTACAATAACACATTGATTATAAATTTAAAAATTCAAATTTATATACTTAAAAAAGGCTAGGTTCGAAGCTGACTATTTTAGTCAAAAAACTAACAATGACCTTAGGCCTCATACAGAAACAAGACAATATCCAGACAAACTGAAATATAGGCTTCTTTAGAAAGTCAGATATTCATATTGAATATTCATCTCCGAACGTGACATTAGAAAAATAGTATACCTAATCAATGCCAATCTCATCTTCTTAAAAATATTGTCTCCATTAATTAACTGAAAATGATTTCGAAAAAAAAATAGAATCACAGGAAAAAAGCATATGCTTAGCGAGAGGAAAAACCAAGCATAGTGCAACAGTCAAAAAGAAAAAATCTATTGCTTTAAATGAAACGACTATTTACTGTTGCCAGATAGTAATATCATGCAGAAGAGGCAAGCAAACATATATGTAAAATTTCAAGGTTCTGCGTCAATGGTACTCGAGCGCGCGTCAACAGCTATGGTTGTCCCATACCTTGAAACAGCAAATGTCCTTGCGTGCGAACAGCGGGTGCGAGTACTATCTTTCATTATCTCCTTCAGTGCATATTTTTTCTGAAATATAATCCACTCTTCTAACCTTGAGATGATAAAAAAATATAATAAAAAAAACGCAGTCTAAGAATCCAACACTGAATTAATGCAAAAAGAGCAAACACGTCAAGGTAAGTAGAAAAAAATGGTGGCCGTGCTAGGGCAATAAAAAATACAGCGGTCATTTTTGCAGCTGATATTCGCTTTAAACCGTGTAAGACTAATCTTATCATTGATAAACGTACATTCACCAAAAAATTCGCTCATGTGTCCTTCGATAAATCAAAGCAATTTAACTTCACTAATAAAAATGTATAAATATGAGCAGTTCAATGTCAGAAAATATTTATATTAACGAGCAAAGACATTTCAAAACAAATATAAAATACTCTATTATAGATTTAAGTACAAGCTGAAATCTTCAGATCAAACTTTATTAACTTTGATATTAAAAAATATATATATTTTATGGAAAATTTCTCATTCTCTAATACAAGTGGAAACCCTTAACATTTTTTTACCATTTCAAATAAATCAAATTTATATAGAATTTAAAACACTTTATTTTCGAAATCAAGTAATTTTTTTTAACATCAGAGCAACCTTAACAATCGAGCAATAACTTAGAAAGTAAATGAATTGTCTGTATTATACGGTCCCCCCCCCACTTCATACCATATATATATATATATATATATTTTTTTTTTTTTTTTTTTTTTTTGGTCTATCAGTTTGAGACACCTATTTTCAAAGGCAACCAAATAACTACTTTTTGCCCCAAAGGCTAATTAATAACTATCAGTTAAAAAGAGGTGAATTTCGATCATCATAAATATCCGAGCTTTAAGTAAGCAGGAATTGAGCCCACAAAATGTTGAGCTTGAAGCTAGTAGGCAAACCATTCAGCTGTTAGATTCCCTATTTGATTAAAGGAGGAGGAGGACTTTAACCTTCTTAGAAAATCTGATTAAGTACAAAATAACCTTTTATAAAAACCATAATTTAAGGAATTTGGTTGAAAAAATTTTTTTTTAAAGTTTATTCAGAAAACAAAATGATATAAGCATTCATAAAATATAATTTGATTTACTTAACGATAAGGAATATATTTTAAGTGCATGAACCTATAAAGCCTTCTATATTAATAATTATTTAATGAGATTGAATAAAACACATCAAAAAAGGAATATGTAAATCAGTAAATATTTTATTTCAATTAAACATGTGTAACATGTTATGAAAGTTTTATTTTACATAACGAGAAAAGCTACAAACACGGAGTAAAATAATTTGGAAATATAGAATAAGATAATGAAAAATAAGAACTTTTAAACCAAATTAATAAAAAATCTCAAAAAGCATGAAATTCCCATGATAATATTTCTGTTTCTCAAAATTAGAAAAAATACTCTAAAATTTATTAAAGAAATAATATCATAAATTTGACCACAAATATTTTAAAAAAGTTGATTGGTGTAGTCAATAAACTTTAAGACAGAACCTTCTTGCCAAAACAGTAGAGTGAAAAAATAATTTAATTGATTTTAAACAGTAAATTTAAAATATTTTATTGTTGTCGAATTGTTGTTTTAAAAAATCATTCCAAGTAGGATTTTACTTTTGCTTTAAAAGGTTTGATATCACATAAATGTTAAATAAATATTTGAAATCACATAATGTATATAAAAAATACATTAATATTTCAATGAATATGGTGACTGTTAAAGAAATTAACACAAGCTTTTAATCATAAAAAGTAGATGTTTAGTAAAAAAATCATTTTGAGCGTCTAAATCATACTACTTCAATAATATATTTCTTGGCAGTTATTTATTATGAATTTTAAGAGAAAAAATTAAGGAAAAATTATTTGACAAATTATTTTTTACTTACTAAAGTGAAAAATGTTTCTTTATGAAACACAAACTCTACCAGAAAGAAAATTAATGTTTAATTTAAAAGATGCTAACATTTCTGCATGCGTCTTTATTTCTATCATTGCATTAGTAAAAAGAATCACTCAAGCGTGACTAAATCAAAAAATATAGCAGAATGTTAGCCACAATATTCAACAAGTAATAAAAATATAATAAAAGCAACTGTTTCGAAACTGGTAGATCTGGGAAGAATACAATTAGAAAATTAAAATTATTTCACTTAATAATCGGAATTTTTTTTTTTTATTTTATTTACGACAGGTTGAATTGGATATTTTATACGAAATGTTACTGTCAATTATCTACCTGAAGTAATGACACATAAGGGAAAATTTTTTAAATTTGTGATTCCCTCGGTTATGTTTACAAATACAGTAATATACCATATAAGGATAATAAATGCAAAACTTTTTAACAGATTTATGTTCCGAAAAGTTGATTCTGGAACTAAAGAGCGAAAAATACATATACTTCTATCATTTTGGCTTGATAATTAATTTTAATCATTCAACGAAATCTTCACAAACCCTCTTCCCAGTATTCGCCGTTTTTATCGAACAAATATTAGGAAACATACAGGCATTTTTCTTTTGCATTTCACTCCCATAACTGAAATTGCGAACAAAAAAGTATTTTATGTCCACTCCATAAATTATCCGTAAAATATAAGTTTAAAATATATTATATAAAGCCATAGTAAATAAAGTAACTAAAATTAATTAAGGTAGTTAAGTCGTTATTAAGTGTAAGATAGAATAATTTTTTTTTTATTTTTCTTTTTTATTTATTTAATTTTTTTTTTTTTGTTATAAATTTTAGGAAATAAATTATTTTACGTATATATATATATATATATATATATATATCAGAAATAAATAAATTTTCTTAAAAAATAGTCGTACGAAAATACAGTTCAATTAAGCAATCCATCTAACATTGAATTCCATGCTGGAAAGACATGAAAAGACAAACACAAAAAGAAAATAATTAACATTAAAAAATAACATTAAAGAGAAAGATAAAATGAAAGATATATTAATGAATCTTACTTCAGTGATTCTAAAGCTTAAGATTTCACACTATCCGATTTTTTAAATTAAGACCATTTTAATTTTAGGATGTTTCAAATGCATTCAAAGCAATGCAGGAATTATCAAATGAATATAAAAGATCGAATCAAACTTTTATTAAGAAATTTCTCATAAATAAATTTATATATAAATTATACTCTAATGAAATAAAAGTAGGTCATTTATTTTATTTAAGTTACTAAATCAGTCACACTAAAAAATTTTTCATGGATAAATTGATGATGCAATGGATTAAACAGAGTTATAGCGTCATAAAATAAGTTTCTAATTTTTTATTGCTTTTAAAACAGTTTACTACAATTCTGTATTTCTTTCAGAAATCTAGTTAGGAGAGATGTTTTAAAGCATAACCGAATATTTTTATTTACTTAAAGATAGGTATATTTAATTCAATAAAGGTGTTTTGTTACGTAACAGATAAAACTGAACTTAACCTTCAAATAGATAAATTATCCGATGTCACAAGATATTTCTCTTCAAAAAATTATGCTGGAAAAGATAGCTTTAGATAAAGCAATTTCGAAAGCATCTTTCTTAGTTGCACAAAACTTAACTTAAAATTCACTTAATTCTTTGAGGTACACACTATTAAACATGGAAAAACAGTTACAATGTGATTTATTTTTATACGTATATGAAATAAACCACAGTAACTAATAATAATAATTATATATATATATATATATATATATATACACAAACACAAATTGCAGAGAAAGCGAATGATTTGACAGTTTCCAGTCTTAACCACAGCGACTGTCATTTTATACCTTTGAAATGAATTAATACCTCATCATAAAAAAAACAAAGTTAAAATGGAATCAATTTTTAATTCTAATCACAAAAAGCAAGAAATTAGAAGTTATTTCTAAAATTTAAACCTCGAAAAATATAAACACATTTAAATCTATTGATGTACTAGATGCGAAAAGAATAAAATACTTTGAATATTAAGGTAAGAGCAAATCTAAAGCATCCTTTAAAAAATCCTGAGAAAACAAATTTTAGAGACGTTCAGTTACAAGAGTTCTTCCCTATTTATTACACTTTAATTATGTGAAGGAAAAATTCATACCCATAAAGTAAAATAAAATAGTTAATTAAACACAAAACAAATTAACTGCATTTAATTCAAATCAAGAGTGATGAACACTCTTGATTTGAAATCCGCTTATAATGAACACTTCACCGATGACACAACACAAGCTGCTTGCTTATTCATTGGAAAGTACGTGGAAAGCAGACTGGCAGATAAAAGTAAAAATATTTGGATGGACGTCAAGAGATTCATGTTTCTAATGTTGCCGCAACAGCATATGCCAATTAAATGTCACCAGCAAATTCTCTCTAATGCAAGTCGCCATGATATTGCAGTTTCTACGCAACGTAGAGTTTTTTTATTTAAAAAATTTTGAGCACACATCTGGATTTTTTTTTTTCACTAAAAATAAAAAATAATCAATTATCTTATTTTTGAAGGATAGGAATGAATTGAAATATAATGAAATGACAAATTAGTAAGAATGAGATAATGTTCAACTAAAGTAAATGTTTCACAACATTTTTAGATTTTTGTAATGATATTAATGACAGTTTATATGATACTTGCTATTTTCAAATAAAAATTTATTTTCTAACTTGATAAACAATTTCAAGGATCAAATGCGATTGGATTTATAAAAAAATAGAATTTAAAAATAATGTGCAAATTCTTATATTTATAAAGACAATTTATAAAAACAGGTTTTTAATAAGACATTATAGGTCATATTTTTAAATAAGACTATACAAAAACTATACAAAGCCATGTGTAAGCCTTTTAATATTAAATGTTTACATATTTTTAATGTAGAAAGTTTCCTAAAATGGTAAATTTTATATTTATTATCAGAATAATTAAAGACGTTTAGGTTAAATAAAATACGAGAAATTTCTAACTTTCGTAGTTACAATTTTTAATTTATGTTATTACATTTTCAAATGATAAAAGTTTCAACTTTTAAACAAAGCAGTTTCTTATTCTATAGCGCATGTTTGGATAAGAAATCAAGCATTCAACATTAATACATCGAATGAATTTACTTGCAAAAGACCTATAAGATGATTTTTATTATATTCGGAAAATCGAAAATAATCCAGCCAATTTTGATACACTAATATTTTTATTAAGATAAAATTTAAAAATCATCAATAAAAGAATTATACAAGAAGCTGTAGGTCAATATCTTTGGTAAGTTTCTAGCCAAAAGGCCATGCACCTTCTATTCATAATAAATTGTCAACATCTAACTTTAGTTGAGCTGAGCACATAATAAATTCCTTGAGTACATATGTTTTGAAACCAAAAATCACAAATTCAATTTAAATTAAAAATGATCCCACAATGAGAGTTCTCTGCGCGAGAAAAATATGCATAAAAAATTAGAACAAACTTAACAGCAAAATGTGCAAGAAAGTATAATTTTTATATTAAACAGTATACAGTTATAATAGTAAAAATAAAGTCACATAAAATACAAATATTCATTTATTTAATTTAATTACAATTTATTTTTTGTTGATTGACATAGAAATAAACAAAGTTAAACACAAAAAATAGAGCAATCAGGAAAATACTAACAAATAAACAAGAGAGCTAATAAAAAACAATAATGAAAGAATTATATAAGAAACAAATTTTATAGCGCTGGAAAAGCAACTTATATTTCCCTCTATCAGAATATTTATGATCTAAAGAATACAAATGAGTTCCCACGGTTATGAGTGCTATAAGTATAATGTCATGTTATAAAATAACTAAAATAAATTTTGAATTTCGGACAAAAGGTTTTGATAAAAAAAAATTTGACGCTTTGACAAAATAAAAATTCTGTAAGCAAGAGTGTGAGTAACAAATATTTGTATATTATAATTCAACACCATTTGGTTTGGAATGGAAATTGAAAACTATTTTTTCCGAGAGTAATTAGAATTTTATAGTCCTACATTACTGATAAAACTTAAAATTAATTAAACAAGAGTACTCATATTTTAAAGGAAAAAATTTAAATATTTTACTGCTGTATAAATTGTGAGTTATGCTAACGTGTTTTTTTTAAAACACAAAATTTATATATATATATATATATATATATATATATATATATATATATA
>JAPDSC010144567.1:795325-806062 GCA_026290005.1 Latrodectus geometricus
TATATATATATATATATATATATATATATATATATTATATACACAAACTAAATGTTGTTAAGCTGTTTTAGATTTATGAATTCGGAAAACCATTATTTTCACAGAATAAGCGTTGTTTAGATAATTTCATACAAATTGAAAGATAATAATGTAATACAAGCATTAAATTCTTAATAAAAAAATCATACAAGTATATCATGAAACAAATTTAAAAATATAATAAAATCAATAATTCGGTGATTTTTTACAATTTACACACATAAAAACTGATCATTTAATACATTAATTCTCTCGTTTAGTATGTAATAATATTTACATTTTGCGTATGAATATTTGCCATAATTTTCGCTAGGTTTAATTTTTCACTGAAATTACACACATACACAAACTTACAAATAGAATTTAATTACTCAAGTTAGCTGGTTTGTCGTTCAACGGTCACTTTTTATTCATGAGGACTAATTAGACCGGGGCCAACAGTTTTAAAAGGATACTGAACCCAAACATCCAAATCCAAGGTGGGATTCGGAACTACGAACTGTTGAACTGAAGGCAAGAACTAACCGTTCGGCTAGAAGCTCAGTTCAGTTACTCTAGAAAAACGGTGTCAAATTCATGCATATTTAATATACTTTTAAATAATATGCATGAATTTATACCATTATTATTATACCATTTCATATTATTAATATACTTTTAAAAAGAAATTGAAAACGTCTGTTGCTTAATATTTGAGTTAGAGCAATAAAAAAATTAATATAGTTTAAGGATTGTGCATAATTTATCTCTAGCAAGCATTTAAATGAAAATCCCAAAAGGTTTCTAATTCAATAGCCAGTATGTGTGTAACATAAAAATAACTAGCTCCAATAGAGCAAATATAAGGAATTAATAATTCTCACAAACTTACGTTAATGTTAAATAAGTTTTAAAAATATTTCATTCAGTGCTTGTAAGTTTTAGATAAACTATATGTAGCTTATGAGCTTTATAAAAGTAAACAATTGAATAAGGACGCATATTTATTCCCTACAAAAATTTAAAGATCTAACTAAAAAAATAAAAATTACAAAGAATATTTTTCTTTTTAAAGAAATTTTTTTTTAAAGAGATTCTTAATTTTGAGGAATATCAAAAGAATCTTGCACTACGCTTCCATATTATACGCATCCATCATATATCTGTAACCTTATAATTGAGTACTAGGTTACCCATATCCTTGAGCAAATGTTATTCATAATCTTCAACTAAGGGAATTGCAGTCGATCACGATACTGCATCCATTGCTTTATGAAAAAGAAAATTACAAATGACAAGCAAAAATTGGTTTCCGAATTTCAATCAATTTCTTTTTTATGTGTAGTTTTTCCAAAACAAAATTTAAAAAATATGAAACAGAACAAGTAGCTTCTTATGACAATCACAGTGACAATGATAATGAGAAAGAGTATGGGCGAGAAACGAGTTAGTATTAAAATGGAGAAACACCAACGCAAATATACATTTGATGCATATAAAATTACTATTTTAATTCTTTATATGGTGCTAAAAGAGTTGAGTAAAATAATTTCTTTAACGAGTAACCCACTAAGTTTTTGAATATAAATTGAGAGGGAAGAATCCACACATCTTAGTAAGCTGTTGAAAGCAGATAATTTTCTTGTTTTTCCAGAAATTGTCCTTTTATTATTTTGTCATGTTAGGAGCAACGACCTGTTTAATGCAGCAAGAATCAACAAGTCGTTGTTTCTATCTTCTCTCTCTCTCTCTCTCTGATTCTGCTATTCTTTCGACAAATAAATGTTCTTTGTTTTTTTTCTACGCTTTAAAGTATTTTTTCCCCACCTGAATTGTCATACTATTCTGATTTTATGGCAAAATAAAGATTGAAAGGGAACAATAAAAATCGAGAAATTTCTTTTCCCCAAAAATAACGGATATTTTTTTTGGGGGGGGAGGTAGGGATTTTTGTAGTTAGATCTTTTTTGAAGTTTTAAAGTGGTAAATTATTTTTGTATTAATTTCTTTTATAAATTCTGTAAAAAGCATTAATAACAGAAATTCGTGTGCTATGTGCGTCAGTCAGTATAGTACGATAATTTGAAGGAGTATTTTGAGTTTTTTCACTTCAAAAAGAGATAAACTTAAATGCTTCAAATTATCATATATACTGACTGACACAACCGCACACGAATTTCAGATATTAAAGCATGCTTTTTATAGAATAGATAAAAAAAAAATGTAATACAAAAATAATTTATCACTTTAAAACCTCACAATTGTCAGATTCAGGAAACAGAAAAAACAAGATTAAGCTTGATCTAGAACAGGTTAAGTTCGCATTAAATGACCAACTTAAAATATAACAAATGCGAAAATTGATCTAGATGCTTTGAAGTCAGGTATCAACATAAAAGGGACACCATAAAATGTCAACAATAAAAATAAAATAATAAATAGCGCTTTGTACGTAATAAATTCAAAGTCTTAAGTGGTTAATTATTAAAAAGTTTTGATCAATTTATGTAAACTTAGAAACACTGCAAATTTAATTTTAGCCCATAACACATTGTAGTCCAAGAACTCATATACATTATAGAAAGACATTATATAAATTTATTATTTCAAATTAAATATTGTAAGACTTATATATTGATCATGCAATTCAATAATTCTTTCGATCACTACTGCGAATAAAAAAATGACCTTAACATCAATATTCCAATTGTTGATTCTCCAAAAGATTCTTTTCGTAGTAGTTTCCTTTTAAGTATGAAATTCAACCAGGAAATTTTATACCAAATATTCAGTTGGCATCTTAAAATTATTTTTCAAAAATTAATATTTTATTGAAACAGATATTAAAACTGATATATATATTTTAATTTTTTTTATACCTGAAGTCCATAAGCAATTTAATATAGTTTCAAATATACATATTTATACGATTTAATGAACAAAAATTTACTTTTTTAGCTTCAGTTGTCTTAAAATAAGTTCTACTTGGTTCAAATATTAATAAAACCACTCTTTAAATATTAATAAAACTTAAAATTACAAACTTAGGAACATGCGAATCATTTAATTTTACTAATTTTCCGCGTTAAAAAAATAAAATTTCTAAAGAAACTCAGTCATCCAAATTCTATCTTTCATTATTGTTTGGAATCAACATTTGATTTTATCCACCATTAATATTTTCAAACGTTCCCCCCCCCTTCCATTTTAACAGAAAACGAATAGGGTGTGTCATCACGAAATGATCGAAAGTGCTGTTGAAGCTCTGCTTTCAACAGCTTACATTATACATGAAAAAGTTTGTGCTTTAGTAAATTTGAACAATATATTTTTTAAGAAATGTAATTTCCTGTTCCATTTATGACAACTTTTTACATTTCACAATGCTACAATAAATCGTGTGATTACATCTTGTTACCTGCTTTCAAAGTGGATCATATTCTTACTAAAAAACGTCAAATACAACTGCAACCACACTGACTCAGCAAATTAAACTCCAAAGACAATGTTTGTAACAAGTTCCACGACAGAAATATAGATAAATCTAACATGAATAAACTGCAATACTTTTAGTCAGAACATTTTAAAATTTTCTATTAATAATTTTTATTATTTTTTAGCAGGTGAGATTTAATTTTGAAACATTTATCAATATACGATTATAAAATGATTAAAAAATTAGTCTCTACTGTCAAAAAGGTGGAGGAGTGCATGTTTATGTAAAGAAAGAGCGCACAATAAACCCAACACAATATAAAAATCATGGCTTGAGAAATATAAATGACTACATTTAGCAATTGCTTTTATTTTCAGTTTGCAGCTCTGGATACATATAAAATTTAAGCCATGTATAATTCTGTTCTGACAAAAAAAATTTATTTGTATAACCTTTATCAATGAAAAAAATTTTTTAGCACTCTCCTATAAACCAAAAGTTTATTTTTCCCTACAAATTCACTTTGATTTAAATTTGCGGTTGTAAGAAATTAAACTACAAGATATAAAAATTCGCACACTTTTTTGTAACCATCCTTTCAATCCTCTCAAAAGTATACACTGTATAATGTTAGTTAATAATGTTAATTTTAATTTTTGGTTATGCATAACGTTAATTTTTGGCACCTTAGGATTAATTAATTATACCTTACAGTGCAAATTGAATTCTAAACCATTACAAACATCTAAACTCAAGGTAGCAATGAAATCCACGAACTACTGAACAAAAGGACAAAGCGCTAACCCTTCGGCTGCTGGCAGCCCGACATGGATAATTGAAATTGAAGGAACAACCAAAAACTGTGGTAAAATCAATTTGGGTAACAACCATGCATGAATATAAAATTATGAGAGTACAGATACAACCGAAAGCAGTACAAAGTGAAGCAAAAAAAATCCCATAAAAATGTTAATTCTTTGGAAAGAATTTTTAACAAAATCAAAATGATTTAGCGCGTTTTGGTTATATTGTCACGAAAATAAAAATCTATAGTTTGAAAGGGATGCAAGATGTTGAATTTAAATAAAAATCTCTATGAATAACTCAAAGCAAATCAATTCTAAATCAATGCAAAGAAATTAACAATAAGGCTTTGTAGAATCTAATCCTGTAATTGTTTCGGTTGGCTTATCATTCTACAATTACTTTGAGGATATGAGAGTTGATTCGATAGTAATTTACTGCTTTAGATGGATTTCGAACCCTAGTTAAATATCAGCCCTCAGTATAGGAATCAAACTTACGAACTATTATGCTTAATGCTAAGACATTTGTCTTTCAGCAGTTACACACAAATGAAAACTTCCAAAATTAGTTTAATTCCTCTTTAAACGTATGTATTACCATCGAATTCTAGTCAGCAAAAAAAGCTTTTGGTCTTACAACAACGCATCATTCGAGTGTCATACATGCTGAATCTAATGTGGAAACAAGACAGCATATTGGACACTATGCACACTATTGCCTTAATTTTATGAATGATCCCTACAAAATTAGCGATATGATGCATACTAGAATTCTTCGATCCGAATGTTGTCTAAAGGTCAATGTATACACATCATTTACCTATATTTAAATAGACCATCCTGATGAAAACTAATTTAAGTTGGTCGACTTGGAACTTTCATTTCATTAGGAAAAAAATAAATAAAACCATTTGTAGAGCTGAGCAGAATTGCCCTTTGTCTGGAAGAGTTGTTAATAAAATGTCATCGTTTGTGAGTCGAGCATATGCCTAATTTTATTATAGTTGACAAGAAACAACCACCGTTGTCGATACAATTTCTAAGTGATACCTCTAATCACTCCCACAGCATTTACTGCATACTGCTCCCTTGAATTCTAAGTCTTCTAATAAGACACTAAACCATGAATTCCAGTCAATCAAGTGAGTTTCAAGTAACTTTCTCAAAACAAGAGCTTAATAAATGAGTTTCCTACCCAAAGTATCGGCAGGGGGGAGGGAGCTTTTGCAAAATTATGATTTATGTTCATATCTCCTGTTTTTGCTATCGCAATCAATGATTTGCATATGAAGTTTCCTTCTGCTTTTTGTTCCCTTTAAATTATGGATGTTTTATTTGACGTCAGTCATTCAGTTAAGTTATACTTCAGTAAAACTTATGATCTCATATTTTTTCTTAATGTAGTAATTATCGATTTATATAATTTGACACTATACCTTAAGTATAATAAAACGAATAAGTGCCGCAGGCGTAGCACATCAAAGAAAAATATACAAAATACGATGAGCAAAGGTGACTGATTATACATTGAATCGAATGTAGTTCTCATTAAAATTTTACCTCGAACTGTGCATGTGAATTCTATATTATTAAATTTTAAACATTCATAATAGCGTAAAAATAATAAAAAAATGCTGATTTTGATTTTTGTTATACGATAATGTTGTTCATCTATGTACTCTACAATAAAATTCTTGAAACGAAACAAAGTTTAGTTATTCAAAAAATTCACTTTTGACTAAAGAACATCTTGTAGAATTCTAACAGATAGCTTTATTCAATTTTAAGTAAAATTTTATAATTTTGGTCAAAGATTGCGATTACATTTGATCTGTGTTACATAAAAAATTTTACATTTGAATTTAATTAATAAACTTTCGAAATAAATCATTTTTATAACTTTTTTTAATGCGTTCTTTCTTATGTGATTTGTGAAAATATGCTTACTATCCCATTAAATAAAAAAGTAAAATTCATATAATAATATAAGATTAAATGAGTAAAAGTAAAATAATATAAGATTAAATGACTTAAAGAAAACTTTAGTATACATATTCTAATTAAAACTCATTGCAAAATAAAGAAAACAATATATATCATTTTCATAATTGGTTTAAATACAATTCTTAATTGGTTCAAATATTATTCATGGAATGGATAAAATAAAGTGAAGAAAGAACAGCTATTGAATGAAAGTAATATTAATCCTGATATCTAGTTAAAAGAAAAATTCTTCAGTGATTAAAGGTTACTCATACAAAAAAATAAAGTTGAGCGTTAATAACTTTCATAATTATAATCTGATATTCTAATAACTAATTATATTCTTTTTACGAATTTCTGAAAAATTTCCGTTTTTCCATTCACTGAAATAAGCAAACAGAGTGGGAAGTTCTAACTTTAAATTTCTACAATTCGAATTCGTTGAAAATGCGTTTTAAATTCATAAGATTTGTTGCAAAAGTTTGTACAGTTTGAGTGGTAAACAGGATTGCATCTGAAAACATTTAGATTCTAAACTGTAAGATTTAGTTTTTTTTTTTTAATTTTACACGCTTCAATGAAGCGATGATTCTCAATTAACACTTTTAAAGAAGGAAATCGGCATGCTCAAACTTCAAAGAACAATGTTTCCTTCATATATATTCTTCATTTCAATTGTTCTACAAATATAGCATTTTTTTACAGTACTCCGATTCAAACAGTAAAATAAATTCAATGACACGTGGATACAAGTACCACATTGCATAACAAAGCGCTGGACAGCGTTAGGATCGAAGTTGTGTGACATCAAATACTGAAATGTCAGGAAATGACCCATTTCCAATGATGCAAACACTTCATTTTTTTCTCTTTTCGCCTCCGGGGAAACAAAGCTAGCGAAACGTTCAGGCCAGTTTTAAAAGCGTCGCCTTGGAAGACAGGTTTCGATCACAACTTCAGCAAAAAGATAGTTGACAATTTTATTCGCTAGACTTGTTTTCTTAAGAAATAAAAAACATACCTTATATTCCAACGGTAACTGAGGAAAATTTATAATAAATGTTAATGATGCAAATTTGCTATTTTAATAGTCTAAATTCAAAATTTTAGCAGATTAATTTTACTACATATTAAAAATAATTTCCCCATAATTCATTATGTGGCTAAAAATAAATATTTATAAAACTATGGTAAAATGACTTTTCATTAAATTTTCCTTCAAGGGATGGTCACTCAGTGACAAGATTTTATTGCTTACTGGAACTTTTTTTACTGTCGAGTTCTTTTAATCTATGAAAAAAAAAAATTTTTTTTTATGGATTTTTTGATAAGTAAAGGTTTAACTACCTTTAAGAATCGCTCTCGCAATAGATAACACATTAAAACAGTGCATTAATTTACTGCACAAAAGCTGATTATTGAATGATGCTTCACCTCTCAGGTGACACGCACGAACAAGAGATTCCTAAAAATGTAATGTAAGGTTCACAATAATCCATAGGTAGGACAATGTTCTTTTGAGTAGAAGGTCTCAGATTCGATTCTAGCCATTGTTGAATAATGACAGATAAATGTTGTGCTTTTGCTTTTTGCATGCATATTTGTAGGAACGGATGCTTGGCGGATATTAAATTACCAAGATAGTTAGGTTATTCACTATACAATATCAAAGCATGTAGTGTGTTAGACACGAAAACATTTTATTTTAGAAAGTTTTTTGCATTGATTCATTTGCTCAGAATGGTAAAACTAAAATCAGAAATAGGAAAATATTGGTCATTATTAAACTTCTTTTAATTGAGATTGTTAATCAATTTTATTTAAAAGAAGTTTAACATAAAGAAAACACTGAATTTTTTTGTCTTGAATTTTCCACAAAGAAACTCTTAAAAATATATGCAATGTAAATATTCAAATTTATAAATATGACATTTTAACAATAGAAGCTAAGCACAATTTGGACTTAGGGTGAAACTGCTAACCAGAGGCCCTCTGATTAGCAGACACATTTTTTATTACCAATTTTGTCCACATATTTTTTATTACCAATTTTATAAAAACAATACCTAAAATGATTTACATCAAATTTTATGTATAGTACACGAATGTTAGATATTTTTCAAAATAATTTTATGACTTATAATTTATTAAGTTAATGTGATATAAATCTGAGTTAATAATAACTAACAAAATCAAACCTAATTATAGCCCATAATCATACAATGAAAGAATTGAAAAATGGGCAAACCTGTCTAGACATGAAACTTTTAGTCATAATTACTCAATAAATTTAAATATCTATACACTTCTATAAATTCTTGTATTATGTCTTTATAGTTTTTAAATGTGACGTTAGGGTAGTTAAGTCATAGCTAGATTTATAAATCAATTACTCAAGGACCCAATATTTATGCAAAATCCTAATATCTTAAGATAGGGTTTTAAATTTTGTTGGCATTCATTTTTTCAGTTTTTGAATATGATGGCTAATTAGACCATGACCACGAGTTGATAGAGATAAGAATATTTTATTCTTCAGATATTCAAAAAAATAATCAAAATACTTTACCACAAGTAATGAATTTCAAAATATTAATTTTGAAAAATATTTTGCAAACATTAAATATTTTTCAAAACAAATGTATGTTGAACACTGTAATACATAATATAACCAAAGTATTAAAAGAATAACAAAATATTTGCAGAATAAGAACTACTCAAAATTTTGTAGATTTCAAAAATAAATTTGTTCAAAGAAAAAACTGAATTTAATTCAAAAGTCTCTTACAAATAAAAACAGCTGAGTGATTAGCAATTGAATAAAAAAAAAGTTGCATTAGCTCGTTCTTAACTAGTTACAATTTTCTTTACTGTTTAAAAATAAAAAGTATAACAAAAATTCTGCAGTTTATGAAAACAAGCAAGCAATTTTTACTCAAAGAGATTAGGATAAGTAAAAGTTTAAAAACAAGAATATCATTTGGAAATTTTAGGTAAGATCATTGGTGAAGTTAAAACTAATAAAACTATTTTCTATAAAAATATACACTTCTAAGAAAATTAATTTTGAGTGATTTTTAATAACTTATATTTCATGAGAAAATATAAGTCAGACAGTTTTTGAAGAATTTTGATAAGAATCAATACAGCAGAATTCAATGCAGTTCAATTACAGTTAATGATCATATGAAGAAAATATCTTATCTACATCAGTTATAAAACATCTATTATATAAATAATAAATTTATTTTAATCCTTCAATAAATTTTTTTCATCAAATTTAATACGTGGTTTACTATTTTCATACCATATTTTTACATATTGTTGAAATGGAGATTAAATGCAGCCCATTCTGCTTCCAACTCAGTCTTCAAAATTTTCTTGTGGAATATTTTAAAAAATATTTCAATTTCCATCAAAACTTACAAAAACTGTTAAAAATGCTTGGATTAAAATTTTGAGTATAATCTAATTTCCATGACTCAAAAATCTTCGCTGCAAATTTAAAAATTACTATCATTCTGAAGGATAACAAAAATATAAAAAATATCTGATACTATTACATTAATGACCAAACGCACCTAATTATTTACTTGCAAATCACATATTTTTTCATTAAAATTATTAGTTTGAAAAACATTTTCAGGAACACTAATCGATAAATTTCAGCATTAAATAAGAAAATAATTTAATTATAAAATAGATAATCATTTAATACAACAAATTTATTAAAAAATTTGAATTCTATTGTTAAATTCCCATAATAACTACAGGGTTTATATAAAGACTACACAAATATAACTTATTTTTATATTGTAGCTTATATTTTTGTTTTGATAAAAAAATTTTATTTCTTCACTGTTATTTTTAATTTCTTATTGTATAAAAATTATAAAATAAGAATTTTTTACAACTCATTTTCAAAAAAACTCAACATTTATCCTGCCTCATTTTGATAACAATTTCTGCTGTACCTAGTTTAAATATTTCAAATTATTCTAAATATTAAAATTCTTTAGTAAAAGGTAAATCAAAAATTTAAATACTAAAAAAATAAAGATTAGATACCACCATTTAAAATTAAATGATAGGAAAGATAAACTACAATTTACAAACAGCTGATTTTTGAAACACATTATGGAACAGCTTTAGAACAAATTTAAAATAAATTTTAAATTTCTTACATTTTTTCATATTTCATGTATGTAACAAAACTAAAAAATACAACATTTTTTATTCCTTATTCTCAATATGAATAGTAAAAAATGTTTAACATGACGGAACTTAAAAATACAAATACAATTAGATAATAAAGTTTTGTAAAATCCAAAAGACATGTGGAAACGTATAAGGATTTATTTTAATGAACAAAATATTAAAATATCTTATATGTTTGAATTTATATTTTGTTTCTTTTAAAAGTAGCAATTGAATAAAGACTGTTTAAATAACAAAATACTGTCATTACATATGAATATCATTGCAGCCAATTTT
>JAPDSC010144567.1:806462-820762 GCA_026290005.1 Latrodectus geometricus
AAAATTGGCTGTGATAAGAATATGTAAATACATAAAATATTTATATTCAAATTAAATTATAGATTAGATTAACAAATTAAATTATAGATAGATTAGAAGATAGATTTTCTTATTAAAATTTAGATAGGTTTTTAGATTAAGATTTTAGATTGAAATTAAAAATTTTTCACATGTAAAATACAAAAGAAATCTTTATTAACAATTACTATGTTAGAGAAATTTAAATAAAAACACTTTTCGATTGTTATTTGCTCACATAATTTGTAATTATTGCTTAAATTAGTACAAATTTATAATAGGCCAATTGGACATATATTATGAATCAATACATTCAATATATCCTAATCAAATATTAACTTCTATATGGTCAAATGTTAAAAGCACCACCAGAAATGGACAATGTCATAAAATGCATGCTTAACAAATTATAATTAATGGTTTGCTTTAACAGTCTAAAATATTTACTTTAAAAAACTTAGAAAATAAGGCAATATTCCATACAATTTATCTAACCAGAGTATAAATATGTCTAGGAAAATAAATTTTTTAATAAAAAATTTATTTACCTAGACTTACTTATTTACCTATTTAAAGCTTAATAAAGTTATTGTTCAAACTGCAATATAACAAGATATTTTTGTTAGTTTAAAATAAATATTTGTTGGAAATCATGATTACCTACAAAATCAGCTATATTACTAGCTAATAGCTAATTCAGCTACAGTTACTCAATAATTTGACAATCAAAGGAAAAAATAAAACTAAAAATTTAATAAACTAAAATACAATTAATTTAATTTTGAAGGATTTTTTGAATTAGTCATCTTAAAAATGTTCTGCGTGTATTTGACTATTTTGAAAATAAGAAATAATTAAATATATGTCTTGTCGATTTTGATTATCAGAATTTGTTTCAAATGAAATAGCTCATCAATAAAACATCTTTTATCATCAAGTGTAATAAAATTTTTCAAAAAAAATATAAAATACAGAATATATCTTTGAAAATAAATGAATTCTCAACATTCTTGTCATTAAAAAGAAATTTTTAAAACTTTCGAAAACTTAACTCTATCAAAAATTAATAACTGGAAATTCGTAAAAACTTAACAAAAAATAAGTGAGGAATGATTTTAATGACGTACTTTTACTGGTACAAAAAATTTATTACAATAACATTTGTTGGCTTCAACAAATAAAACAATTTTCCTCGTTGGATAGTTAAACTAACTTTTAAAACAAATATCTTTAAACTTAGTTAACATGTGAGAAAATAAAATTGGATGAATATAATTTTTTTCTTCAGTGCATGTTATCGATAAAACTAAACAAAAACATTTCAATTTTAAAAACGTTTCAATTTTCTAGGAGCGTTACATAAGGAAATACATTAAGCTTTTTATTCATTTAATTTTCTGTAAAACAGGTCCATTAATATTCACATTAAAAAATAAGTAATTGATATCCCATTTACTCAGTTCATTTAAGTTTTCAATAATTTTGAAAATTATGTAAAATATCTTTGCTAAAAAAATTATTTTTTTCAATACTATGAGCACTTTGAGAACATATTTTAAACGTACTATTAAGTATCTTTTAGAAACAAAAACAATTTCAACTACATAAGTTTCAACAGTGGGTCGTGTCCCATTTAAGTTATATAATTGAAAATTTACTTAAAACTATAGCAATTGCACTCAAAATTCTATAAAATAAAATCTATGATGACAAATATAATTATGAGAAAATAACTGAAACTTACTTTTGGTCTATAAAACCATTTTCGTAGCGAATGCATCACAATGTTTATCCTTTCTTACTGTCACAAATGATTAAATAATCGAATCACACAAACAGCAGCACACTTAATTCATCATGTTTGTCATGTAATGTATTTAGGAAACCAAACCATACTTAAACGGAATATAATGTCTCACTCTACTTCCTACTCTGTCAATATATTTGAACACTCGAAGAGAGCAATAACAAAACCTCACGGTAACAGAATCCAAAACTTTCTATTTTTTCGTCAGTTCAGTTAAGTTCCCTTCATTTCGTAATATACTCTCGTTCCGAAAAACAAAGATGACGTTAGTAGAATGGAAAAAATAAGTCACATGATTTAAATCTGACCAATAACTAAAAGCAATAGTTGCCAGACTTATCCGAACAAGTTTTTCATTCCTTACCCGAATGAAAGTATAAATTTCTGATTGCATCTTTTTCTTAAATGGGATTTTACCATAATTCCAATTAAAATTATTAGTAGATTTAAATAAAAGTTTTTCTTCAATTTATTTCATCAGCTTAAATTTTGCTTTGAAAATGTGACAGAATATTTTAAACAAACTTATTGTATCGTTATTATTGTATCGTTATATTATTAAAAATTTACATTCATTAGAACATGATTGTATTATTATTGATAAATATTTCATATTATGATTTATTAAAAAAACATTTTTTTAGCATATTACTTAACCTAGTGACCTAGATAAAAAAAAAAAAGTGTTCCTCACGTGATTAGAATGTGTGAATCACAGACCAATATTCTTAATAATAATCTTGGTCATTGGAGTAAATTCAATACCTAATCCATTGTAGCCATTAAAATTTCTACAGAATTCAATATTTCTAATGTGATGAAGATATGATGGTGCCAACTGTGATGTTCATTACGTCACTTGGTAGTGATTGAAAATTCGATTGGGCCGAAATAGTCTTGGTTGGTTGGGTTTTGTGGCGCAAGGTCCAAAAGAGGACAAGCTGCGCCAAGAGCCGAAACAGTCAGCTGGAAGCGTATGGTATTGTGCAGAGCTAGGAGTACAGTCTTTAGCTCTTTCTTTGTTCCCAATAATCAATCAAAATTAGTTTATCTACTGAAAGAGGACAAGAAAACTTTTTATTTTACAACCGATATTTTCAATTGCTTTCTTCCAATAAGTAAACAAGATGTAGAAGGACATTGATCATTATATTAAATATGCAATCAGAATAAAAAATAATCAGAAAAATTTAACTAGAAAGAGTGTTCCCATATTAATATAAAAACGCATTAATCTATTTCATGAAAAAATAATAATAAAAATTTCGAGATTTGCAGTTTAGGGGAAACATTACAATTTTATAATGCATAGCCTTATCTATCTCAAATAGCCTTATCTAAAGTTGGTGACACGATAGCCTCCTGGGATCAAGGTTTACAGTGCCTATATCTATTTTTGAAATCGAGGGCCCTAGAATGCGAAGCATAAGTCCAGGTTAGATGGTTAATCTAACGCTAATCCTCTAATGTTTAATTCCCAAACATGCTTTGTACTCAGTTTTTTCCGACCTACTAAAGGAATGAAAAGTTGAGTCTACCGTTTTCAGTAGTTATCTTAAATGCTTAGGTTTATTTTTCAACTTTTAATGCTTATTTTTTTTGAATTTATGATTAGGTTATCTATAACCATTTGATCTAAGAAATAGGATATTAATTAAAAATATTTTATCACGTTGTTTCAATCAAAATAATTAACTTCTCTGCTTTCTTCTCTAGTTTTAAAAACTGATTAAAATATGGAACCTATAAGCTAGTGTTATTCGGAATCACATAAAACGCGAAAAATTTCTAGCATTAAACCACGACATTCTGAGAAATATTTTTTGTTAATGAAATAATTTGTAAATGTTTAATAAACTGATATTACATAATACCTCTTTGCACAGCATATTCCTAAGTTATTTTTTTTAAAAAAAATTATAGTTATTTTGGATTTACTTTAAAGTAAATTTTCAAAATAAGAATAGAATTCTATGTTGTCATTTCGGTCACATTTTGAACTTGTAAAATCAGTACTACACCTCTCGAAATTGAAAAGAAAAGAAAATGGTATAAATTATACTTGAAAAAAAATTTATGGAAAAAATAACGAGTGTGCTTTAAATGGCGTTCATAAAAAAATAATAATATATTTTCCCTTTCTCTATTATAAGTTGCAATTCTGATATATATTTAATTTGAAGTGTTCTGTATCATTTTTTTGTAAGTTGCATTTCTTTTAACAATTGTTATACATATATTCTTAATGAGATTAATGGAATGAAAATATTTATAGTTTGATTGAATGAAAGGAATTTATAGTTTGATTCATTTGTTACTATATAGTCAATTTTTGCTCACGAAATAAATCAATAAGAAAGGCGATTAGGAATTTATAATGAATTTTGAAGAAAACACAGTTTAACGTCAGAAAGACATTTTTCTTTTATTTATCTTATTGTTTCATTTGAAAATGAAACTGTTGCCGAAATGAAATGCATAAGTGGTGAAACGGCTTTAAATTTGAAAATTTTAAAATCAAATATGAGATTCAAATTTAACACATTTTTTAAAATTATAAACATTCATTTTTTTAGAAGAAGAAAATAAGACTTGAATTTTAACGAAATTTGTAAGAAGCAGTTTTTCCCTTCTTAATTATAAATTATTTAAATCTTTTTTTAAATAAAAAATAATTTAACGCATTTTTATCAAATAATTTTATTTAGTTAAAATTTGTAGAATGACGCAGTACTGCAACTTCCAATTAAATTTAAGTAACCTTATCTTTACGATATCTATTACAAATGCAATCAATAATAGAATAACAACAAACATCGTATTAACCTGTATAAAGGTATTAAAAACAAAAGTTCTATTGCAGTATAAAATCAAACAAAGAAAAAATACAACAGGTTAGCTGATATAATGATAATTTTATATGTATAAGATATCGTACAAATTATATATATAAAAACAAAATAAATGGTAATTGGAAAGTTTTTATTTAAAAACTTTTATTTAATTTGGAATTTAAAAATTTATTTGCATTATATAATTTTGTTCTTCTATGCATTCGGATTATTCTAAATCATTTTTGCTTGCATTAATTATTCTGAATGAAGGTTTGTTTTTAAAACTTATATTTTCATGGCTTTTCTTAGTTAAAAATGCAGAAATTTTGTTCAAAATATTTGTTTATTGTTAAACAGTGTAAAATAATCAGAAAAGATTGCATTTATCCGTGCACATATTTCACCAGTGATTTATAAAATTACCTGTTTTAAAAACAATATCATAAAACAATTACAAAATACAACTGTGTAAAATAATTATAACTAACTATTATTAAACGAAATCAAGTCCTGTTTGACAAGCATCTTCACAAGGAAAGCTTATTTGTAAATTTTTATTAATTTTAATAAAATAAAATGACTAAAAATTGTTAAATAAAGTTAATCAATCCCAGTATTTTTACATTCTATAATTGTTGTACGCAATTTAAATTGTAAAAAAAAATTGGATAGGTATCATGTGAAAAGTACTCATTAGGTATAAAAAATATTAAACTGCGATTATATGGTAAAATATATATAAAAAAATTAATATGCAAAAGTTAAATTGTGTATATACAGAAATTTGTATATCTTTATTACTATTGTTTAAAAAATTAAAATATAATTAGTAATAGAGAGTAAAGCTTACTAATATAGGAGGGCCTACAGAAGAAGAAAATATTTATTTGATCCCATTGTGAAGAAATTAAGTAATATATTATTCTTATAATGTATACCCTTGACTGTGCAAGGAGCACCTTCAGCTACAAGGAACAATCTTACCAACAGTTCACGGTGAACCTCAACAATTAATTGATTGGCTATTTACAGATAACTAATTATTGGAAAATTAGAACTAATGAGGAGTTATGGAAGCTGTTATCAATCATAAAAATATAAAAAAATTCAATAAAGCACAGTGACTTTCATGGCTTGGTATATTGAGAGATCATCTGATAACCGAGTGGTTAAGATCTTGGATTGGAAGCCCATGTGCAATAGACCTTAGAAAAGATTCTTGATGATATCTTAAGCAACCTTAAAGGTCTCCAATTAGAAAATAAATGTCAAGGACAGAGCTGTCTGGAGGAATATTGTGAAATAGGCTAAGGCCCATCCTGTAGTAACAATAAAGAAGAAAATTTACAGCTAATATTATTTTACGACAAATAAATTAAATCATTAAAATATAACAAAATATGTATATATGTAAACTAACAACACATGTACATTTATATTCTACTAATTATTGCCAACATTTTTAGGTTGCAAGCAATTCGAAACGACTAAAGCATAAAACTTATTGTTCATCGAAAAAAATTAATGAAATATTTTGTTATATATTATCATATTCATCTTAAAAAATCAGATAAATTTTTTAAGATATGTCTTAATTTTATTTTAAATTTATTTATATATATATATATATATATATATATATATAATTCAAAACTATATTGGATATTATGGATAATTCCGTTTATTCTAAATTGCAATAATATAAGGAAATTGTTATTTTAATTATTAAGATCCTGATTCTTTTGCAAAGTACGTTCTAGTGTTTTGATTCAGGAAGAAAACACCTTTAAACATATTGTTTGATGTAAATAAGTGTTCTTAATGCCTACCAAATTTTATATCTTCCATTTTATTAGCATATTCCTCAAGTATTTCATCCATTGAGTTTGTTTGGATACTTTAACATTAATTAGTAATTCGCCATCATATCTTATTAAGCAGAGAGTAATTTGAAACTTTGTAATCAAAAGACATCATACGGTTTATCAGTCTTCAGAAGAAAATAAAAAATCTGTATAATTCAATTCTACGATATATATAGTTTCTCATCGCTGAGGAGCATACATTATTTTGATTCGCGATGTTATTTTTGTCATTTTTTGGCATAATTTTAATCATTTATTTAAACTGTAGGTAATCAGTGGAATGAATTTCATTTCTTTCAGAGGATTCTGGCATATTGTTGCAATTTTCATAAGAAGTAGGTTAAAAGCAAATGATTTAGCGATAATTTCAAATAAAGTGTAGCATTTTAAGAAATTATGAAATATTCTATTTTAGATTATCATGTATCTTAGATTATTATGTATCATAAAAAAAGACTTTTTTTAAAAGCCCATCTGTTGGATATATTTGTATTCAAATATTAAGTTACATAATAATAAAATTTTGTCTAAAACGAAATCTTGTCGTATGGCATGTTCCTTCTCACGTCAATTTCCAATTTCTATTGCAGCGTACTCAGATTGGTTATGTTGTCAAATTGTAGGTTCAGCAGATAAAGGAATCAGGCATACTTAAATTGTTAAATCTGGATTAAATATTTATTCACAATCTTTGAATAGTTACGACCAATATCTACAATGTCGATTAAAATTGTTCATGAAACATCTTTTATCAACTTCCAGGGTGCAAGAAAACTGAATTTTACAATTTCAGGAACGCTTTGCTGAAATAACACATCAATTGGCGTTGCATCAATGGAAACTGCTCACTTCGGAGAAGTCTCGTAAATCCGGTCACAAAAGATTCACAGACGTTGGTATTATGTTCGAATTTTGAGGATGCTCAGCAATTCTTTCCATAGAGAATTGGCTACTTGGAGTATTATAACAGGCAGAAGTCTTCCTCAGGTATCGTCAATCAGAGACTCAATGAAACTAACGCGGAGTTTTCTCATTTCACAGAATCAGAAGCCATGGCGAGAACCACAGACAGAAGTCTCCAAGCCTCTCAGTGGCTCCTTATTTACATCTTTCTGTCCCAGTTAGGAACTCCAGAAATTTCTCTAACATTACTTTCATGTAATTCTAGACCACATGCTTCCGGTCAGTCAGACAAATGAAAACTATATGTGATAGTCAAAAATGTTCTGCATTCGGAAATGGTAAAAAAATCCAGTAAGGGGTCACACCCTCATTAAAATTGTCAAAAGAGAAATAATTTCTTCGAAGCTCATTGTAAGCTCAATTGAATGTAGAGTTGTTTACCCGACAGGTGATTCCGATAAATCACATTTTCCGTGAAGGACTTAATGCCCCTACTTCAACTTATTTATGCAGTTCCTATTTTATGTCAAACCCCATCTAATGATTTTTTTGTAATGTTGGCTTATTCCGGGTAGTTCTATTTTCAAAAATCAATCTCTTTGACAGGTTCAAAGGGAGTATAAATCCGTCGGATATTGGAAATATCTTCGGGGTTTGAAAGCATTAACGATGGCCTTATAATATATTTTCAAATTATATGATAAAATACATAAGAAAAATTAAAAAAAATTCCTGATCAAATCAATCATTGTGATTGAAATATTTAATATACCACATAAAGAATTGTACAAATATAAAATTACACAAAAGATTCCACAAAACAAGTTTGATTGTATGAACTTGAAGCTAGTATTTTAGTCATGTTAATTTCATAATAATAATAATAAAATAAAAAAAGAAGAAGAAAAGTCAGTTAAAAGATAAATTCCTTGGCAATTTAAAATTAAATAGTTCTGAAAGAAACACAATAGGCACTCGTTCTTATGAACTCATAGAAAAAACAGATCTTAAGATTAAAAGAACATTTTGAAAGATTTTAAAATTATTTTTTTTAGCAAACTTCTTTCATTTTATTAATAAAGTATTATTTGAAAAAGTTATTTAATATGCACTTTCTATGAAGCATATGCGAAATAAAATGTATATACTTTAAAGCAAATCAGTTGAAAGGTAAGAAATCTGTCTTTTCTTTAAGACTTTATTTCTTAAGGCATGATAAGAAACATTTTTAAGAAACAGTTTTTCGATTAAGTAAATCATTTTACGGTTGTTGTCCTCAAAAAAGTACTTCAGTCATGAGCCATTCAATTATTTATTTTCTAGAAGATCGTCACTCCGTATCATTCTTTTTTTTTTTTTTTTTTTTTTTTTTTTTTTATTGTTTTTCATGCGGAAGTTCTTTTTTTCAACATTTTTTAAAAAGTCTGAAAAAATTTCAGTTATTTTTAATCAGAAATAATTTTTTTGATCAGAGTTCATGTATAAATAATGCATTTTCCCTTAAGTGGCCATGAAAATGTTGTTTGCTTTTCCCATTTAGTGCCATCTTCAATAAAATCTGAGTGTCAAAACTCGCCTGAGATACCGTATTTTCTTTAACTTTATTACAGCCGTTTATTAATAAGGACATATGTCTAGAATGCCAATTTCCCAAGTCCATTTCTATTGTATGTCTATGATCACTCATAGAAAAGGTACTTTATAGTATTTCCCTGGAAGCTGTTGATTATGTTATGATCAAGACACTCATACACACAAGCCATGAAAATGGAAGTTAGAAAAGGTAGAAATTCCTCTAAATTACTTGAAAAGACCTAGAACTTCTATGAATAATCCAACTTAAAATACTTTAATGATTCTCAAATTTTAAAAGAAGTCAAATGAAGTTTTTTAGCTATTGAATGAAAAAATCGAATGAAAAGCTGAAAAAATCAGGTGATAAAATGTATGAAGTATAAAACGGTTTTGTATAAAAAAGATTTTTCAAAATTTCATCTTGATAATGGGAATTAAAATTATCATTGTATTCATGAGAACATGATTGGTAAGAGCCACTAGTTCATAAAATCGTGAGTGTTCATAAATTAGAAGCTCATAAAAATAAACGTCTACTGTGTATTATTTTTGCAAGAATTCTCAATTCTATAAACTATTTCAAGTTCATTGTTAATCAAAGAAATTATTGAAGTGATTATTGCTAAACTTTTTTATAGCCATCTACATTGTTAAATTAAATGGATTATTAACTTAATACCCTTATCTTTTTCTATATGTTAAAGTGTTCAGCTGGAAAAGATTATTCAAATCGGCTTACACCATCTAGCTTAACTACATCGAAAATTCCCGGTTAGCCTTTTACATAGGAGTACAAAACTAAGCAACAGATGTTTTTTGTCATAACTCCCAGTGAAATCATCTGAGAGACATGAAATTCAGAAATGAGAAGCAGTATTTTGTACTTATGTTTATAGTTACCAAATATTAAAATTAATTCACATGGTTACTATATATTTAGATCACTGATTAATTAGATAATATTGGTTTAACAAATCATTTAATTGATGACAAATAATCATACAGATAAAGTTAGCGATATTAGATCAGTGTGCAACGTGCACGTGAGAAACAAGTCAACTAGTTCATTTCTGCTAGCCCAAAACTATAGTCTAGGAAAAAGCTCAAATTGGCGAGTCAGTATTGCCACCTGTGGATAGTAATGGAATTTTCCCTCAGTATTCTCCTTGAATCCATCAAAGTTACAGGCACCGTTGGCTGAATGTGACACGACTACCTGAACGTGTAGTTTACTGGTGCAGGAACACTGTTTGAAGACGTCGGAGGTGATGACTTTGTAGAGGTATCACTTGTGGGTGCTGGATGAGTTGAAGCATTTATCAGTATTATGTCATCCAACAGAAGAAAAGCTGATTTGAGCTGATCTAAACCAATGAATTTGGGCTGGTTTCTAATAAGCAAAGCAAAGTGCTTGGGATTACGTTCCAACAATTTGAATAATCCATTGGATGCTGTTGTAAAGCTTTCTTCCCTCCATCGTGTCGTAAAAAGACATAAGAGCATATCTCAAATGCTGGGTGAGCGAACACTGAAAGCTGAACATGGGCTGATGTTCGTTTGAAGACGAGAGATTTCCTAACACTCCGAAGTTGCTGTAGAAACTCAGTTGTCTCAAATTTTGGTACTCCAAAAGATGGAAATGACTCTTCAGGAAGCCTTAGGGCATTGTCATACATCAAATCAGAACTAGTGCATGGGACATTAGCCTTGAATGCTGACCATAATCCAAAGAGAACGAATGGTAGGGCTTCAGTCCATTTATAGTTGTGGTAACACTTCAGTGCTTATTTCAGTGAACGGTGAAAACGTTCAACTAGATTATTGTTTTCAGAATGGTACGGTGATGTTCTGGATTGCTTATACCCAAAACGAAAACTAGGGGTGAAAACAATGGTGATCAGAACGGGGATCCTTAATCAGTAGTAATGATCGATGGAAATCCAAAATGAGCAATCCAATGGTTTAGAAGAGCACGAGTCACTCTATCTGCAGTAGTGTCTTTGATTGGGATGACTTCAGACCGTCGTGTAAAACGTTCAATACACGTGAAGAGGTATAAGAAACCTTCTGAAGGTAGAGGTGGTAATACCAGATTTATATGGATGGGTTGACGTGAATAGATAGTGGAACGAACTGCTGAAGTGGGCTGTGCGTATGCCTTGAAATCGTAGATTTTTGACATTGATCTTAAATTTTTGACTAAATGGTCTAGTGTGTAAGACACACACTAGTCCATTTAGTCACATCTTTATTAATGGAGGGTCATACGTAATGGTGTAGTTTTAATTTTTTGGTGGTTTGAGTTTCAGGGTGTCCCAATATATGTAGGATGTCAAAGATTTTACTCTGAAAGTTTACAGGAATATAGGGCCGCACTTTGTCAACACTTTTATCACAGATAACTTCGATCGTAGATGTGAGTTTCAAGGTTTACAGCTTTAAGGAAAACTGGTAATCTGAAATCATGCTTTTCAATTCACCATCGTTATTTTGAGCTTGATTAAGAATCTATGCTGTCGATTCGTAATAAGGTGTTAGACACATCACTGTCAGATCCAAGAATGTCTGATACCGGTGCTGAACTGAGAAATGAAGTCAAGTTACCTAGGAACAATGGATTCAGATATATTTGTGAAAGCAGCAGTAAAAGATTTGTGATCAATAAAAATGATAAATTCTTGTCCTTCAAGATTATATCTGAAATACTTTACAGCACAATATATTGCTGATAATTCTATGCTATAAGTATTGTACTTTGTTAAATCGAAATCCAATTTACGAGAGTAAAATGCTAGAGGCAGCGAGCCTGTTTTAGTTTCAGCATGCATAACAGCTCTGATGCCAAAGTCAGAGGAGTCAAACCAACACCCCCTAGAATACTCTGTATTCTAGAGGGTGTTGGTCAAACCCTAAAGAAAGCTCTTGACCGGGAGCATAGTTTGTGACTTGGGAAAAATAGGTAATCAATTTGACTTTTTCAGATCGGATTTTAACACTTTCAGACAATAAGAAAACCTAAGAAAGGGACCGATTGTTTACCAATTTTTTTGCAAGCATTTTGAAGAATTTAATTTTAATCCATGTAATTTTAACCTTTCCAAATTTTCACGGAGTGTTCTTCAGCTTCTGCTGACGCAGTTAAGATATAATCAAAATATGGTATACAAATATTGAGACCTAATAATGCTTGATGGAGTACCTCTGAAATGTCTGACCTGTATGATTAAAAATCTATGCTGTGCATTTCCAAGACCAAAAGGCATTGTGACAAATTTAAAAAATCGAGAGGGGTTATGACCGTAGTTTTAGGGATATCATCCGTGTTAATTAGGCTCTGATTGTATGCACAGGATTAGTCCAGAAAAGAATAGATGGTCTTTCCATAAAACATTTGAGTGCAATCTTGGATATGCGGTACTGGACATTGGTCAGGGATAAAGCCCGAATTAAGACGGTAATAATCCCCACAAGGTCGCTACTCTCCAGATGCTTTTTTTACCATGTGGAGAATACAAGCCCATGGGCTCTTAGAGGGTTGCATAATCCCTTGTGACATTAGGTATTCAAACTCCTGTCACGCAGTTTGAAGGATATCAGGGGGAAAATGACGGGGTTTCGAGAAAACTGAAGAACCTTTTGTTTCTATATGGTGTAAAACATTAACAAGAGCTTTGCTATTTATTACCTTACATGGATTCGTAAGATCAGTGTACTGAGAAAGAATTTTGTCAAATTGAAAATTATTAAATAATATGCTGTTGTTAGTATTTAAAGGGCAATAATTTGGGATCATTCCATGAGAAGATAATTTTGTCGCAGCATCAATCAGGCATTTATATTTCATCTACAAGGAGATTAAAATGGTCTAAAAAATTACTTCCAACAATATGTAGGTTGACATTTACGATCACAAAAGTTTCTCGTAAGTTTTTAAATTTAAGGTGATTAATTTAGTACCGAAAGTTGATATTTTTGTTTCATTTTCAGCAAAAATAATAATAACAATAAAAAGTCATCAGAAGATTTAGTTTGAGTAGAATGAGAATTTGGTAGTATGGAAATATTTCTACCGGTGTCAAAAAGAAAGGATAAATTTGTTTTTGGATCTGCCAGAAAAATACGGCTGAAGCGGCTGTGTCTGTATATATGGCTTAGACATCGAATGCTCTGACTTTTTATGACCTTATCTGAATCTTCGTTAGGTTGCTCTATATAAAAATGTTATAAAAATACAATATTTCCAATTAATTCTGTATACAAATAACTAAGTCTGGAAAATTTAGTGACATGTTCTAAGTTAATAAATAATATCAATGAAGTCTATTCTCTAACACGTTCTCACAAACTGACATTTTTGTAATTGATGGAAATCAGTTACCATTTTGCTAAAGACTTTTAGTTCACTTTTGAAGTTTTCACCTTCCCTCAATTAATAAAAATATTATTTCAACTAATAAAAAAAAAATTAAAATTTTTATCATCTGGGACACAGGGCTCTTGTGATTTAGTGGTATGACAAGATTTTTTTGAATGGCAAATTCAAACATTGCTTAACAATGAAAAATGCGCGCAGCCGGACGTCGAGTTTCTATTTTTTTCTTGTACGCCTGCTAGGGTAGAAGCTAAAGAATTCTCCGGGTTTTCTACTTGGTGGCTAATGAATATAATATACTGTCAACAAAAAACTTTCCAGAAAGTAAGATAATGGAATATATAAAAGCCTTATAGCCATTTTCAATTGTTGTTGGACATTTATACATTCCCCTTATATGGATTTTCTGTTGTTAGAATATTTACTACGCAATATTAAATCAAATCGGGACACAATTATTTGATTGCAATTTTTCAAAAAAATTAATTTATTGGTCTTAAGCACTTGTTTCGTTTTCCGCATTCATATTTTTCTTATAATAAACTTTAAATGGAATAACTAAGACCAAATATCGATATTAAATTACCTCCAAAAAAGAGTTCGCTTTCATACAGTTAATACACCAAAATATTATAAAAACTAGCTGTACCCGCCGGCGTTGCCCGTGCATTTAGAAAATGCAGATAAGTGAATAGCGCAGGAATAGTAGTGTAGGACACGTAGACTGTCTCTCTCTCTTCCCCCCCCCCCCACACACAACATTCCCCGTCGATAAAAAGTAACAATATATCCTAAATATTTTAAACGGAAAATTTTCCAAAAGATGGTCGCCAGAATTGTTTCTCAAAAGGAGCTGGTACAACCCCGGAATCAGCTATCGGCGAGCAGCGATCTCGAGAAGAAGTTTTATAAATAATTTTTTTAAA
>JAPDSC010144567.1:825762-840617 GCA_026290005.1 Latrodectus geometricus
CGTTTGATCCTCGTCCTTTTACTTCGAACTAATTCAATTGTTCCATTAGAATGAAGAATTATTAATTGTTATGAGACAGAATTATTAATTGCATTAATTGTTATGAGACAGAGATGACCATAGTTTCAAGCGATTTCCAATGAATTCCAGCAATGCGCATGTTGACACAAATCATTTAATAATGGCTAAATAGCTTTGAAAACATTGCATTATTTTCGCCTGATGACTCGTTTGACTTGAATTCAAAAATACTTTGAAGATTATTTTATGCAAAAAAAATGATTCAGTCTCTGTGGATTTAACTCTTTAAGAATCGAAATTAAAACTATTGTTGAAGTTCATTTTGTTAATAAACCGATGCCATATGTAAACACCAAAACAACGGTTTGAGAAGCATCTTCTCTTAATTGGAGCCATTACCACCTTAAAGATAGAATAAAATAAAAAAGACAAGACAAAACATCCATTTATGGTTAGTTTAAATCGTGCTTGCCGATTTAATTTTTTTTTTCTTTTTGTTGTTTTACATTAATCAAAGCAATACTTATCTCTGGTTCAATCCCAGCCAGAATTAAATAGCGGGAGTTGGATATTATGTTTTAGCCTCAAGTATGCAAGTCTGTCGGAGTGAGTACTTGGAAATTGTGGATTATCGACAGGTGAATAAAGCTATCTACCTGTTTATGAAAAATCCTGCCTGAAAGCAATGACTCGCTGGATGCTCAAACTATATATATATATATGGGGGGGGGGATCGAAAGCGTCACCAGAGAGCCATACGCATCACGTTTACAGCCGTACATGTAGAACGAGGAGGAGAGACGTGAGACGAAGACGTACATATTAATTGACGATCGATCATTAACTTTTAATTATAACTTTTTAAGATGATGTTTCTTTATTCATTTGTAAATAGTCTTTTTTTGTTATTTCAAAATCATTATTAAATAGTTTAAATTATATCTGAATTTATTTCTAATAATGAAGAATACGAACCCATATTTTGGTGTCAGAAGTGGGATAATGATTTAATATGACGATGATGTGGATAACAATGTGATTGAAGTTAAAAATTTTTTTTTTTTTTTATATTTTATCAAAGTATTTGGATACTACCATTCCATTCTTACGAATCAAGCATCTGAAAAGGGTATGTACTTTTTTCTTATTTCAAAATGAAGTTAAATGATATAAAAGAAATAAGCATTGCATTGAAGAATATTAAGTCAGACAAATTAAAAGTTTTACATAAATTTATTTTCGATTCTGACGGAGATCGGTCGAATCGAAAGCGTATAAGAGAATTTTCTGGTTTCGATTTTGCTATTGAAAGTGGAGAATTTAAAAAAGAAATTAAAAACTATAGAAGATAATTTTTCTTTGAACGAATTAATAATAATTTCCAATATCTTAAACATTTCTTTCGAAGGAAATAAATCTGAAGTAGGAAAAAGAATACTTAAGTGATTTTGTTCTTTGAACTTGTTAGCTGAGGAAATAAGTGATGCCTGTTTGTCTGATTCAGAAGTAGACGAAACAAACACAAACGAAAACGAAGCAGATTCTCCTATGCAATGTGGAAATAAAAATAATTCTTTATATATGAATGATATTTCTAATGAAAGTAGTAAAAAGATTGATTCTCAAAATATTCATATCAATTATTCTGATATCGAAAGCACAATTACCAAATTTAATGCTGAGTCGCATGAAAACATAAACAACTGGATAGAAAGTTTTGAAAGCGTATCGAAACTGTTTCAATTATCAAACTTACAGAAATTTATTTTTGCAAAAAGATCACTTGGCGGAAATGCCTTATTATTTGTTAGAACAGAGCCGCAAATAAACTCGTGGGAAAAATTAAAAGATGCCTTAAACAATGAATTTTCTGTTGAAATAAATTCGGCTAATCTTCACGAATTACTAAGCAAAAGAAAAATGAAAGATTCGGAATCTGTTCAGGAATATTTTTTAAAAATGAAAGAACTTTGTTACTCAGGAAAAGTTGATGATGCCGCATTAATTACGTGATTAAAGGACTTAATGATAAACACGAAAATAAAATTATATTATACGGTTGTAAAAACTTAATAGAATTTAAAAATAAGCTTAAAGTGTACGAAGTAATGAAAAGTGATTCAGCAAAGAGTAAATATGCTTTCGATAAAATGAAAACAAAACATGATTACAATTGTAGATCTTATTCTTTCGATAAAAATCAATTAAAATATGATAGTTATGATAAATATAATTCAAGACATGAATATAATGATAAATTTAATAAATGTGAAAATATGTATAAGAGAAAAATAAAAGTTGATGGCGATTTTAATTCAAGAAATAGAATGTATTATAACTGTGGTTCACGTCACATATTTCTAAATATTGTATTCATAAAGATAAAGGTTTAAAGTGATTTTCTTGTCAATCATTTGGTCATAAAGCTTCAGAATGTCCAAAACTAAAGGAAACAGGCTCTTTTGACGATAAGCCAAAAGTAAATGCCATAAGTTCTCAAAATTTAATTCTTAAGGATGTTAAAATTGGTACTCTGAATATAACTTCATTAATTGATACTGGAAGTCAGAAAACCATTTTGAAAAAGAGTTTATTTAATAAAATTAAAGATACTGTTCATTTACAATCGTCTTATATTTCATTGACTGGTTTAGGAATGACATCAATTAAACCACTAGGTTATTTTAATGCAGAAGTTGAAATTGATTATTCAAAAGTTAACACAAATATTTTTGTTATAAATGATGATTCCGTAAGTTTTGATTTAATTGTAGGAACTGACATTATTAACCAAGGTACTTTAATAGTTTCAACTAATGGCGTATCGTTTCATACTAGCCAGAATGAAACAGATAATTTCTTAATTAATTTCGTAAATCTCACTGATGAATCAGAAATTGATTTAAGCCACATTAACGATAAATCACTGTGTTCTGAAATACATTCAATAATAAAAAATTATGTTCCTAATAAAATTAAAACTGTTGATGTTAAAATGAAAATTAATTTAACAGATGAAAAACCAATTTGTTCTTCCCCCCGAAGACTACCACCTTTTGAGAAAAAAATAGTTGAAGTTCAAATTGAAGAATGGTTAGCTAAGGGAATAATTCGTAATAGTTCTTCCGATTTCTCTTCACCTGTCGTATTAGTTAAGAAGAAAGATAATTCCTATAGACTTTGCATTGATTACAGACGGCTTAATATAAAAACGGTTCGTGTACATTTCCCTTTGCCAGTTATCGATGACGTAATAGATAAATTACATTCTTCTGTGGTATTCACTACTTTGGATTTAAAAAACGGTTTTTTTCATGTTGACGTTGAGGAAAGTTCTTGTAAATATACTTCATTCGTAACACACGATGGTCAATATGAGTTTTTGAAATGCCCATTTGGATTGACTAATTCTCCAAGTATTTTTCAGAATTACATTTATAATGTGTTTCGACAATTATTGAAAGAAGGTGTTGTAGTTATTTATATGGATGACTTAATTATTCCTGCCAAAAACGAAACCGAAGGTATTAAAAAACTTAAACTTGTCCTACAAATTGCGTCACAGTATGGACTTGAATTGAACTTAAAGAAATGTAATTTTTTGAAACGTGAAATAAATTTTTAGGGTATAAAAAAATAAATGGTAAATTAAATCCATCAACATATAAAACTAAAGCTGTAATTAATTTTCCGGAACCAAAAAGTACAAAAGACGTTCAGAGATTTTTAGGATTGAGCGGATATTTTAGAAAATTTATTAAGAATTACTGTATTATTGCTAAACCTTTAAGTGATTTGTTAAGAAAAGAGTCTAATTTTAAATTTGGTGAAAATGAAAGAAATTCTTGTAACCAATTGAAATATATTTTATCCACGGAACCCATTCTTACAATTTTTAACCCTCAAAGTGAAACCGAAATTCATTGTGACGCCAGCATCGATGGTTATGGTGCCGCTCTTATTCAAAAGTCTGTAGTTGATAATCAATTCCACCCTGTTTACTACATGAGTAAGAAGACGACAGAAGCTGAGCGAAAATATTCCAGTTATGAATTAGAAGTTATGGCTGTTATATAAGCTTTAAAAAAATTTAGGGTATATGTGTTGGGAATTCCTTTTAAAATAGTTACTGACTGTAATGCTTTTGCTATGAAAATGAACAAAAAAGATTTATGCACAAAAATTGCTAGATGGGCTCTAATGTTAAGTGACTTTGATTACAAAATTGAACACAGACAAGGTTCTAGTATACGACATGTTGATGCTTTAAGTAGAAATCCAATTTGCATGATAGCTCAAGATAGTTTAACATTAAAATTAATCCAAGCACAAAACACGGATGAGCATATCAAAACAATTAAAGAAATATTGAAACAAAAACCTCATGATGATTACTTACTCAAAAATAATGTTCTTTATAAATATGTTAATGGAAATGAACTGTTAGTAGTCCCAGAGCAAATGCAAATGAGTATAATTAAATCTGCACATGAGAAAGGTCATTTTGCAGTTAAAAGAACAGAAGAAAGCTTGAATTCTAACTTTTACATTCCTCAGGTTAAACAGAAAATTGAGAAATGTTTATTAAATTGTATACTGTGTATCTTAAGCAATCGAAAAAGAGGTAAACAAGAAGGAGAATTACATCCAATCGAAAAAGACGACACTCCTTTACACACGTATCACGTCGATCATTTAGGTCCGTTAGAAAGTACTCATAAAAGTTATAAACATATCTTCGCTGTGATCGATGGTTTTACTAAATTTATATGGCTTTACCCAACTAAATCTACTGATGTTTCTGAAGTAATTTCAAAGTTAGAACTTCAAAAGACTGTTTTCGGTAACCCCTCTTGCATCATTTCAGATAAAGGTCCTGCGTTTACTTCAAACGATTTTGAAGAATATTGTCGTCGTGAAGATATTAAACATATTTGTATAACCACCGGTTTACCTAGAGCCAATGGTCAAGTAGAGCGCCTAAACTCTTGTATAATTTCTGTTCTGTCCAAATTGTCGATAGACAACCCAGCTAACTGGTATTTGCATGTTAATAATGAACAACAGGTTATAAACTCAACTTTTTACAGAAGTATTGGTACAACACCATTTGAATTGCTTTTTGGTACCAAGATGAAACAAAAAAATGACGTTAAAATTAAAGATCTCTTAGACTCAGAAATGCGAAAAGATTTCATTAATAATCACGATAACCTTAGAAAAGAAGCTAAGAAACAAATTTTAAAAGTTCAAAACGAAAATCGCAAAACCTATAACTTAAGAAGAAAACAAGCTAGAAAATTCAATCTAAATGATATCGTTGCTATTAAGCGTACACAACAAGGTCCAGGACTCAAGTTAAAAGCCAAGTATTTAGGACCCTACAAAATAATTAAAGTTAAAAGCAATGACACATACGATGTTCAAAAGATTGGTTTTACCGAAGGTCCCCTAGTTACAAGTACTTGTGCAGAATACATGAAACTGTGGCCCGATGTCACTTAAAGAGTGTTAAAAGACTAAAAGAAGACACCGATGACGACCAACTCCCGATTTTGACTTTTCTACCCACTGAATTGCTACTTTTTAGGACTAAAACTTTTTATTTCAGATTGTTACTTTTTTTTTCTTTCAAATAACAAAATAATTTAGATGTGTTCAAGACGTGTGTTTCCTTTTAATGATGGCCAATGACGAGAATGAAGATGCTGCCATCGAGTCTCTAACCAGATGAAGGAGTCCTCCAAGACGGAATCTCAGATTCGAGGAACAATGACGTTAGACGAGAATTGGCAACAACGTTTTGTTATTTATTTTCTTTTTTGAACATATTACTGCTCCTATTCATTTTTTTCAGGAAGTTCTGATTTTAGACGAATGCTGAGGTCAGCTATTGTCACCAGGATGGCCGACTGTGGGATCGAAAGCGTCACCAAAGGGCCATACGCATCACGTTTACCGCCGTACATGTAGAACGAGGAGGAGAGACGTGAAACGAAGACGTACAGATTGACGATTGATCATTAACTTTTAATTATAACTTTCTAAGATGATATTTTTTTTTTCATTTAAAAATAGTCTTTTTTTGTTATTTCAAAATCATTATTAAATAGTTTAAATTATATCTGCAATTTATTTTTAATAATGAAGAATATGAACCCATATATATATATATATATATATATATATATATATATATATATATATATATATACAGTGGGTAAAAAAGTATTGGCAATTAACTATAATTGATCTAATTAGCTAACAAAGGAAACGTTTGACAATTTTAACTGGACATAACGAACATAGGATGTAATAAACACTCAAATCTAATGTAAGTTTCATTTTAATATGCCTTTTACACAAAATATGCATGAAAAACGTAAATTTACATGTCAAAAAAGTATTGGCAAAGTTCTGTTATGCAAATTTTGTCACGTGTTTAAACTGATAAGAAAGTATAAAGTCTGCCGTGCTATTTCAAAATTTTTAAAACGTTATTTTGTTCATGACGTGATAAAATGGCTTCGAAATCGAAGGAGTTGGATGTTAATGTTAAAAACATGATTATTCAGCTCAAAAATGAGGATTTAACTTATCGTGCTATTGAGAGAAATACAACTGAACATATGTTTATTTACTGTTAGAAGGGTAGTAAAAAAGTTCAACGAGACAGGATCAACGGAAAATAAGTTTAGAAGTGGATGGCCTAGAATATTTTCTGCAAGAGAGAAACGTAGCATTATCAAAGAGGTTAAGAAAAATCCCAAAATAAATACACCCCAGTTAGCCAAAGATGTTGCTAATAAACTAACATAAAACTTTTAGTGTACAGACTATACGGAATGTTTTACTTGAAGAAAGTTATTATGGAAGGGCAGCTAGAAAGAAACCTTTCATTTCGGAAAGAAAGAAAAGAAATAGAGTAGATTTTGCAAAATCTCATGTTTATTTATCAGATGAGTTTTGGAACACAGTTATTTTTTCCGATGAATAGAAGTTTAACATTTTACATCATGGAAAAACATCATTTAACACCGACTGTGAAACATGGTGGAAGGAGCGTTTTAGTTTGGGGCTGTATGGCATCAAACGGAGCTGGTATATTGTGCTTCATTGATGGTATTATGACAGCACGTACGTACATTGACATATTGCACCATCATAATTTGCAATCCAGTGCCCAAAAACTTGGCTTAGGAACATCAATTGTGTTTCAACTAGACAATAAGTATGCAGCGAACCTCACCCAGGAGTGGTTACTGTATCACTCTCCTCGCCAGTTAAAGACGCCGCCCCAATCGCCTGACATAAATCCAATTGAGAATTTATGACTAAAATTGGATGTAGAAGTCAGGAAACATAAAATTTCGTGCAAAGACTAACTTAAAAGCTTATACTCCTGCAAGAATGGCACAAAATTCCCAATAGTACAACCAAGACTTTTGTTTCCTCTATGAGAAATAGATTACAAGCTATTATAAATGTGTGCAAAAGATATGCATACAAAGTATTAAACATATCCTGATTTTGTTCTCACATTTTACATATTATTTTGCCAATACTTTTTTGACATGCAAAAATACGTTTTTGTTGTATATTTTCTGTAAAAGGCATATTAAAATGAAAGTTTCATTACATTTGTATGTTTATTATCTCCTGTGTTCGTTATGTCCAGTTAAAATTGTGAAGCATTTCCTTTGTTAGCTAATTTGATCTATTATAGGCAATTGCCAATACTTTTTTTTTACCCACTGTATGTACATAATATTATCATGGAATCTCTGAAGCTTTTATATATAAATTTGTGAAGGTTCCATGACTTGTTGGAAAAATATTCGTCAAATTATTTTAGCTTAATGCAGAACAATCAATTAACTAATATTTAATTTCCGGTGAAATCATTACTTAATGGTGTTAAAATGAAATAAAAAAAAGAAATATTTTTCTACTATTTTACATTTAATTATATCTTGATTTTCTCTGAAGATTAATTTTTCAGTCAAATTAAATACCGTACTTTTATTTTATTTAATCGAAATTACAATTAATTGGGGAAAATGTTGATGTTTATTCACTAAATAACGATGATATGTAGAAGTGGTTGCTGAAATAAAATCTTTTTAACTAACATAAATTCTATATTTTATGACAAACAATCAAAACATTATGGGTTTCGCAGTAATAGCGCTTCACTCGTTCCAGTGCACAGATCTAATCCAGGATTTGGGCAAGATACAATCAACCTTTTATCTTTTAATGGGTCAATAAAACTGAAAATCAAGCATGCTAGGGAACGGGGATTTCGCGTTAGGATGACCACATAACCGAGATATATGATATGAATTTCAGGACTTTCGGGTAAGAAAAGAAAACATATATTGGCATTGTAGGCCGTGGCCTCAGGGTGGGCAGATATCTGCCACTGAGTGGTTTAGTAATAACATATTTATAAGTTATTTTTAATCTTACTATTATACAGAATGCTATATAATAAAGCAATAAATTAAATTACTCAGTCCTGTTAATGTTATCGAAATAAAATTTCCGCTACTGAAAGAGTCCGTGAAGTCGTTCATTCAACTCGAGCAGAAAAATATTTAGACAATATATACTCCTGAAAATCGCTTGTGATTTCTCAAAGAAATAAAAAGTTTTAATTATAGACATTAAATGACGATACGAGTTATCGCGTGAGGAAAAGACAAGATGAGATTCCGAAACAAAGGACTAGTAATTTCACACAAAAGGAAAGAAATGAAGACAAAAATAATTTCAATATTGCACTCGCAATTCATTTAATAAATAAGTTTCTTAAATGGCATTACTAAACATCAAATTAGTACTTTAATAGAAGTTCAATATGTGAAACATCTTGCTCTACAACGTATTTCATTCTAAAAATCGTGCTTTCTCAGCTGATTAGAGAGGGTCAACATCGATGTTCTTAATATTGTGGTAAATACTGTTCTCCAAATAGGACACAGTCGTCAAAACTTTTGGGTATACCATTTTCCTTCAAAAATCCCTCGAGCCAGAAGTCCTATAACGTGAGATTGGGCGATCACGCTATAGGACTAACGCCAAGCTGAGAGAAGTATCGATTTATCTTACGTGAGTCCGTAAATGTATACCTCAACAATTGTTGAACTTGTGTTTTGATGTAAAATAAGGCTCTATCTTGCATAAATGTTTCTTGAAATCAGCCTCTTGGCTGGAAAGAGGAAATACGTAGGTTTCTTAACATGACAGACATTGCAGCCCGTTTATAACAGATGTTAAGTCCTGGTAAAAAAAAAAGTATGATCTGAGAATAAATGAATCTACACTATATGGAAACTTTCATATCATGCAATAGTTTGTTGTACACCACGGGAGAAGAGGAATGCCCAGGTGCGAAAATTATAGTATTAGCTTGTCCATTAAGGTAAAAGTGGACCGCGATTTTAAAGAGAAATTGTAGTACAGACATTTTACGAATCTCCGAGTCATGCCGTTCTAATTGATGGAAGCACTTGAATCTTATACGGATAGAAGTTTAAAATTCTGAGCATGACATGGTGGAATAAAACGTATAAAGAGAGTGTGAAATCGGCGGGACAATGATATTTCCATAAAGGGATTCATTGGTTTCCAACACCGCTGTACCATTACGGTGCAGTTGACCTTTTTCTCAGCAGAGCGTTTATGCACTGTTCGCTCAAATTTCACTATCGCATGATCCGACACTCAACGTCATTTTTCCTTCAAATGGAGACGCTCTCAGGTTACATTTTTTTTTTTTTACTAACACTCAACTCTGTCGACCAGCTGCGGCACTCTACGATGCTTATTTGATTGTGGTGCGAACGTCCTTTTATCGAGCGTGTAATTTGCAAGCTACTGCAAAATTTAGTGTCACAGCTCCATCTAGCGGTCATATTTTGAACTATTTTTTTATTTTAGAAATCTTGTTTTGAATTGTTCATTGTTTAAATAATTTTCTGTTCGGGCAAATGCAACGGCCTCCATGCCTCTTTGAGTAGGGGACATTTAATTTTGATAACCCTGTAGAAATTCATACTTTTAAGATAATTATTCCTGAATAAATGGAACAAAATTGTTTATTGCTTTATAATGCCAACGCTGAAAATTCATTATTATGGTAAACAATTTATTTTAATGTGTAAATTATATTTAATATTTGAAATATGTTACTTCATTCCAACATATTCAAGAATATTAAAGAATTTTCAAAATTTTTTCTCATTAAAAGGCAAATAAAAATAGTTTATATCTCTACAAAATATATATATCGAAACAAATAGAATATATAACATTATCATTTGTTTAAAATATACATATGACGTCAGATCACAATGCTTTATTTGTTACAATTGCAATGAGCTTGATCTTGGAAATTAAGACCCATCAGAACACTTTTTAAGTCATCCAGTTTCCACATTTGAATATTCTTTTTTGCTATCATTGACAGTAAGAACATGCGAGTTTTTTGTTGTCATACCTCATCAGTGCTTACTTCGCTACATTATCTTCACGAATATGTCATTCGATTATTCCCTCTTTAATTATTAATTCTATATTTGACAATACTCTGCACATACAAATATAGCTAACACCAGTAATTAAATACAGATTGCATTCCTCTTCTAACGAGAGGTAATGTAAAAAATTTTACTTTTGATACATTCATGAAACTGAGAACCAGAAAGTCTTTATTTCCCTAACAATTTCCAAATGCCTTACTATTCTAATTTTAACTAGAACTCCGTTATTTCACCATTCAAACAATTGCTAATTCCCATCCTGTGGTTATAATCCTACCAAAGAATAACATGAATTTGAGTTAAACTAAAAATCAGGAAAATGCATTACAATAATCAATATATTCCTTTCATGATGTAGCTGCCTTAATTATATATGTATACAACTATCTCATATTTTTTGTGTATTTCAGTACATATTAATTATATGTAAATACTTAAATTTGCAAGATTACAAAAATATTTTTAAAAAAGAACAATTTACGAAAATATTTTAAAATAAAAAGGTTTTTTCTGACAATGTTTATTTATGAAAGCATTAGAAATGAGTTTATTTTTCTCCTTGTTGATGAAATATTTTTGAGAAAAAATATAAAATGAGCCAACATAGAAATGAACTAAGTACTGTACATGAATTAAAGTAAGAATATAAGTACCCTGAATTAAAGTATTTCATTAAAAATATGAATTGCTTTCTTTATTTTATTAAATGCATCGTCAATTTATATAAAATCTGAAACTGAAGAAAACAATAATACTACATAATTTTTCTAAACTGCCATCTTCACAGTCTTATCTCTAGGTAATTGGAATGAATTCTGATGAAATATCATATAAAGCTCGTAAGCTAATGTAAAAGTAAATGGTTTAAACACACAAAAAGAAAAACATAAGGAGGATATAATTCTGATTATATATTTTTACAATAAATGAAATAGCTATAAAATTTAAATTTCTATTTTTATCAATCATTTTTTAATTTCATTATTATGCTTAGTAATCAAATCAAAAACAATTTTCAGTTTTACAGGGCAGATTAGAAATTAAAGATACACATAGCATCTAGTTAAGTTAATAAAAAAAAGCTGAAATTTGTCATTCTTAACTAGCTCTGCTAGTTAGACATAATATCTATGACATAATCAATTTGAAATGAAGTGAATGTTCAAATTACGAATTTATATTAAATTGTAAAAATTTTAAGAATCAACATTTTGGCTGTTACGAGCAATATTAATATATGGAATATTTTAATATGTAAAATCATTAATTGTGAAAAAAAAATGCTTAAGAATCCAATGAACGACATCAAAATGAAAAATACAGCAGTGGCTTAATTTATACTGAAACACACAACCCATCTGTATGTCATGAAAGAATTTGTAGAAATAGTAAGTAGTGTCAATGTAACTGTGAAAATTTTTGAGGAATGTTTCTTCAATTGATCAACATGAAGCATAGCCAACAATAGATACTCACTTCATTTGCTTTCACTATTACTATTACACAACTTAGATAAGATTAAATAAACAAATTTCATTGGCACTGAAGGAAGCAGTGAAATATATCCTCATAAAATTATCCATAAGGAACTGTAAAAACCAGTTAGACGTATGGATAAACGTGCCAACATATAAGGCGATTATTAGTTACAAGTACAAGAGTTTGCTTCTAGTGCAGTGTTTCCCAACGTGTGGCCCACGTCCCACAGGGGGGCAATTTTATTGTTCAGGCGGGCAATCCGAAAATGTACTCGAGACGAGTTTAACCCTTTCGCTTCGGGCCATTTAAATGCATTGCCAAATTTAACGAAAAAGCAAATTCTTAAATAATTACGGTAAATAATTATTGGGTATAATTTTGCTTGATGAGACCAAAATATCAACTGGGTGTTTGGCGTCGTCAAGTTAACTTCCCTGTGGCAGACGGCAGGCTCCACGGGTAATCCCGGACATTTTAAAATCTCGGTAAACAACTCGCATTTGAATGGTCCATCGCAATGTATGTAGTGTTCACAGAATTCAGTTGGTGTTAATTTGAAATAAGTGTCCGTCAAAACTGTTGCAAAAACTCGGTTATTTAATAAATATATAAATTGTATAGATAAAATTGGTAAGTATTTGATTTTATTTATATTTATTTTAGAAACATAAATTTCCAGAAAATTTTGTCAAATGGAAAAAATATATTATTTTGCGGTGGCAGTGTAGTAAATGTGTTATATACATTTAAATAAATATGTATTATTTAGTATACGTTTACTCTGCCACATTAAATTAATTTTAACACATACTTTAATTTTAGTTTTTAATCGATCTTATATTTATTTCTTATAGCCCCCATAGTAAAATGAGTGGTGCAAGCAAAAAGAAAAAAAAAAAAAAAAAAAAAAAAACTCGTCAATATTCGGAAGAGTATTTAAAATTTGGTTTCATACCCGCTGTCCACGATGAGCGGATTCCTTTTTGTCTTTTATGCCAGCAATGCTTGACCAACGAATCAATGAAACGAGGTCGTCTTGAGGCGCATTTAAAGGCGAAACATAGTGCTCATATTAATTCAGATTTGAATTACTTTCATACTTTAAAGAAAAATTTTGAAAAGAGAACAACATTAAATCTATTTACTGCTCATACTTCAACTAATAATCGTGTTCTTGAGGCTAGTTATCAAATTTCTTTATTCATCACTAAAACTGGAAAAAATCATACTATAGGAGAGAATTTAATAAAACCGTCAATATCAGCATTTCTTAATACGGTTCTTGAAAAAGATGACAAAGATGTAAAAGCTATGCCACTCAGTAACAATACTGTTAGCAGAAGAATAGACGAAATGAGAGAAGATGTTGAAAAACAACTTGTTGAAAAATTGAAAACTAGAAATTTCTCAGTGCAAATGGATGAATCAACTTTGAGAGACAGTGAGGCAGTATTGATATCTTACGTAAGATATATTGATAAAGGACATTTTGCTGAAGAAATGTTGTTCTGTAAAAGATTAGAAAGCACACTACTTCCAAAGATATATATAATATGGTAAAAAACTACTTAGATGTCAATGATATACCAATGAAAAATATAACATCTTGTGCTGCAGATAGTGCTCCTAATATGATGGGCAAGAAAATTGGCTGTTTAAAATTGATGAAAGATGCAAATCCAGAAATGATTCTTGTGCATTGGGTTATTCATAGGGAAAACTTGGTAGCTAAAAACATATCGCCTGTTTTAAATGAAGTACTACATTCAGTTATATAATGTGTTAATACTATTAAAGCTAATGCCAAATGTGAAAGTCTCTTCAAGCTATTTTGTGAAAAACAAAATGAGGATCATGTTAGACTTTTACTTCATACTGAAGTAAGATGGCTATCTAAAGGGAACTGCTTGAAAAGATTTATGGAACTGTTTGATACTCTTAGTGATATTTTAAGTGACAAAATTGAAATGAAGTATCTATTAATAATCGATGGTAAAGCATTTATAAGTTATTTAGCCAATATCTTTGAAAAACTAAATAAATTAAATATGCAACTTCAAGGAACAAATAAAACTTGTCGATGCAAAAGCGAAGATATTTGGTTTCAATACTTATGATGAGTTTTGTCAGAAACATATTAACAACAAAAACTTTCAACAGTTTTATTGGCTCCAAAAATGTGAAGTAACTGATACCGCATTACTTGTTATTGTCAATCATCTGAATATTCTATCGGAAAAGAAAGATTTTCTGATTTGAAACAAATTGATTTTCCAATATGGATGATGCAGCCAATGTTAGTGGATTTGTATGATATATCAAATATGGAGTATCAAGAAGAACTTGCAGAATTACAAAATGATGAGTCAGTTAAAACTTTATTTAATATAAAAGGAGCGATGACATGGCTTTGTGAGGAAACAGAGATCAAATACCCTAATTCAACGAAACCTGCAAGAAAACTATTGCTACCATTTCCATCTTCATATTTAGCTGAATGTGGATTTAGTGCTGTAAATGATTTACTGGTAAAAAAAAAAAAGAAATCGGCTGGATATAACACAACGTGGAGACTTGAGACTGATGCTAACCAAATTGGAACCTAATATAAAAACTTTGTGCAGCAAGCATCAAGCGCAAGGATCTCACTAAATTAAAATAATAAATTAATATAGAAAAATCTTTATTAAAATTATTTGAAATTTGAATGTCAGTTTTTGATTATATGTTTTGAAAATCTACTTACTGTGTTTCGTTAACAATTTCCTAGTGATTTGTTCCTAAAACCTATCATTTAAGTTTCTTAAG